>WBMY01009985.1:635603-663577 GCA_013397315.1 Donacobius atricapilla | reverse complement strand
AACACCTCACCCTCCCCCAGGGAACACCTTTCCTTCCCCCAGGGAGCACCTCTCCTTCCCCCAGGGAACACCCTCCCCCAGGGAACACCTCTCCTTCCCCCAGGGAACAGCTCTCCTTCCCCCAAGGAGCCCATGAGAACCGCTGCCCTGCCCCTCAGGGGGACGCCCTGCCATGGCCACAGTGCCGGGGCTCTCTGTGCAATGCTGGCCCTGCTGAGGCCCCACTCCAGTCCCCCCATTTCCCCCATCCCTCAGTCAGCACCAGCACGTGAGGTTTCTCCTCCAGTCTCACCCTGTGCTCAGCTCAAACTGGACTCCCCCGCCTCAGGGACAGGACCTAAATGTTCATCTTCTAAGACTTTAAAGCACTGGCAATAAATTTTATCCGCAAAAGCCAATTAGAATATTTTTATTTACTCCTCCATCACCATCAAACCCCCAAAAGGCCAGTTTTCTTCACCATGTGTGAAGTAGTGGCTGTCCTCCCGCTGGCAGCAACACCTGCCTCTGCCAACACCTCACACAGGGACCCCAGAACTGCCAGGAACAGCACACACAAGGAGACAAACGCACAACTTTCTGTACTAAATCCTAAAGTTTGCATCAAAGGACAGGGAAAGGCTCATGGATGCCTCAGAACCAAATAAACAGCACCAGTCTGGGTTGTGTGGAGAGCAAGCTGGGTTTTACTTGTTATGCCTATTGCATAGTGACCTAAACTGAATTATCATGGACAGAAATGTCTCTGAATATCTGTGCCTGCTTCTGAATTTATTAAAGACAAACAAGTGCAAAAATCCCTCCAATAGCAAAATTGCATTTATTAATAAAATGCCAGAAAGTGCTGCATAAAGGTCCAGACCTTGCAGTCATTTAATCTCAATAGTTAACTCAAGAGCTTGGTCCACTCAAGTTGGGCTTCCCCTTATTTATTTTACTATCATTTACAGAGACAGGAGAGTAAAACTGTATAATTGTTTTTCTAATGACGATGGAACACTCTCCAAATATTTTTTTTTCCCTTTCCCATCTCCTCAAAAGATGTGTGCAGATTTTGTAAAGTATTTTATTCATTTTGGAAACTTTTTATTCATATCTAGAAAGAAACACAACTCCGGACAGAAAAAATAATATAAGGCTCAGAAATTCAGAGGCAAAGCATTTTCTGTCTTGGAAAAACCTCTGGCTTACTAGAAGCCTCAGAGAACCAAATCTTGTTTTGAAAGAATTGGACGTCTTCAACAATCCACAATAGAAAATTGAGCTTTTGATTCTTCATTAAGTATGAAAACTCACCCAGCTGACAGTGTTTGAAAGGCAGAATTATACAATAACTCTATCTATGACCTGTATGACCAGAGTTAAGGGGTCTCAACCCACCCACAAGGGGTTTGTGCATCACGAAAATAGCCACCAAATGCAGCAATTTCAGCCGACAGGCCTGTGCTGAGCACAGCTTGGGTCCTCCAGGACACTCGGCAGGGCGAAGCACCAAGCCTGTGCATCCATCACCAACCCTCCTGCGCGCCTGTGGCCTCAGGACAACCAACAGCACCTCTGCTTAGGAGCTAAAAATGGCAATCAGAACAGGAAAACAGCCCAAGAGGATAAAAATAACGAATTAACTTTTCCACGATGACACTTCCAGCTGCCCTGTTGAGCGTTGCCAGCCCAGCGCTGCCCCTGCTCACCCTCGTGGCTGTTATTGCTGTCCCGCAGCCCTGCGGTGACACCGCGTCTGGGGCAGCGCTCGGCCGCCAGCGCCAGCAGGGAGTAACCCGTGCTGACAAGCACTGCAGCCCTGCCAGAACCAGTCACATCCTGCCGGAACCCCGGAGGCTGAAAATTTCAGGCTTTCTGTGCTAAAAGGTGCTGACCCTCAAGCAAGCACCACATTTGACTTGAGGCCTTGGAACAGGCTCCTGAGATTGAGTAATAGCACAGGGATTGTGGGTGTGCTGTATGGATAGTATTGTGTGATCTCACAGGGTGAAAAACTCAGATTTAAGATTTTAGTATACAGAAATACACGGGAGTCAAGATGGAGGGCTTTGGGTGTTTTCTGGGTCCTTCTTCACCTTCTTGTTCCTTCTTCTTCATGGGTTCAGGTGATTTTCTGTAATTGGGTGAAAAAGGTCTGCGTTGCAGGCCTTGGGTGGTCACTGCTGGGTCAAAATATAAATAATATAGGTGTCACCTCATTATAGGGTGATTAGCACTCAAATAGCCTTGGAAAGAGTTAGAGGCACCTCCAATTTACCTTGGTGTTCTAACTTGCTGGTTAGAGCTCACGGCTCGTGAGTCTGTAAATTGATAAGAAATAATAAACATCCAAGTCCGAACACAAAACCTGCATTTCTCGTGTATTAATCCTGACCTTGGCACAGAGAAAAAGAAACCAGAACTGTCACAACATCCCACTGGAGCCAAACAGCACAGAAACCACAGCCCTATCCACAACAGCCTGGTGATTAAACTGACAGCGCAGTCTGCTGAACAAAACCCAGCTCAAGTGGGGAGATGGGCACCACGAGCCAGAGCTAACAACCAGCAGCCATCCAAATGCCTTCATGTTCCATGGGATTTGGCAAAAGGTTGGGGTTTCATTTTCCTTTCTAAATCTCAATTAAAAGAAGGCAGTAACAAGTAAATTATTTAGGGGAAAGCGAGTGAGTACAAGGAAAACAAATTTCAAGAACTCCAAATGGGATAAACCATTGAGATTATAAAAAGACTACACTTGACCTGTCAACATGAAGAAGTCCCAGAGTTTTTATTAAAAGGGGGCAGTGGGAAAGACAACCTGCTGTTTAGGGAAGCTGTATATTAAATTTTAGTGCCTATAATGGCATAGCCCATGACTATAAGGTATTATTTAAGACCTATCATGCAATTTCCTTGGAGGATTCCTCTCTGCACTTTCACAGTATGCCACAGTTTGCTAGTCTCTGTACAATTTAACTACTGTTTACTGATTATTATTGAGTATGGGACAAAATTCACCCTCTCTGGACCAATAAATATAAGCTTTAGACATGGAGAAGCAAAATATTTCAACTGCTGCCTGCCACCATATGATTCTGTGAATATACACTTTAAGAAAATGGAAACAAAACAAACCAACTAAACAGAGAGTCACGGTTTATTAACATAACATACTGCAAATCTAATTAAAAGTCAAATAGGCAATACCCTCATCAAAATCCAAATGTTCTTTACAGAAACATCAAGGAAGAAGGGGCATACAGGGGACGGCACCACAAAGGTAATCAGAATTCATCTTCTGGGACTCATACCCTATTACTCGAAGCTCATTATCAGTACTCTGTACAGGAAAGCAACACCCAGAGACCACATCATTAACTTCCTACACATGCATTACCCCACAGCTCAAAAAACTGCAACAAAAAGCCCCACCATTATACACGAAAAATCTGAGGTTTCTGTTCTGTGTGATACAAACCTGCCAAAATTCAAAATACAATGCTACAGAAATCATCTCAACCTCGTAAAAATGAAACTGGTCCTTCCTAGTTATGATTGCATAATTATGAGTGTAGCCTAGCTGTTACACCACCTGACATCTCCATTTATCTGTGAATACTTCTTTAATAATACAGCTATGGTTGCTTCCTTTTTCTCTTTTGGATCTGGATTCTTTGTGCGCTGATCAATCCCTGTCAACTGGCAAAACATAATTCATTAAGTGACTAAACATAACTGACTACTCTGAAATGCATCATCTAATTAGTTGAAGGAGAACACTATCTCTTCTCTATGTTTATCTGTGTATGTCTAACTGTCCAAAAGGAAAGCAGGAAACCTCCAGCCTAGGAGGAAAAGAGACATGAAAATAGAATTGGTCACCTTGAGTTTCATGTGCTGTACGGTACAGAAATACTCTGAGTCAAAAGACACTGAAGAACATAGCTACTACAATATTCAAGGAAAGAAGCAACACACCCCACATCAAAATATGGTTACACAGACAGAAGCTTACACTGTCATCAAAACCTAATTCCCACCAATAAAGAACAAACCATCACAGGTACGACCAGTAAATGGTGAGGAGAAAAGGGCTACTGAGCAACCAGAGGGAATGCCGCAGGATGGGAGTGAAGGAAGGGGCCACGTTACAATGGTGCTGTACTCCACTTCTCCAGGAATCCACCTGGTGGTATTCAATGACCTATAAAGTCTGTGTTCCCATTTATTAAGTTTCACTGTCGGAGGTAACAGTGACAGTGACTAATGCACAATGTCCGAGTGCTTCTGCGCTGCTCTCTCTGCTCTCTCAACAGAGGCAAGAACTATGGTACAGGGTGGTGTGATAACAATTATCCTGCTGACCAGTAAGGACGAGAATTTGCAATACAGAACCAGTCAAGAGAACTGGATTTGGGAACAGGAATTACAAGCACTAGATCTCTCCTAGGACCCACCTGAATAATCTGAAGATTTTTTTTGTTTTGTTTTGATTGACTATTAACTGGGAAAAAGGACCAGTATTCTGCCACTGTTTACAGTCACCGTGAGAACTGAGCAAGGAGTTGGGCACAGGATGTGGCTGATGGCAGGGGAAGTCCAGTTCCCCGCAGTGACACATTCCAGGTTTCACCATTCCCTTCCATCGCAGTGCCCAGGCCGTGTCATGGCCTCAGCCACTACTCCCCTGCCCCGACTTTGCCAGCCCATGCGCCTTTCCCTACCCCACACAGCGCTGCTGTTACCCTGTGGGAAATAGGAACTGGCAGGACTCTGTGCATCACCACTCTGGGTATCTCAACAGCCAAATCCCAATCTGGCTGAGAACAATTTCCCAGCACCTTCTTCAAGCACTCTCTATGTGCCAGCCCTGCCCTCATGAATTCTTTTGTGTATCAGGCTGTGTTTGAGTTGACAGACTGGTCTTTCAAATGAAACTCCCAAGGTACTGCCACATGCCTCAAGAGAGGATCATTGACCTAATAGCTACAGCTTTGAAATATTATCTGTGGCAAACTTCCACTGAGGGAAGAGTCTCATGCATTGTGAAAGTCACAGAAACCTGATTAAGCTGGAATCTGCTAATGGCTGATTAGAGGATCACACTGCAGTGGGTACAAGGCACAATCCGAGCAGCACAGACCAACCTCAGCTCAGTGGAACAGAAGAGTGCTGCCTCCCTCAAATCAGAGTGACCCTACACCCCAGAGCAGCAGCAAAAGGGAAGGTGAGGTAAAGGCACTGAATTTAAGAAGTCCTATACTGTTTAAGGGGGTTTTCACCCCACCAAGGGAGCTGCAAACCCTTGTAGTTCATGTGTAGGTAAGATACCAACATGTAATACCATATAAACCTCATTTCCACCTCCGTAAAACAGCATCAAAAATCCTCTGACGATTTTAGCTGTACATCAGGAGGCTCACACTTCTGAGAGGTTTGAAGACAACAGTGGAGCTAAACTTTGGTGGAAGCCCAAGGCAGCAAAGCTGAGCCTGGGTGTTAGAGGCAGACAGGAATAGCTGGGGCAGTGGGACAACAGCCAAGGGGAAGCCTTGAGGCCCCAAGCAACACTTTTACTCCAGTCACCTCAATTTACTTGCAAATCAATCCACAACAAACAACACAAGAGTATTCTACCATCAATGACAAGCTGAACTAAAAATACATCACGTAAGGAACAAAACACATGCCCAATGGCTTGCTCAGGGATATGCTCCTTTTTACTCTACAGGTGAAGTCCAAGACTTTCAAAGGAAAATAATAATTTGACATTTCACTTTTTGCTCAGAACTGGCTGGGCACCGGTCAGTGAGTGGTGAACAACTCCACTGTCCATCACTTGAATTCTATATTCTAATTTTATTAGTAGTATTATCATCATTATTATTTTCTTCCTTTATTATCCTATTAAACAGGCTTTATCTCAATCCACGAGTTTTCTCAGTTTTTCCCCTTCCCCATCTCTCTGGCAGTGAGGGAGCAGCTGTGTGGGGGGCTGAGTTGCACCAGGGGTTAAACCATGACATCCACGTTAGAAATAAAAATCAGTATTTTAAAATTATCTGTGAAATACTTCAGAGGAGCTTCATTGTACCAAAAGTAAATGGCAAGGTTGAAAGCTGAGCCTGATCAAATCACCTTTTCCAATACAAAAAGCATGTAAAAAATTATTGACCATCTTTCCTCAGTACTTTGGTGCACACCTATGACATTTTGCATGTGACAGCTGCACCCAATCCTCTGCAGCCGTACCCACTTGTTCCTCCCCACGCCATGAGTTCAGCTGTGCTGATGGAAACTCCTGTGACTGCCCTGCTGTAGCCAAGGGAAGAAGGTGCCAGAAGGGGAAGCAGAGCCCTGTATCATTTTCTCTCCTTGCCTATTCTGCACTCCCTCCCCACCCCCAACTTCTTCCCAAAGAGTTGCACTTTTGTACTTTGGGGCCTCTTATTTTAATTTATGCAACAGCTTAAAACATTTTGTTAGGGCTGAGTGAGACCATCTGTGCAAGAAATAAAAGATGCCTAAGGGTAAAATAGGCAAGAGCAGTAATGCTGAATCCGTGGAAGGCAATCGACTGCCTATGGATTTTGTATCTACTGCTGTGACCTTTCCAACGATGGCTTTCAGTCAAGGGTAATTTCCATACAACGTCTGCTCCAGAAAGAAAAATTAATCCAGAGCAGCATTAGTGCTTTCCAGAAAACTGGACAGCTGCAATTGCCTGTCACTTCTCAAAGCCTATGTACCATTTAGCATGACATTTGCATAACATTATAGAAAATCTCCTTCATTATGTCCTACAAGAGGATGTGCCAGCATTTGTTTTCCTGAGGTGAGCAGGGACTCAAGTTGATTCCGAAACATAAACTTTTTGTCAAGGATGGCAATGTTGCTCTTTAAAATGATGGATCACTTCCTACAACTCTTAAATTACCATTACAAAGCCCTGACCCTGTGTGCATTAAGTATTCCCTAAAGATGCTGAGGAATATTTTACGAGTTGTTTCATTTTGCTGTCTTCTTTCTGATTACCTTTGGGGCTTATTAAGAAAGTATTTTTTTTTAATAACTTAGAGAGGTCCAGAACTAAGAGGGAAAAAAGAACCTAAATCAGGGTTGAAATATATTTAAGTTCAAAGATGAAAGGGTTTTATTTACAGAAAATAGTTTCAAGGAAAGCAGTGAGCACTTTTATCTAGGGAACCTCCTCCCTTCTTTGGAGCAATTACGTGCCAGTAAAGCACACAGATGGGAAGTTTTGTCTCAGTGTCAACCTTATATTCTGGAAAAGAAAAATCAGCTTCAAGATGACAGGTGACAATGGGCCAAGTTCATCAGTGGTGTAGGCTGGCTCGAGGCACGAGGGTACATTGGAACATTTTCAAGAAGGAACACTTGAGGCCAGGAAAAGCACGTACCTGGAATCACTCTCAGAAACCTTCAGAAAAAGGCACTGATGGAAAACCTGTTTGCTGTTTAACAGAGGTCAACTCTGCTTGCAGACGAAGAATGAGCTACATATCCTTGGGTAGCAAAAAATAATCCCATTTCTTCATAGGTTATTTAATGATACACCATTCCAGAGAAGCCAGGATCCTGTTTTCAGACCTGTGCTTCTCCCTTGCCCACAGAAACATGAGAATCAAGAAGCATCCAGGACTAGGAGGCAGAAAGAACCCAGCTGAGGCTGGAATACATTCCTAGGATCCTGCATTACAAAATGGCTCACAACAGAAGCAGAACCATCACCCCACGTCAGAACTCAGCAGTCCATGTATGCACAGGGGCACAAAGGGACAAGTGCTGGGGCTGTCATGAAGCCCCCTCCCCTCATACAAATTTGTAATTTAATGTGAGGTGCAAATAGATTGGTAACTTGGCAGTTCATGTTCTCTTTCTATTAATTCTTGCATGACTTCTCCTTTCACAATACCCTGGAGTCTCACATGCTGTTCTTATGAAATGTGGGGAGCACCACAAAAAAAGAAAAAAGGCAATTTTTTAACAACTGCATGGTCTGGTTCTGCGCAAGAACAAAAGACCGAGGTAATTTGCAATAGTTAAAGCAACTAATGGCTTGCAGGCGGGATTGCTCAGGCAGCTGGTAATGGCCCCAGCATTCAGTGGTCTGTGTCTGACCAAGGTCAGTGGATACTCCTATGTGACAGCTACTCTCCAAATTACAATTTCAGATTTTTTACAGGGCAAGTGTTCACATGTCTGTAACTGCAAACGGAGCTTCCAACAAACAGGCAGCCGGAGTGGCCAAAATGCTGGGAAAGGCTGACGTCCCAAAGCAATTCCATGCACTGCAAGGCTGGTGGAACAGAGCCTGTAGCCCCATGCCCAACCCATCCCATTTTTCCCACTGCTCTGCGCATAGGGAAAATGAAGTATTCTCCCAGCTCTGACAGCACCTTCAGGATGCTGCCCTCAGGTAGCTTTCAGAGCGCAAACCAAGACCCTGCTAGACACCACCAAACTCCATCTGTGGAGTTCAGACTCTTAATGTGAGAAATCTTGACTCTGAAAAAGCCTTATGCATCTATTTTCCTTATTTTCCTGGTTACCTCTATTTCCCTAGCAACATATGTTTTAATGAACTAGAGCTTTGCCATTACAAACAGGTTCTTAATTAGGAGCTTACAATAATATATAAACTGACAGCTGTGGCACAACACTAGCTGACCAAATTCTATCAATCAGAGCGAACACAAGCCCCAGCTGAAAAGCCAACCAAACAAAGAGCAAAAACCCAAACCACCAGATTTTGAGCACGAATTTCTGCAGCCTACACCAGCACATTCTGCATCTCAGCTGGCCAGGTTGGAAAATGAGCTCCAAATGACAGGGATCCATGGCATGCCATTAAGAGGAGTCAGTAATAAGGGCTAATGCCAGTGTAGTTTTGCCAGGAGCAGAAACAAACATATCTGTGAGATGTCTGATTGTTGTAGGAGATGCTAAAATTATCTTGGCTGCTCCTAGTGGGATAGAAAAGCTGGTGTCATTTGGGCAAGTGACTACTGCAAGGAGGTGGTGGGAGGTCCAAGGGCAGGCTGGAGGCTCCGCCAGTGCCTGGTTCCCACGCAGGGAGCAGCAGCCCCGTGGATGCCCTGGCGAGGAGATCCCAGCCCAGCCAGCGCCGAAACTCCTCACAGCTCTCCAGGCCTGATGGAGACACATAATGAAATACAATCCTGTCAAGCTCAGCCCCTGGGTAACATTTTCACTTCTACATTCCGCTTTCAGTTTAGGTCGAGATTTTTAAGAAGACAGCAAGCAGCACTCCAGTCCCAGGTGACAAGATCTGCTCAGATTTAGTCTTTGAATGTTGCAAATTAAATTCCCTCATCAGGCCTCTAATCACTCTTACCAGATGGGGCTTGTGCTCAATTTTGGATCCACAGGAAATTTAATGGTTATTGTTTCTGTTTAAATAGGAGATTATTGCATTTTAATAAGTTCTCTTTGGGACTTGCAGCAACAATAGAGCACTATGAATTACTGTAGATAGCTGTTACTGCATGCTGGGGAAAAATCAAGTTACTAAGTGTGACAAGTTGCTTTTTCTTCCCTTCCAGCAATCGCTCGGAGTGTATTTACCACCAAATTAAGTATGTGCCGTGGGGATAATATTTTTATCCTGCCGAGGGGGGAAGGCGCTTGTCTGTGGATTTTCATTAAAATGACACATCTGTTCAGCAATTTCACAAAGTAATTCTGCTGAAAGTTTTATCAGCTAATTTTAATTATTCACTCCAGTGGGTTGAATACAGGATTCATCATGTTGAATTAATACATTTGACGGGAATTTCACAAAGAGGGGGGAGAAAAAGCAATCAACAAATTGAATTGTCATGCAATATGGATTAAATTGAGATTCTTTAATTAGGATAAGCCTGAGATTTGGTATTTTGAAGGTATTAGAAAGCTTAGCAATACAGTGGTAAAGATTAAGAAAATGCAATTAAATATTACACTTTGGACACAGGCAGCAGTGTGAGCAGAAGACAAGGGTCCCCTTTTTAGCAGCACAGTCAATAGTGTTGGTTTCAAAAATTCCTGAATGTCTGAGTTATCAGGGATGGCATCCAGGGACAGCCTCTGTCTGACAGAGCTGAGCTACAGGCAGGGGTTTGTAAAAGAGACCGTCCTGCTAAGTGATGGAATTGGATTTTTCTTTTAAAAACTACTCGCAACATAATTGCCCAGAGAGTGTGACTCATCCCACTATGTTAAATTTCAATTTATATATAAACACACCCACTGGCTGGGGCTGAAGTCACACAGACTCAGCTTGGCAGCAAATTTGAAGCCTGAGTGAAGAAGCAGCAGAGATGAAGTCAGATCTCCAAGTCAGGGTGACTGTGGGTGACAATCGGCAGGTAGGTTTTTCCTAGATTAAATGTCTCTGTAGGACTCAGGCAGTTTTGTTTTGTTGTAAATCATGAATAAAATATCAAACATTTTACTAATGGAATCAATGAAAGTACATACAGAAATTTTGTACTTACTAGAAGGTGAAGGAATATTGTATCACAGAAGATTTTGCGTTAAATTTGAATTTTATTACTACTTCCACCACCTCCAACGCCAGGAGACAGGATTACTGAGTTGCAACCAGTTCTGAAGAAACCCAGAGGCCCTGACCCTCCCTGGGAAAACTGCTGTGACTGTGCTGATACACGCTGATGATGAGCTGGCTGTAAGCAGCGTGACAAATTGCATAACAAAGGAATATTTGGCAGTGGCAGAACGCTGTGTTATCTAACAATACATACTTTAATATGAGATTACAGCTGCTTTTCTTCACTGCTGACATTGTCTCCTGAACTTCCAATGAAATGGGGTCTGACTTAAAACTCACCACTCTCCGGTGTCAATGCCATACCCTGATGACATTTTGCCACACTCCCTGTGTTTGCCAGGAATTCAGCTTCCAAATGTGCATGAGAATTCACAAACTATTGACTTTCAGCAGGCCATGTTTTGAATTTATCTCCAAAAGAACATCAATTCCAACCACCTCTCCAATTCAATTTTGCCTAACTTTAGTCAGTCAAAACTGAAATTCCTCCTTCAGATTGGTTGTTTTGAGTTTTCTCTACAGAGAATGAAAGAGCCAGACGTGCCCAGAGGACAGCTCCACTCACCTGCCAAAGTTTCAGAGAGCAAAAGCCATGATGGGCCACTCTTGACGGGATTCTGTCGGTGGATGGGATACAGAGAAAGCTGGAAAACCATGTCACAGCAGACATTTCCAGTATTAATATTTAATATTTCCATATTAAAGCTCATGACATCCATGCTGGACATATAACCCCACCTCTTTTCTCAACCTGGTGCCCAAAGATGGATGTTTGTCAAGGCTGCCTGCTCCCAGTCCAGGTTTCTGCATCACTTCCCACTTTGTCCATCCTTGATCTTGCTCCTGACCAGCCTTCCTGACCTTGTCTTAGAGTCATGGAATGGTTTGGGCTGGAAGAGACCTAAAAAATCATTCAGTTCCACCCCCTGCCATGAGCAGGGACACCTTCCACTATCCCAGGCTGCTCCAAGCCCTGTCCAGCCTGGCCTTGGAGAAGAGGGGCAACTACAGACTTCCTACAAACTCTAACTTTTGCAGTGGGTTCCCAGCCTGGATGAAAACCTCAGTGTTTTGCCATATTTGAGCAGTACACTAATTTATCAAGGGGTCAAAACCCAGAACTTGGCTAGAGGAAAGCATGTGGAAGGAGAACACCAGTTTTTCAGGCGCTTAATTGAAACAATAAAAAATAACAACAATTTAAAAAACCCATTACCTAAGTGTGCTGCCCTGTGATGTCCGATTCATCCAGCTTCATGTTCCCCTGCCCACAAAGCCCGCAGCAGATCCACGACAACCCCACAGGGTGCACACCCAGAACTGCCCCAGCCCCAGCTCAGCAGGGTGGGAGAGTGGAGGGCTCTGGCCCTGCTCCTCACACAATTGTCTGACAGATGCTTTCTGATGTTACAGAATCCGTAAGGTTGGAAAATACCTCCAAGATCATCAAGCCCAACCATTAACCCAGGCCCACCATGTTCACCACCAGCCCATGTCCCTCAGTACCACATCCACGTGCTCCTTGAACACTTCCAGGGCTGGGGCCTCCCAGTGCCCTGGGCAGCCTGTTCCAAGTCCTCAGCAACCTTTCAGTGAAGTCATTTCCACCAATGTCCAACTCAGATCTCCTCTGGTGCAACTTGAGGCCGTTTCCCCTCATCCTGTCACTTGTTACCTGGGAGAAGGGGCTGACCCCACCTGGCTTCTTCCTCCCATCAGACATCTCTGTAAATATTAAATAAAGGATAAAATAACAAGACCCAGGGAGCTGTTTGGAGAGCTGATGGAGACGGGCACTGCCCTCCATGTGGCTGGAGAGGAGAACAAAAGTGCCCTTTGCAAACATCAGAAACCCCCAGCGTGAGAGAGGCCAGCGGTGACAAAACTTCATGGAAGGAGCCTGGAATCAACTGAGCTGCTAAAGTGATGAACAGCCCTGAGCCTCAAACCTGCCCATTTTCAACAGCTTCATCTCTGTTATTTCACAGGAAAATGACTAATTTTCCTTTAAGGTATCATGTTGACTGTAAAGAAGAAGTTTTAATTCCTGTTAATAAATGTTTTCACACATTTCCTGTGTGTTTCCCCGTGCAGGTTTGGAGATTTCTGAAAGAGTTCATCATTCTGCCATTTCTGCTTCTGGAAATTAATGAAAATTTTACCATTCAGTGGATGAAGCATTAGGCCAGTTCTGAACTCTAGGTTTTATTGAATTCTTACTTTGTTATTTTTCTGAGATGCTGACAGAATCAATTTATGTCTGAAAACGTCTTTGAGACTCCGAAAGCATTATAACTCCAAATGACAAATATTTTTATTGTGAGTGATTTTTAAAGAGCCAGCAGCTCAACAAGTTGTGCAGCATCTAGAACACTGAGATTCATTCTGATCAAAACTTATAATTATTGCTCCAGTAGAGATACTAATTACATTACTACCATGACAGCAAAAATTTGATTTTTTTCATGCCTGAAATGATAAAATTTTAATGTCAATGAAATTTTGTAATACAGTGGTCACTGTATTTTAGAAGAAAGGCCAGAAATCTTGGATTTTCACGTGTATCATTTATCACACAATTACCAAATGGATCACTTGTTGAAGCACTGACACAATATACTTTCCAAATCCATGGAACTGACACAATGCAGCTGTCAGTTTTCACACTGATTGAGGTCTCCCACTGCACCTCTCACATGCCGGTGTGTCAGCAAGAGCTCCACGTGCCTTCACTGGCTCTGCTAAGCTGGGCTGAGCCACAGCCTCAACACTGAGGATCCTCCACAAGGAAAGAAAGAGCTGCCAAAAATCCTTACTCTACTTCCATCAGCATCCCACTAAAGCAAAAAACCCCTCCCAAAATAATGCAGAAGCAAACACAACTCGACTGTGTCCTGCCGGTAAAAGAGAGACATTGTCAATGGAAAAAGTGGATGAAGAACTGGAGGTTTGGTCCAAGTCTGCAAGTTTAGCAGACTGCAGCTCCATGCCTGGAGCTGGCTGCTGCAGAGCTCGGGGATTTGAAGGCCAGGCTTCAATTACACTGGCCTGTTTACACACTTCTCTCTCTGCCTGCCCTTCTGCTGCCCCTGTGCTCAGATGTCATATTATCCTTATCAGCAGATTAAAAAACCTCTTTGCAGAAACACTTATCTGTATAATACCAGTGATGACACTTAAGCTTCAACTTTCCTATTTAACACTCCATGTGCCTTACCGATATCATTCTGGACAGATGAAATTATGTGTTCAAGACTTTCAGGGTCAGAAGA
Source organism: Donacobius atricapilla (assembly GCA_013397315.1). Classification (NCBI taxonomy): domain Eukaryota; kingdom Metazoa; phylum Chordata; class Aves; order Passeriformes; family Mimidae; genus Donacobius; species Donacobius atricapilla. The sequence goes on along the minus strand of WBMY01009985.1, from coordinate 649,726 downwards.
ACAGCCAAAAGAGGTTGGGATAATGGTCCATGCAGCCTAACCTCCTGTCTCCAATCTGTTCCAGAGGAAGGGACAGAAATATCTCAAAGTCATAGGATAAACCTCCACCAAATAAACTTTCCTCCTGTCACAAAAGATTTATAGCCTCACTTAAGGTTGGATGCTTGACAGCTCCCTCCTAAAACTCTTCTTTATTTCTAGTATTTACTGTAACAGCTGGAGACACTCTTGTTGATATGAATCAACACCAAATCCATCTAAAAGCCTGACCTGAGGTATAATTTTTCTCCTGGGCTTAAAAAAAATAAAAAAAGAAAAAGAAAAAAAAATCGCAGAAAAATAATCCTTTACTTGCTCTTAATTTTGCAACTGCTCACTTCTTGGAACTTCTCTTTGCTCTGGAATTTCTGGAATTGTGATCCACTGTAGCCAATAATTACACCTGAGGTGGCTGTTTCTGAAATGCAGGACACAGCTCCTGAAGGGTCTCCAAAGAGCAGCGCATCCCCCTTACTCCTGGTCTCACTGAAGTGAAAAAAGAAAGCCAGGCAGCAGGAAGGCAAACCCCAAATCACTGCATGTCCTAATCAGATACTGAACAATCCTGAACATAGTTGCAATTGTCATGTATTTAACACAGGCCAGGAAGGTGCTGTCCTGTCATGGCTGGGTTCTCATTTCCACGTAATGAATACAGAACAGCTGATTCCATTTTGCAAAGGATGAAAACTGTGCATAACACTAGTGCCATCACGGTGCACTGAGCAGAACAGGACAGATGTTAGGATAACCGCTGTATGGCCCCGCTGGGGTGGGCACATGAACTGCTCAGCCTGAGGCCCAGTCTGGGGAAAGGGGACAAACCCCGGAGCAGCAGCCCTGAGGATGGCCCAGGCTGCAGCGAGGTGTGCTGCCATCAGGGAACGCAGAGCAAGATTTGCTAATTGCATTGGCATTCTGTGCGACCCCGTCAGGAAGGTAAAATCACTATATAATTATATTGGCTTCTTGGAATTTCCTGTAGGGATGGACTACTGTAACTTAGGTCGGAAGAGCGAGCAGGAAAATGCCACGATGGCCACACAACTTCCGACCAGACCCCTGGGGGCAACCCGAGGACAGTGGCCACCCTCCCGTGCTTCAGCTTGACTTAAGCAGCAGTTTCCCAAGATGAGGAACCTGCCAGAAATGAAAACATTTAAGGACCACGGAATCACTGAGGTAAAAGACACTCTGGGGAATGCCAATAGTTCGTAGCTGGACAGAAAAAGTGCTCTGTAGACCTGTGTGGTCTCGCAGCACCACAGGAAGTTGTGGCACATGGGCACGTTGGAGTAAAAGGCAGGGAGACAAATGACAGGGGTCTGGTCTTTACATTGTTTTCCAAGTAATGGCTTGTTCTGACCAAAATTTCCTGTCTTCAAAGCATGCCTGATCACAGAGTAGACTTCTGCTTGGGGCATTCAGAGGAGAGTTGATGTCAAGCCCGGGCTGGTGCTGCAGAGCTGCTCTTCCCTGAGACAGGTGCTACAGAAGTTGGGGCCTGGTCTCAAGGTGGGAAAATGCACCAAATTCCCAGGAGAAACGAAGTTCAAGCTAGTAATCAGCCCAAGGCTGGTGAAGTTGTGTTCACCTGGTATCTGTAATATGTATTCATTCCTAAGTACCCATGCATGCCATTTGTTTGAGAATTAGAATAAAGAAAATGATGAGCAATCTTATTTTGATGCATTCATTTTGCATTTTCCCCAACTACTTTGCCTGCTGAAAAGAGCAATTACCAGTGAGTTCTGACCATGTTCCCTGTTTGGAGGCTCAGCTCAACGAACTCCAAAAATGAATGTAAGATCCATTCCTTCATTTTGGTTATTTCTTAATATACCAGTTTTATTGCAATCTACCAGCTACCTGCCTGTGTTGGTAAGTGGTGAGTGATCTCTCCTTACCCTTCTCTGCACCCATGAGCCTTTTGTTGCATTTCCTCTCCCCTGCCAGCCAAGGAGAGCAGTGACAGAGGGGTTTTGGAGGGCACCTGTTATTCAGCTGAGGAAATCCACCACCATGGGGGTGATAGGTGACCAGAAAAGGCAGAATAGCTCTATATGAAACATTCAGTGAGGAGAGTGGAGCCATCTTTAACTTTCACAGTTCCAGGTATGCACAGAAAATCAAACTGCTGAAACTGTGAACCTATCTGACTTTTCTTTCACGGAAGGGAAAAAGGTCCCTTTCAAGTATCTTTCAAAAAAACAAATTAAAAACATCCCAGACAAGAGACATTCTCAGCCAACTTTCATTGCCTGGGAGTGTTTTTACGGCAAACTTATAAACTGCTCAAAACAGGTTTTACAAAGTAATGAAAGCACAGTCAGGACCTCTGCAGGAGCCACAGCTCAAGGTCTGAGCACATGGAGTTTACAGTGAGCCCCGCCAAACTGCAGCTCACGCAGCTCGCTGCAAACGGGCCAGCACTGCCTCTGCAGATGGTGCAGGGATGCAGCAGTCAAATCTGGTGACATATTAAGCTCATGACAAAGCAATGATGACAAACTTCCAGACAGTGAAGCTGAGACCACAAACACGACTGCCAGAACACAGACAAGAGAGGAGCAAAAAAAAGCCAGCCCAGACGCTACCACAAAACCCCCAAGAACAGCAACAGTCATGAAAAGATTTAAAGAATCTGTCTCAAAATGCAAACTGGGAGTTTTCTCAGGCAGCCTCTCAGACCGTGAGCACCGGGGCAGGCAGAGCCCAGCTCAGCGTGTGCAGTGACTCCTGCTCTTCCAGTCACACCAGACTTTAACTGCTGGGGGATCTCTCCCACAGCACCTGAAATGTAACACAGGCAGTTGAACTCTTTTAAAAGTTCTTTTTATGCTAGACAGAGAATTTCTATGTTTAATTGTAACATAGGTCTTTAAAATTTAATATATTTTTGTGTGGTTTTTGCTAACATGTATTTATTATTTCTTGGGAATTTACAGTTCTGTTTTCCCACCATGTTAATCATAGAATCAAGGAATGGTTTGGGCTGGACGGGACCTTAAAGCTCATCGAGTTCCACCCCCTGCCATGGGGACACCTTCCACTATACCAGAGGGCCAAGCTCTGTCCATCCTGGCCTCAGACACTGCCAGGGATGGGGCAGCCACAGCTTCTCTGGGCACCCTGTGCCAGGGCATCACCACCCTCACAGCCAAGAATTCCTTCCCAAGATCTACCCTAAACCTAATGTGCTGTCCATTCTCAGCAGAACTGCTAAGTAAAAGCAATTACAGCCAGCTCCAGGTCCTTTGGGATCCTCCGTTTGTAGCAGCCAAAATACAACACTCACACTCGTTAGATTTGGCTCTTAGATTTGCAACAGTGAACATTCTACCAACAGAAACTACCTAGGAGGTCTATTTTCCATTGAAAATATTCAGTACTTCTCATGTTTAACTAGTCCATTTTACCATGCTTTCTGTATTTCTTGGCTCCCAGTTTCCACAAGGAAAACAGCTCTACACGTGACTTTCCACAGTTAACTTGAGGCAATATCCCTGATTTTCATGGATGTGGTGGAGGCCCCATCCTATTCCATGGAAGACAAGGTCAATCTTATAATCAAATGCACTTGCCAAACAAGGGTGTGACACTGGGTCAGGGTTCTCATCTGGTGCAGTGCCATGTCCAAGGAGCTCTTCCCTGTGCTGGGCTGCAGGGACACAGCCAGGCAGCACTCTGAATGCAGCACTGCTGTCCATTCAAACAGAGATTTTTTCTCAGAAACTTGAAGAATCTTCAGTTGTTCGGAGGTACTTATATATGTGCATATATAGTATGCATATGTATAAATAAATGAATAAATACAGATGTGCTGAAAGTAGGGGTAACCTGTGACTGTGCCCATGTAATTTTCTAAAAAACTGATTTGGTTTGGAGATGTATCTACTGAATCTAGTCAGGATGGTCTAGAGTTATGCTGTTACTCCTGCAATTCCATGTAAATCACACCAGTCATTATTTTGTTAAGGGAAATCCATGGGAAAACTTTCTGATTATTCAGTGCCACAAAAAATAATCAGGAATAAGGAGCACAAAGCCAGCCAGTGTGCAAGGGGACAGGCAGAGCCTTCCTTCCAACTCAGAACTGACAATCCCAGGAAAATCCAGCTGTCCAGCTGGGCCAGGCTGGCAGAGGGAGGCATTTCCATGCCTCCCTGATTCAGCACAGCTGGGAAAGATGTGTTCCCAGCCAGGCTCACACCACCAGCACAAAGAACCAGCACAGAGACCTTCCCCCCTGGCCCTGAGCTCACCCAGCTCCCTGCCCACAGCTCACCCAGGGGCTGAGCCAAGCCCCTGGCACACACAGCGAGGTGATCCAGCCCCGAGGGGCCCAATCTCCTCCTGCACCAAAGATTTCCTTTACCAATTGGAGTTGTCTCCAAGGTCTCCCAGTGCTAACTTGGCCCGGCTGCAGACAGGGCTCCTCTAGGAGACAATCAGAGAGGTGTTTTATATTTGGTGCCGGTGCTTCCCCAGGGACTCTGCAAGAGGTCGGCGAGGTTTCATCCGCCTTGGGGAACATGAGCTGTGGGAGCCCCTGTCTGCCTTGCTCTGCCCTCTGAAGAAGGGTGACTAGTCCCCGGGATTCTGCGCCCCGTGGGGAAGGCGCTGCCTTGCTCAGGAGTGCACTCAGGAAAACTTGCAGCAGCTGCTGGAGGGAAGCCCTGAGAGCCAACAGAGCCGATCTCCCGCTGCAGGGACTCCTCAGCCTCACCTCGCGCTGCAAGTGCAGCCTTTTCACCATTTAGCATTTGCTTCCGAAAACGAGCCAAGGGCTTCAATGGAAGGAGGAGAACAGGCTGAGAATCAGTAAATCACTTCTGTTGGAAAAGGCCTTTAAAATCATTAAATCCAACTGTAAACCTCACAGCCAATGAACAGAGGCTGGGAACAAGGACCCTATTTAGAGCAAATATATATTAGTAAATGAGAGGGAAATGCAATAGACAGAACCAATTGATGGGTTTTTACTGAAGGCAGGCAGGTTTTCCTGCTTTTCACACATTAAAGCCATTTATAGCCTCTGTGCTCAGCTGGTGCAGAGGTCTGCTGTCAGACTTGCTCCATGCAGCGTCCATAAAAAACCTCCCGAAACCTCCAGGTACTGAAAAAAGATAAACCCACACAAATTACTGAGCTCCACCACTAATACATCAAAATACCTGCTGTTCAGTAGAAGTCCTGGTAGAGTAAGTGGCAAATAAATGTTTTGGCCATTTTGGGTAGCTGTAACAGGTGAATGTTAAAATGATTATGTAAAAGGTACTCAGAAAGTGGACCTCAGTGAAAGTTTCATTTTGAAATAAACATTTTGTCAATAACTTGCTCCAGGCCTTTTTCTGGCTTACAGCAAATACCATGTCTTTTTTCTTCATGTATTAAAAAAACTAGAGGGCTCCTCAGATTGTCACTGCAAATAGAACAGGGACAGGTAATTCTACTTGTGGTTTCTGTCCCTAGAATGAAGCCAGTTTCCTGCTCACACTAACGTGAACATTACAAAAGTTATGAATAAAATCAGTGTACACCCTCTGCTATTCTCGTTCCAGGAATACTTATATTGTTTTTTAACAGAAAGTCAATTTACACTAAAAAACTTATTATACACTGGATATTAATCCATAAACCCCATCTTATTTTGACCAATAGGAGATGAAAAGCTGATATCAAAAATATAAAGCTATTTTGCTATAGCAATCCTAGACTGATCAGTCCATGGAGGGCCACCCCGTAACTACAGAAACGCTCAGTGCCATCAGTATTCCAAACACAGGCAGACAGGCAGATGTCCCATTGCAGAGGGAATGCCAAATGTCTATCAATGAGATGTTACCATGGCCAGAAATAACCGAGGTAGGATGACTGAGTGGCTCCTTTGTGAGACAGTCCAAGTGGGGGAAATATTTACTCTTCAAGTCGAGAAATCTAAAATCAATCTAATGTCACTTAAAAATAGGAGTTGCACTGTAACTGATATGCTGATCATAGAAACCACACAAGGAAGATGCTGCTATTTCTGTAAATACAAGGCCGTGCAAATGTAGTTCCACTGAATTCAGGGAATCTACACTCATTTTTGGTAGATGAACATCTGGTCTTTTATATTTGAAGAAAGGAAGGATAAAGGATAAGTACTACCCCACAATTCCAGCGGATTCCTGTTAACTCCCCCAACTTAAATGATTTACACCAGAATTTATTTTTTCTTAGACTCCCTGCTTGAAAAACTATGCAGACATTAAAAAATATAAATTTAGCAAGATTAAAAGTAACCAATAACTGAAGTTTTCTGCAAATTCTACTTCTGGAAAACTACATGGACAAACTACAAATGCACATTAGTGCTCTAAAACCCACTTTCTATTTCCATAAGCCATTTCAGCCACTGAGGAGCCTGACCTTTGCTGTCCACCAAGAAAATTTAGGACTGCAAGAGATCAGCCACTTTTTGCTAAAAGCCTTAGGCTCCTAAGCCCCTGCCTTTAGAGATCTGAGCCACAGCTGAATGGTGAAGCTTACAGACAAAATTTGGTCTTTGTCCCTTTCATCAGCTGCAAATGTCCATCCACACCAACGTTCTACTACACTGTGCCACGGAAACAGAGCAAAGAAAGAACATCCTTATCCTGAAGGAAAGTGCTTGATTTGATGAGTACATACCACCAAAACCCTTAAATGCCTTCAAACTCCCGCAGCAGCAGTGACAGCAGCGATCTCGAGCCCTCCTGGCAGGACAGGTGGTGTGCTAAAGTGTCTTGTATTATCTTTCCTCACAGCCAACTCATCTGCTCCTTTACTGAAGAACACAATCCACATTGTTAGGTTTTGTGTGTATCTGTGGTTTATGTAACATTTGTGCTGTCTAATTGGTCCACCAGCAATTAAAAATAAACCCATGGCAAAGCTCCACTTGCCGGTTTCACCTTGTCACAAATGTGCCTGATGCTCACTGTGTCTTAAATAAAATGTATCACTGGGAGGGAGAGATTTTTTTTGCCATCAGTTTTTTTCCACCATTTGGTATAATTATTCCTGACAATTTGCCCATCACACTGCAAGAGTCTTTCCAGAAGGAGAAAAATACTACTTTGTGTTCTTGTGATCACAAGTCTAATTGAGCGGAAAACAAATCTGTTAAAAGGAGAGAAAAAAAGAAAAGGGGGAAGAAAAAAAGGGTAAGAATAATGAGAGATTGTGGAAAGACAAGCTAATCTTGCACTTGGTTAAAAAAAATATGATGAACAAAAGAACAAGGAGACATGCAACCAACTACTCCTGGAAATTGGAACAGATCTTCTTCCCCCGAATTTCAGAGGAAGCCTCTTGCAGCAGACGCTGTTTTAATATAACTGATGGTGACACTCAGGTCCATTTTACAGTGATGTACAGGGGATTTTCCTGGTTTTTAATGCTGCCTTTCCACATTCTCCCTAAGCAGGGGCCCGGCAGTGGCTGGGACAGGGCTCAGCTCTGGAGCTGACTGGGCAAAGGGCTCTTCCCTCTCATCTGGGGCAGCACAAACGAGGGCCACGTGTGTAATTCAAGCTGACAGGAAACATTAGCATTGCCGTACACTTTGTCAATTAAATGATGGTTTAATCAGCACAAATCTGAATGGTCAAATAATGTTATAATTAAAAGGAAATAATGGAAAGTGGTGTGGTGATTAATTAACAGAACAGCAAGCACCAGCAGCACATCTTGTCTGTGATATCACTTCTCCCCCGCTCCACGCTGGCTGGGGTGGGGGTGGTGGGAGGCACGCTGACCTTGCAGCCTCAGAAAATCCATTTTGGAGCTGCAGATCCAGCAGCAATGGCAATTTTCACAAGCTCAAATAAATGAGGGGGAGCTTTGCCTCTGCCTTCCCTGCAGTGCTCTTCAAAGCACTGCCACACACGATCACTAGAGACTCTTGACTTTTTTTGTCTGCCTTTACAAACAGGAGACTGGACACCTTGTAAAGCCTGGACACCTTGACGTATATTCTGGAGCACCAGGAGATAACGCGCTGTGTTTATCTCGCACTGCCTGATGTGTTGATCAGTGCAGCAGCTCTGTCCATTTCCCAGTGCCCCGGCACACAACAGCTCGTGCTGCAGAGCGTGTCAGGTGCTCTGACATACAGGGTCAAATACAAAATCAAATTGTGACACTCAAGATCAAATACAAAATCAAATTGATCACCAAAGCACTGCAGCTCTCAGGAGGCTGCACTGCTCTGCGGATGTGCACTGTACATGATATGAAGAAGGTGCAATACAATGTCAGGAGTTACAAGATTCAAGAAAGAAAATAATCCAGTTTCCTTGTGGTGGGTGCTTGTCTCTGTACAGAAGTGCCCAAATATTCTCAATATTCCTGCCTCTACAGGAACTTTAAAGCAACTTCGGGTTGTTGTAAGAAAGGCCCCAAATGAAGGCATATAAAATCTGACACTGGTTTTTTCAGATGACATAAACTTTAAGAATCTGTGCTTGATTTGAGCTAGATGTGACCAAACCTTGAAATGGAACCTGCTGCTGAAGCTTAGTCTGCTGGACTGGCATGGGATGCCAGCTCCGGTGAGACTTCCGGGCCTCCAGCAGACAAAGGCGGGGATCATAAAAGCCATCCTTTCACTCTGGGTCATCAATCCACCTCCTAATGGTCAAGAGTCCCTCAAAGCCCAACTCCTGGAACAGCACAGGGTGGGATTGCTGGGATGCCCTGTGCAGGGACAGGAATTGGACTCTGATGATCCTTTGGGTACCTTCCAGCTCAGGATATTCCATGATCCTAAAAAAAGACCTGCTGATGGATATGTTAAAAGCAAGGAATGGAGCAGAAAGGGTCAGGTCAAGTTCTGTTCTGCAGCACAGGGAGAGCTGCCCCAGTGCCAGCACATTTCCTGAGGTCCAGGGCTGCTGAACAACACAGCCCCCAAGCCTCTTCGCCCAAATTTGTCATATTTTGCCTGATTACAGTGAAACAGCAACATGCACATTCAATCACGGGTAAAATGAGGGTGGGATGTTTTATTTAATATTTATACGCATGGCATACTGGCAAAATTACTGGCATCTGTATGTGTGTGAATGACTGTTTTGAGGAACATGTGTTGTGTGCAATGCTGTTTATTATCAGTAAATGAAGCCAAAAGCTAAGTTGAAAATGAATGCTAAATTAAAAATTATATAAAATGGAGTGAAATGATTTAATTAGCAGATTATAAGTGACACGCTTTACTATTAGAATTAGCTTGGGAGGGATTGAGGGAAGGGAGGAGGAATAAAAAAACCCCTTGACTAGACACAGAAGGGTGGAAAAACATTCCTTTTCCCTCTATCTGTGGAGTTACAAACACAGTAACATATTGTCCTGGTGTTTATAATCACAGACTCTGCTGCCGTCACAGTGCTTGCTTAATGAGGCAGCCAGTTAGAAATAATGAGACTTTGAAACAAATTGTTCTCGCTTCTGAAAAGAGAAAGATGTGTGGTTACTCACACAGTGCATTTCCAGCGCTTTGCTAACATCTCTGTACTTAACTCCTCGTGCTGTATCCCTCCAGTGGAATTTCCGAGCGGAGAAATGTGTTGTGGTTTCTTATAAAACCAGGAAGAAAGCTCAGGACTCTATTTATTCCCAGGTTTTGCCTTTAACTTGTTGCATGACTTCATTAAAAAAGCATCGCCCTGCTAAATTAATTACCACATGTGAAACACTTTGAACATTTTTGTTTGGTCTCTACCTTCGAAACAGAATATTTCACTCCCATAATGATCTTCCATTAGAACTGTCAATATTCTTCGCCAGCAGGAATTGATTTGGCTTCTCTGAGCTCCCAGGAGGAGGCAGAGAAGGACCTGTCCCCCCATCACTGCAGGGCCATGGGGGTGAGGGGAGCGGGGACAGCCCCCCTGCACCCCTGCCCCCCCAGCCCTGCAGGCAGGGAACACGGGCAGACCTGCAGATCCTTCCCCACCATTTCCCTGGACACCCCATCTTGTCCCAGCACTCTCCTCCTCCACACAGACTTTTCAAACAGCATACGGAGCTCACAGCCGCTCCCCTGTCCCCAGCGTGCGGGTCCCCCGGGCTGCCTGTCAAACTCCCACTCCCCTGCTCGCAGGGAGCAGAGCCTTCCCAGCCTGCAGCACCCTGAGAATGCTCAGTGCTCCATACAGCCTGAAAAAACCCCATTACCACGCACAAGCCCCTCTTTGATAAAATAATCCTGCTTAAATTCAGAACCCACAAAACCATGACAACTTTGGTAAGCCTTCAGACTAAAAGCCTTTAAATTATTTTCGTCTACAAACACCAAATGAGCTTAAATGTAAATAGATGTATACGGGCACCAATACTTTGATTTATTTTGGTGTAAAGCCACCAGCAGCTGCCCCTGGTGACCAGCATTGCAAGCCTCCACTGCAAACCAGCGTGGAGAAGTGACTCCAGGCTCTGAGCCTGCAGAGCAGCTCAGCCACACGGAACCCTGAGACCCTCCAGCAGCTCTTCCCGCAGCAAAGGCACGGAGAAGGGGCAGCAGGGAGGCGCAGAGCCACGGGGAGGGAGCAGCAAGACCCTCAGCAGGATGCTCGGAGCGAGGGCAGCCCTGGGAGGGAGCAGGGAGGCTGCCAGAGGGAAGCAGAGCCAGCCCAAGGCTGCTCCAAGAGCAGAGCAGCTGCTGGCTGCTCACACAGCCATACGGCTGCTTCCCAGCCAACATGCTGCTCCCAGTGCTGAGCAGCAACTGCAGAAAACAACAGACGGCAAATAATAAGGGCTATATTTTATTTGGAGATTAAAAAAAAAAAAAAAAAACAAGTTCTCCAACTGAGCATGCTTGCACCTTTCTGCTACTTCTTGGTAGCTGTGATCCAGGGCCAGGGCTTGAGTTATAGGAGCTCTGGCTCTTACTCCAAAAGCCAGAAAGGCCACAGTTTGCAGTCTGCACACAAGACAATAACCATATTACTCTCTGGATATCTATGGGCATTGAGAAACCTTTGATGGAGTTGCTAATTTGGAAAAAAAAAAAAAAACAAAAACCACAAAAAGGGANATATAAAATGGAGTGAAATGATTTAATTAGCAGATTATAAGTGACACGCTTTACTATTAGAATTAGCTTGGGAGGGATTGAGGGAAGGGAGGAGGAATAAAAAAACCCCTTGACTAGACACAGAAGGGTGGAAAAACATTCCTTTTCCCTCTATCTGTGGAGTTACAAACACAGTAACATATTGTCCTGGTGTTTATAATCACAGACTCTGCTGCCGTCACAGTGCTTGCTTAATGAGGCAGCCAGTTAGAAATAATGAGACTTTGAAACAAATTGTTCTCGCTTCTGAAAAGAGAAAGATGTGTGGTTACTCACACAGTGCATTTCCAGCGCTTTGCTAACATCTCTGTACTTAACTCCTCGTGCTGTATCCCTCCAGTGGAATTTCCGAGCGGAGAAATGTGTTGTGGTTTCTTATAAAACCAGGAAGAAAGCTCAGGACTCTATTTATTCCCAGGTTTTGCCTTTAACTTGTTGCATGACTTCATTAAAAAAGCATCGCCCTGCTAAATTAATTACCACATGTGAAACACTTTGAACATTTTTGTTTGGTCTCTACCTTCGAAACAGAATATTTCACTCCCATAATGATCTTCCATTAGAACTGTCAATATTCTTCGCCAGCAGGAATTGATTTGGCTTCTCTGAGCTCCCAGGAGGAGGCAGAGAAGGACCTGTCCCCCCATCACTGCAGGGCCATGGGGGTGAGGGGAGCGGGGACAGCCCCCCTGCACCCCTGCCCCCCCAGCCCTGCAGGCAGGGAACACGGGCAGACCTGCAGATCCTTCCCCACCATTTCCCTGGACACCCCATCTTGTCCCAGCACTCTCCTCCTCCACACAGACTTTTCAAACAGCATACGGAGCTCACAGCCGCTCCCCTGTCCCCAGCGTGCGGGTCCCCCGGGCTGCCTGTCAAACTCCCACTCCCCTGCTCGCAGGGAGCAGAGCCTTCCCAGCCTGCAGCACCCTGAGAATGCTCAGTGCTCCATACAGCCTGAAAAAACCCCATTACCACGCACAAGCCCCTCTTTGATAAAATAATCCTGCTTAAATTCAGAACCCACAAAACCATGACAACTTTGGTAAGCCTTCAGACTAAAAGCCTTTAAATTATTTTCGTCTACAAACACCAAATGAGCTTAAATGTAAATAGATGTATACGGGCACCAATACTTTGATTTATTTTGGTGTAAAGCCACCAGCAGCTGCCCCTGGTGACCAGCATTGCAAGCCTCCACTGCAAACCAGCGTGGAGAAGTGACTCCAGGCTCTGAGCCTGCAGAGCAGCTCAGCCACACGGAACCCTGAGACCCTCCAGCAGCTCTTCCCGCAGCAAAGGCACGGAGAAGGGGCAGCAGGGAGGCGCAGAGCCACGGGGAGGGAGCAGCAAGACCCTCAGCAGGATGCTCGGAGCGAGGGCAGCCCTGGGAGGGAGCAGGGAGGCTGCCAGAGGGAAGCAGAGCCAGCCCAAGGCTGCTCCAAGAGCAGAGCAGCTGCTGGCTGCTCACACAGCCATACGGCTGCTTCCCAGCCAACATGCTGCTCCCAGTGCTGAGCAGCAACTGCAGAAAACAACAGACGGCAAATAATAAGGGCTATATTTTATGTGGAGATTAAAAAAAAAAAAAAAAAAACAGATACCCAACNTAAAATAGCAATAATAATATAGCTATAATAATATATCCCGTGTATTCCAAGAGAAGCCACAGCCCAGGGTCCCCTGGTCACTGACCAGCCCTGTTTAGGCAGATAAAACCATGTGAATCACAAGGGGCTCCCGGCTATAATCAAGGCCACGCTTGGCCCAGACAAGTCTTCCTGTGCCTNAAAAAAAAAAAACCAAAACACCAAGATGGAGAGCAAACTTAATAGAAACCACTTTAGATGTGTTTGTTTATAGAAAAAAAATGCAGGCTGGAATGGGGGGGGGCGGGTTGGATTTTTTTCCTAGTCTCCCACGTACTCCTAAAATGGTCTGTGCATTGCCTGGAAGTAAATCAATACTAAGCACAGTCCAGGCGAGACTGCCATCTTACATGAAGCACTGACTGTAAAATAGACACAAAAGACACATGATACTCTCTAAGGTCCCCAGCAGCTATAATATCCATCCTTGGCAGCTCGCTTGACATTTCCTTGCCCTGCTTCCCAGTCCTCTTTCTTCTCCCTCCTCTCTCCCCCTCTCCTCTCTCTCGCTAACAGNCTCTCCCCTCTCTCGCTAACAGCCATGCTCTGCTCTCAGGGGCTCGCCGACCGGGTGAACAGATAACAAACCTGTCAAGAAGGGTTTAGCTGGCGAATAAGTCCTGCGCTCGCCAGGAAATGATGTGTACAATGGGAAAATACAAGGGATGACATGAGCCTTCCCTTCTGAGAGAGTGGCCAGGAGATGCTTAAAATGTTACAGCTCGTGCTAAATGGACATAGGGATGGCTGATTAGATCGTATCTCAGACCTTTCAAGTGCCTACCTTCCTCCCCACTTCTCACTGCTACTGAAGACACACAAAGAAAGCAGACAAAGCCCATCCCTGCTCCTACTCCTTAAAACATATATATATATATATATATTTAGAGGCTTGGCCATGAAGAAGGTGGGGAGGTGGGGTTGGCATGTGCTAAGCTTAAGGTCAAGGCTAAAATCTCTTTTAGTGACAGGAAAGGTCACATGAAATCCACTGAGTAGTTACAATTTCCATTTATAAAAGGGAAATACAAAAGCAAGAACCTTATCTTGGGGACTTAATACATGTCTTGGCTTATTACTGTTTTCAAAGCGCCTTTTGCACAAATCTGATTTGCAGTGGTGCAATAAAGATTCATTATCCTTTTACACAGCAGACTTTGCATTTCTGCTCAGGATTTAATTATGAAAAACAGAACCCATCCCATAAACAGATGCTAATCACAGTAGGAAAGTACTTTCATTTGAGTAACAAGGTAGCTCAGGAAGTTTGTTTGGAAGTTTGCCGTATCAGCAAGAAGAGCTATGAGGGAGGAGAAAAGGGAGGGGAGAAG
>WBMY01009985.1:545741-629203 GCA_013397315.1 Donacobius atricapilla | reverse complement strand
TGCTGCGCCTGCGCCTCCTCCTGCTCACCTGGGGCTCCTCCTGCTCACCTGGGGCTCCTCCTGCTCACCTGGGGCTCCCCCTGCTCACCTGGGGGCTCCTCCTGTTCCCCATGGCACCTGGAGGATCTGCACAGGACCTGCACTGGCTCCTCCTGCACCTCCTGAGGCTCCTCCACATCTCTTAGGGCTCCTTCATCACCTCCTGCTCACCTGCCTCTCCTGCAGAGCTCCTCCCGCACCTCCTGGGGCTCCTCCTGCACCTGGGGGCTCCTCCTGCTCACCTGGGGCTCCTCCTGCACCTCCTGCTCACCTCCTGCACCTCTCAGCCACCCTGCTGTGCTCCCAGCCTCACCTTTTGTCAGAACAACATAAAGAGGAATTAAAAACACAGTCCTGTAGCTAGTGCCTGCTGGCATGAATGCTACTAGATCCCTTCAAGGCTTAAGAAGTGCTCTTTCTTAATGTGTTGGTGATTTTAATGAGTTTGGTATAATCTGATCTATTTTTTCTTGTTTTTCAATCCCACCCTATTCCTACGCATGTGCAAAAGGCCTTGTCTCCAGCAACAGAAAGAAAACTGCTGCTTCAGAAAAGACACTTGTGTGAATTGTTCATCAGAACATGATCTTCGGCCTCCCTTTTTCTCCCAAATCCCATTGCTTTTGGGTTTCATCTCCCTTTCAGTGCCTGTTTCAGCCAGCCAAAGTCCAGTTATAAAGCACCCATTCCCGAAATAAAAACATGAATTAGAACACTCAGAGTGCCAATGCAAGTGCCGAGGTTCAAAAGCAGGAGGATTTCGAGGTGAATTTTACTGTCATATTTAGAAAGCCCCACACAGCTGTTGGGGACAAAGTACTGCTCACCGAGGAGCCCAGGCAGGGCTGCAGCTGAGCTGCCTTTGTCACCTGGCACTGGAAGGCAGGATTTACTCCTGCTGGGACAGGGTGCAGGGACACATCTCTTCCAGGCATCCACAGAAAGCAAGCCAGAATATTTTTCTTTGGTTTTTGTTTGTTAGTTGGTTTTGTTTTGGGTTTTTTTGGTTGGTTGGGGTTTGTTTTGTTTTCTGGGAATTTTGGGGGGTTTGTTTGGTTTGGTTTTGGAGTTTTGTTTGGTTTTTTTGGGGTTTTTTTGGGGGGGGAGGTGGTTTTTGTTTGGGTTGTTGTTGTTGTTTTTCCCTCCCAGAATACTATCCTGAAGTTTTCTGGCATGTAAAATGATGAAGTGAGGGAAAAGATCTTCCCATACCTCAGCAGGGAAGGGTTGACCTGCGAGGCCCAAGGCTGGTGCCAGAGCCCCGGGGGACAGGAGGTGACCCCTGGCTGGGAGAGCCAGGGGAGCTGTCGAGCCCTGGCAGGGTGAAACCCTGAGAAGCCTGGTCTGCTCTCACAGCCTGGGCAGGGCCTGCACTAGACACTGCCCGGAGCCCCTTCAGCCTGAATTATTCTGTGATTCCCCAATTCCTTACAGCAGCAGATGGGAACTGCACTGACGGTTCTGAAAAACGACGACTGAGGGCAGCCCGAGGCTCCTCAGAGGAGGGGAAGGGCTGGACGGGCACAGAATGCCAGGGCACACACAGGCAGCCCTGGGAGGGAGCGCTTCGATTCTGCAAAATCAGCTCCCGAGGAGGGGAGGAACCGCTCTGAAAAGTGCAGGTCTGAGGGGAGGCAGAAGGCAAAAGGCTGCTCCTCCTGTGCCCTGCAGGTCTCAGGGTCGCCGTGCTGGAAGGACACGTGGAGGCAGGGCCCCGATCTCACGGGAGCGGGGACACAAACTCGGGGGTCCCTCAGGAGCTCTCCCATCACCGGCTGTGGCCCCAGAGCTGCCGCCGTGCCCTGCTGCCCCAGAGCTGCCATCGTTAGACACACACACACACCCTGGTGGGAAGGCATGAACTGGTTATTACAAAATCTGACTCCGCTTTTATAGTATTTCCACAAAGGCCGGGGACTGGGGGAGAAGGTTGACACCTCTCCCCATCCCATTGGTAAGACAACTGTCCATCAGCTGTCCATAGCTCTAAAAGAAAGAATGTAAACTACCTTGAATTAAGGAAAACATTGCTTCTATTTATAGCACCCGTGTGTGAGCAACAACCTAAGAACTATGAACTGTGAGACACAAACAGAAGGCTGAAAAATCAGGGCGACATACAACACTGCAGGACTACTTAAGAAGCATTTGAAAAGAAAGTAAGGAATATTTTATGGTCAGGCTGTGATGGTTTAAGGTATTTTAAGTTCTTTTTTTTTTTAATCAAATTACATAATTATTTTTAATAACAATAAATAAGTACAGAGAAGCAAAAATCACACTTCTTTCTGACAAGCAGAAAACCCATCCTGGGTCAGCACTCCAGTAAAATTTCTAGCTTGATAATCTGTTGTGAAGAGGAAGAGAAACACTTCCACTTCCTATTTAAATACTTAAAATCATCAGGACTGTATCATGTAAGAGCTGTCTACACAAGATCTGAGCAAATAAACAAGGTTTTGGAAATGAAAGAACTCAAACTGAAGCAAGAAAGAAAACTAAGCCACTAAGGCATTAATTTAACCTAGGACAGTGCTTTCCTATGTTTTTCTCCTCAGAGAAAGACAAAATTCAGCAGAGAGAGGGATGATGTTGAGCTGGAGGTAACAGGAGGTCTCACAGCTCTCAGTACTCCAGACACCTTCCCTAGTGGGTGTCTTCCTACAATAACAAAATGTAATATCTCATTTTATGTAGCCTGTAAGCTGTCTGGGTACGGTAATTTTCTTTCTTAAACACCACTGAATACAGTGGGACCTTATTTTTCTTCGGATCTTAAAGAATGCAAGTGAGGATGAGGGGTGGGAAATGGGGCCCATTCCCCCCTGCTGGAGGCAGCGTGACAGGAGGAGGGGCTGAAGGGCAAGGGAGCTGGCTGTGTCCCCTTCTTGATGACTGCTGCAAAGAATCTCAGCAGATAATGGACCAAATTCAGCCTGTTTCAGTTGTCTGGAAAGGTTTGGGGCTAAAAAAGCATCCTAAAACAAGCCAAAGCAAAACGACATTGGACAAATCTTCTTTTACTTTCTTTTTTTAAACTTTCTTATGTCTGTGTGGGACAACTTTCTACCATCCTCAGAAGACTTTCAAATGTCTGTTAGAAAAGAGGACCAGGCCTACTACCTTTGTAACAAAAATATAAACGCTTAGTTCTTAACAATATCCAATGTACAGCCTTGGGAACACAGCAGAGAATATGAAGAGAATCACAGCATCAAGGAATGGTTTGGGTTGGAAAGAACCTAAAAACTCATCCAGTGCCATGGGCAGGGACACCTCCCACTGTCCCAGGTGCTCCAAGCCCCAGTGTCCAGCCTGGCCTCGGGCACTGCCAGGGATCCAGGGGCAGCCACAGCTGCTCTGGGCACCCTGTGCCAGGGCCTGCCCACACTCACAGACAAAAATTTCTTCCTAATCTCTAATATAAACCTACCCTCTTTCAGTTTAAAGCTGACTGAGCTTTAGTCCAAAAAATCCCCTGTCCCCAAAGTGAAAGGGCTTGGTGATTAAAGTTTTACCTACTGCACACATTAACCTCCCATCATCGTGGCAATCTTGAAAAAATATTTGCTTAATGCCATCGTAGCAGTTCTCTGCTCCACATACTGACTTTCTGAACACTGGCCATAATGTCAGGAAACATTTTGAATCTTCCAGTTACCACAGCCTGGTAAAACCAGCAGGAATCTTTAATTTCTAGGTGTGGCCACATAAGTAAATATTGGGATCTTCAAAAGCTACCAACAAACTTAATTTTTAGGTGCCAAGCCTTTGTCACAAACCAGAAACCTCAGTCTTAAATTTGGTATTTTGGGCAGTTTTCTTAAAACTGTGATGTCCAGTATCACTAATCCCATCAGAAATTCTCTGCCAGACACATGGGACACACTGTGAATGCTCCAGGCTCCACACGTAAATGACTGAGTGATCAACAATGACTTTGGAACAAAGCAAGCCTTGGCTCTCTCATGGCCCTTTAGAAGTGGGTAGTGCTTCTCTCCTGCTGCTAGACTCTGGTAACATCACTTCTATCTGTTTGTCTTTCAGATTTTGCATTTTTAAGCTGGGGTTGATGCTGAGGGATACCTACTACTGGGTTTCTCTGAATAACCTGTGCAGGTGAAACCCTTGGGTGACGGATGGAAACTCCTGTAAGCAGGAAGAGTGCTGCAGATGTGCTGAAGGGAGCACATGCTTTTGGTTTAGCTTTTTGGCGCTTTTTGGTAAGAAACTCCTACAGGGGCCCTAACACAACACTGCCTGCATCCATCCACCTCCCCCAGACAGGGTCCATTTGCCTGAGGAAAAGGAGCTGCGCTGTCCAAGTGGGACAGCACAACATCCAGACTGAAAACCCCCCAACCAGAGATGTCTTCAGGGCTTGCAGTCACTCCTAAGTTCCTGTACTTTGTTACTTAAAGCACGACATGACAGTAAGGTTTAATCACACTTGACTTTTAGCTTGAGGTATAGTAAGTACACCTAAATCACTGCTTTGGCCAAAAGTGGCTTTGATGTTCCCATGGGAGACAGTTATTGTTGCCTTCAAAGGTTAAACCCTGACTAACTCCAGAGGTGGAATGACAGGAGCTCAGGGATGAGGCGGGAAAGCCTCTCCAGTGATCACCTACACGAACAGAATTTCTTCCACCCAACTTAGCATGACTGTAATAGTAACTTGCAAATATATCCTCTATTCGAAAAGATTTCCCAGAGAAGGGAGAGCTTTCCTGCTTTGCAGACACCAGTGTTACTGTGTTTTTGCAGAGTACATATTAAAATGCATTAAGACATAACTAGGGTTGTCTCCATGTTATGCTGCTATTCTTAAGCTGTTATGTTACTAAGCCACATTGGCATTTTTCAACTTTCCTTTGATGTTCTCTCTATTATCTTTTTATAGCATAATCACACATTTTGGTATGTCGAAGATCAAAGGGAAGCTGGAGCTTCTAAGGCTAAGCCTGGATATGGGGCCTATAACTAACTGAATTCATTATATTTAATAATATTCTCTAAGGAGTGGCAGGGTGAAGTCATATGAAATAATAAACATGAAGGTAAATAGTGAAAAACTACTGGAGTAAGTTTAATGACAGTTTTGTTTTATGCTTCTCTTAAGCTCCTGCACCAACCCTGTCACCCTGCACTACAGGAGTGATGAGACTCACCGACACTCAGGCCCTGACACCTGGCTGTGACAGCTCTTAATACCCCCAATTCTTCACTTTAACAGCTCTCACCTAAAATTATAACATTTTTAATAGACTGCAATACTCTCACAGAGATTGTTTTGAACAAATGTTCTGCACTTGATAAACAAATTGAGGCACTTAAAAATATTCTAAAAGTAGACAGGTGTAAATAAGAAAACAGGTCTTTATAAAGAACTTAATTCCTTTAGGCGCCCTGGAACTCCTATGTCAAAAATACTCATCTTCTGGCAGGCTTGGTAAGATTAAAATTAGTTCTAGCTGGCGTCACCAGAAAGCTATAACACACAGCTGAATGACAGTCAAAAAGGTGTAAAATTCTCTTCTATTTTAGAGGGGACAAAGAAATGTATTCTAACTTGGTCCTTGTAGCTGAATGCTTACTGATGAGTGAAAGTGCAACCATATCAATTACCTAAGCACTGGCTTTCAGCAAACAGCTCTGAATTGCACAGCCAGGTGTCATCAAGGGCTTGCTTTCCACACTTACAACCTGGAAGTTAATCTGAATAAACTTATGGAGTGTGTTAATTGAACAGTGCTACAGACCCCTGTGCAGACACAATTGCTAAGGACAGCAGCCTTCCTCTGGCTGGAGATTTCATCGGGGGGAACCCAAGCAGGGTGAGGAGTTACTCACTCCTGAAGTGCTTGATACAACTGTTCTCTCTGGCCTGTTCCGAGGGAAATGGAACAGGTCGGAGTTAATCACCTTCACAGCAGCCTAAGGGAACTTGTCTCACTCCCCACAGAGGGGCCAGAAGCTGTGCTGCCAAATCTTTCAGTTCAGCAATAGGGCCAAGAGAGGGAGGGGTGGGAGAAGCAGCTCTTCCAGGGCCTGTCAAGAAGTAAGAAATATGGAGAAATTAAAAAATGGCTGTCCCCCTGTTTCTGCAGGTTCTTGGACTATAGCACCAGTGGAAGTATCAGCATGGGGAGACACAAGACATGAAAATGGGGCAGAAATGGTTTCTCTTGAACCTGAAACAACCTGGAATGGCTTCATGGGTGGCAACTGCCATCTGGGAGTAAGTAATTCCTTACGTGATCCCAACTACACTGCAAGACAATATCTGACTAACGTGAAAGCTATTTAGGATGTAAACACAACTGAATTAACCCTGTTCTAAACTTAAGTAAGGGTACACCAAGCAGCTTTATGTGGCTCTGCCAGCACACTTCTGTGTACATCATACCTCAGTGTAACTTCCCAAGAGTCTTCTTACAGCCAAGCCCTAACCTGAAAATAACTCTGCCCTTTCTCCACTGGCATTTCACAGATCAGAAATCACCTTCACATTGCTCAGGCAACACTTACACTTGCAGCAAGAGGGCAAACAGGACTCTGCCTGACAGAGACACCCATCTTAGGGGCAGCAGCAGCTGCAGACCACACTCAACTGGAGGATGGGGAAATCCAGGTGGAACTCAGCCAGGACCAAGGAGATAACCACTGGTTACTAAACTCTAACAACCAAAAGCCATCAGGCAGCCCAGTGCAATCCAGCACCTGAGGAGATGTCACCTGCAGAAAATGATTTGTGCTGATCTCTACCTGTGTGTAACTGAAATGCTTGGTCATTGCTGGAGAGAGGATTAAAAGCCCCTGAAACTTTGGTACTATTCTGTTAGCCTGAATTTTCTTCTGAAGCCCCATAACCAATTACAAAGACTATACTCACCTGGCTTTTAGAAACTGCAGCTTAATGGGAGAGGCAAAAAGAAGTTTGCTTTTTCTTTTATTACAGCAATTCCACAATATCTATCCATATCTCACATGGATATGACACATGCAACTTTTTCCTTGAGTTTTCTTGAGAAAGCCCTCGAGTGCCTTCTAATACCTCAACACACTGCACACACTTGGTGCAAAGCTTTTAAGATTCAGCATTTAAATCCACAAAGAATAACCAGGAAATCAGCTTAATACCCCCAAGGGTGAAACTCCTCTCACCCAGGGCTGCTCTGGCTCGGATACAAAACCATCGGAGCCCAGGTAGGAAACCAAACACTCTGAGGGGTGGAGTTGGCCATTCTGAATCCTCTCCCAGGTGCTGGGATGCTCAGAAAATGTGAGAAATCCACGTGGAGAAGGAACTGAGGGTTCTGACCTGCCTGCCACTGATGCCAAACATCCCAACCCCTTCTCCTGGCTTCCCTGTTTATTGGAATCCAAACAGGGGATCCAGGGAGTTTATTTTTAGAGTGTTGTTCAATTAATCTTGGTTTTCTTGATAGACAACAGAGAACTAGTCTTGCAGCTCTGCATTAAGCATGCTCGTTTTTTATCTCTATTTATTGTACAATAATTTAACTTTATTGAAGTGAGGCTTTAAGTCCCCAAGGCAGATTGAAGTGCTGAGCCTGGGTATTCCAATGCAACAACAGTCCTTGTGCCTGTATTAGTGCCAAACTTCCCTGAAACTCTAACTTTTAACAGAGCAGCTCCTTTTCAGTGTGTAAAAGTTCAATATTTAAAGTTATACTTTTTGAAACATGCAAAACATACAGAATTTTCCACAGAATACCTGTTTCTCTTTAAACATTCACTGTTATTTGAATGATTTCTCAGCATTGTTATTTATTTAATGAAAAGGATTCCCAAACAATTCTCTCTGTGTGATAAAATCTACTCGATGAGTCTGACAGCTGGTACGAAGTATCTCTAGGGGATATTCCAAACTGCCATTACACTTCATCTATGAGCCAGTCAAGAGACACAATTTAATTTATTATTTTCTATCCTGAAAGAAATACATATAACCCTAAACATTTGTAAAGCCCAAATGCAAATGGCTGTGTATGAAGATCATAAGCTCAATACTAAAATTAGTATTTCTCCAAAAAGCAGTAATGTAAAATCTGACCTTCTCTGAAGATTTTCAACTCTCCCCACTGGATGTGGAACAAGACAGGAAATGTTATTCTAAGGCTTTGAAAAAGAAGTAGAGTTATACCCTTGCTCAAAGGGAACTCGGATTTTAACAGGTTTTGAAAAGTACTGCAAAACACTAAAAGTTGCCTGTGCTCTTGGCAGCAAAGCCTGCCTTAAGAACATGGAGCAGGAAATCATAATAAAGGGTAACACAACCTTCTGTTGTGCAAAGGGCTTTCGGCTGGTTTTAAAAAAGACTTTGTGTGACCCGTTCGGAGCGAGGCAGCCGCACAGCGAGGCCTGGGGAGTGCCAGTGTGACACGAAGGAAAAGCTCTGTGGTTTCTCAGGAGCTCTGGCACTGCCGGAGCTGTGGGTCACACCTTGGCGCACAGGGACCATGGAAAACGCAATCTGGCGGGTTTGGGCTATTATGCCTAAATGGCAAAAAAGTTACCATCAGGTGGGAATATGCCCTTCTCCAAAGTAATGGGAATTGCTACTTGCAGCAGAATATTGCCTTGCTTGTTCCTGTGGTAAAACACTCCTCGGGCACCTCCAAAACGTGCTGGAAATCAACCAGAGAAGAAAGCTGGGTTGTTTTTTGGTTCTTTTTTGTGAGGATTTAGAAGTCACTTCTCTTGCCATATCAGTCAAAGCACCACAATTCAATCTCAGCAGATTATTATCAATCCAGAGGGTGTTTTTTTCAAAGCTGCCAATGGGATTTAGATGCAAACCCTTATTTATTTAAGAGGAGCTGTAATTCTAAGTCTGAACTTGAAAGCAGAGTTATATCTATCTCCATCTATATATATACATACCTAAGTGTCTGAAAACACAATCAAAGGCAAGGGGGAGCTTGTTTTGACAAAAACAGTGAAGACAAGAACAACAAACCCATAGGGAACAATAAATGTAATGGGTTACTGATAACGTCAGAAATGTCTGGATGGCTCCAACCAGAGAAACCCACTACAGGCTTGTTTATACTGAAACAAAGCAATATATAATATATTGGGCATTTGGGTTTTGCTGTTTGCGAAGGAAACTTGAGCATTCTGTGTTTTCTTTGCATCTCACAGTATCACTGGAGGTAACCATTAAGCTCATTTTACTTGTGAATAGGTTGAGACATAAATCCAAGGTTACAGACAAAATCTCTGATTCAGCAAAGCACTTAAGCACATGCTTAGCTGTAAACACATGTACCATCCCATAAAAGTAAAGATAATCATGTGCTTAAGTGCTTTGCTGAATCAGGGCCAAAGACAATAGCAGAGCCAGGAGGAGAAGCCAGGCATCACTAAAACAACTAGACAACTTTCCCTGCAACATAAATGTTATAAAAAGGAATAGATCATAAAGAGGATGGTTATGACTTTTTAGAAGAGTTAAGAACAGCTGTCACAAGGTGGGGGGTAGGGGCTGAGAATAAACAGGCATTTTAATATTGGTTTTCACAGCATCCTTAAGAAAGCAGAAGGTAATTTGCTTCCTATTTCATCTCATGCCACTCTTCAAACCTGTTTCCTCACTCGAGGAAAATCACGGTGCATTAAGTAGCAGCTCTGCTAATTGATTTAAGACTGATCATCCTTCATTACTGTATCTTTGACTATTAAGATGATAAAGAAAGAGCAGACAGGTGAGTGAGAGCATTAACTATGTGACAAGTAGAAAACATCGACATTTTTCTCACTGGGATTTTTATTAGGTAGAAAATTATCATTTCACTTGGCCTCCCTTTATGTGCAGAAGTAACCAACACACCAGGAAGGATACAGGCAGTATTTCCAGGACATTAAAGCCCTGCCACAGGGAATTCAACCATCAGTCACGTTGGGATGCTGCAATTCACAGCCCAGCCCACGCCAGGCTGCCCAATCCTTTCCTGGCACAGCCTCACCCGAAGCAGCTCTGCACATCCCGGGGGCTCAGGGCTCCTGCTGGGGTCGGAGCGATGAAACTGGAGGTGCAGAGAGCTCTTGGGGAAAGCCCCGATTTGTTAAAAAAAAACACGGTATGGTTTTAATATATTTACTGAATACATTTCAGAAACCCTTTTTGGTTTTTTGGGGCAGGATTTTTTGGGGTCATGTATCTGCTCTGCATTCCTTTTAGATTGGGAACTGTCTTAAACTATCCAATTCAGTGTTTCTCCTATAAAGCCCTGACTTGCAATTACTCTCTCCTTTCTCTGGAGCCAAAAATGCTGTTATCTGGATTCCCTGAGAGAAGCAGCAGGTACCACGGTGCTAACCACACATTTGGTTCACATTAACTTATCTCCCCCTTGTGCAGGGCCATAAAAAGTTAATTGGAATATGCAGCTCCAACACACACCACAACATGAGCAGGGCCAGCCAACACTAAAACCTCACCGTGTGGCAGCTCTGTTTGGAAACAAACTCAAACCTGTCAGCTCTCATTTGGAGAAAGCAAAAAACGCAAAGAAACTCAGCCAATATCTTGTTCCTGCTGGTGTAACCTTGTAACTTCCTAAGGGACACCACAGAGCACACGAACCAAACTGCAGGAGGCAGAGATGGGAGGCTCCCTTTCCAGCTCTGCCCTGTGGCACATGGCAAAATAGGATGAAATAGGTAAATACAGGACCATACAGAGCAGAACGAGCCCAGGAGACCCTGCTCCCATGCCCTTCACCAGGGGTCTTCCCCAGCAGCATTCCCTGGAGTCCAGAGCCCCTGACCAGTGGTGCTGTAAAGCCAACGTGCAGTTTGGAACTGACTTCCTCAGTCAGCAGCAGCAATAAAGCAAACATCTGGGTTTAGGGGATGTCTCACAGCCCAGTTTATGTAGTCATTTCCTCCTTGGCATCCTAATGAACAGCTTCCTACTCTTCAAAATTATTTTAAATTGGTTTTGATTAAAGAATAAATGAATAATTAACCCCCCATCAGTGATAATAGAATTTGGAGTGCTCACAAATCCTACAGTTTGGGAGCCAGAGGTTATGCATAGCTCAATAAATCCATCCATCCATCCATCCATCCATCCATCCATCCATCCATCCTCCTGCAGCTACACCCCTTCTTACTAGTCCTACTCCTCACCCCGAGGCTTTCACAAGCCAGACCTCAGGGAGCAGCGTCCTCCCCTGCATCCCCATCCCTGGGGAGTGACCACCACCACCGAGAGCCTTCCAGGAGGAAAGCACCACTCAAGCAATGACACAGCACCACAAATCAGGAAGAAACCCCTTCCTCAGCTTTTGGCACAAGCAGAGATTTAATGAGTTTGGCACTCAGACCTTCTAAATCAAAGTGTAAAGTCTGAATTTTGGATTTGTTTTTTATGGGATGTGTTTGCCAGGCCCTGTGTGCCCCAGTTCCTTATACACCCCGAGTTCAGCCGTGTCAAGGCTCTCCCTGCATGCTGCCCCTGGGCAGGTACAACATCATCCTGCCCTTTCCCAGCCTGTGCAAGATTGCCAAGCTCCTGAGAGGAACACCTTGCTCTGGCAGAGGAGATGCAGAGCACTCTCACAACAAAGCAGTCAGTGTTTGCAGTGCTACACAAATATAAACAGGCTGCACTAAACATCATTCAGCAAAAGGCATTTCCGTGCTCTTGCACACGGGAAGGAGCAAAAGTAAGGAAGAAACATCCTGACAGAAAGGGAGCTGCTGACACGAGAGATGGCTGTGGAGCATTGCTCTGGAGACTGCACAGTGAGCACCAGGGAAGGAGCAGGGACAGCCTGTCCCTGCCCCTGTCCCTCAAACACATGGAGCGGGTAAAGCCTGTCCCTGTCCCTGTCCCTGTCCCTGTCCCTGTCCCTCAGACACACGGAGCAGGGACAGCNCCTGTCCCTCAGACACACGGAGCAGGGACAGCCTGTCCCTATCTCAGTCCCTCAGACACACGGAGCAAGCAAAGCCTGCCCCAGTCCCTGTCCCAGTCCCAGTCCCAGTCCCAGTCCCAGTCCCAGTCCCAGTCCCAGTCCCAGTCCCAGTCCCAGTCCCAGTCCCAGTCCCAGTCCCAGTCCCAGTCCCTGTCCCTGTCCCTGTCTCTGTCCCTGTCCCTCGTACACACGGCGCAGGGACAGCCTGTCCCTGTCCCTGTCCCTCCCTCAGACACATGGAGCACAGGTCCTGGGTGCAGGGAGCCAGGGCTTGCCTGTGCTCTCTGCACAGAGATCCTCATCTGCTTGCAAGGGAGGATGTGTTTCATGAAACTGGATGGTGTGTTTTTATAGTCACTTCCAAAGGCATTTCCTCCAACTCCACTGTTATTTCCGAACACACAAGTGTAAATAACAGGATCCATTATGTCGGTGCTTAATTCAACACACAAAGATAACTTCTCCCTTCCCAAGAGGAGGCAGCGTGACAGAAGCTGGAAAGGCCATTAGAAGCCATGACTCCAACGACTGTATGAATAATCTCACACCATCAGGTGAGAGCCCAGAAAGGCAGATCATTAGACAGCCCTACCCTGCTCCTTGTTGTGTCACAGTACCATCCACTCCTCACGTGAGGGATGGCACACGCTCATTTCCCTTTTATCGAGTCAAAAATAAGACAGTAATTGGATTGAGGCTTTCAGGGGAGAGGGGAGGGGAAAAGGCTTAGACTCCCTAAAGCCAATCTTCACGACCTGTCTGATCTCTCAGTAAATGCCACATATAGGTTAATCCTCACAAATCCTCAGTACGACCTTGTCAAATCAAAGTGTTCATCAGTTTGTTCGGGGCCTACTAGATAAGAATAAACAAATGAACTCGTGCTGCATGTCTCCCAGCTGTCACCTAGGAGTGCTTATAGACAAGGTCTCTTTAGTGGGCACCCTGCAGCAAAAGAACTCTGACTGGAAAATGTGAGAAATGAACAGATTACCTGCTTAAATAACACACCTGTGAGCACCCTGCATGTGAAAGATACATGCACTTACACATCTCACTCTGTGTGCCCTAAGCATTATGATTTCTCCTTGATTTTCCCAATTTTAAATAATATTTATTTGTGAAAGACACACATGCATCCAGAGTAAAAAGTATCATAACCTAATGCTGAAAGAGTGTGCTACAAGGACGTGCCTTGGACATCAGATTGCTCCTTTTCCATCCAACCCAATTTAAGTGCAGCAGTTCCTCACTGCCTCCCACGGACACTCTGCTTGGCCACTGAGCCTCTCCTGGGGTGCAGGGGCTCATTTACCCTCTTTAACCTCAGGGCCATCCGAGGAGGTCCTGCTGTCTGCTCCACCTTTGCTGCTGCCTGTGCCTGGCCTGCTGCCATTCATCGATTCCGTGCTGGCCCGCAGCCACTCACCAGATGGCAAGGACTTTCAGATGGAGCAGGGTAATTTTGAACTAGTGACCCAAAGGTGGAAGGTTTCATAGCCCACTGCCTGCCCTCTGGCCCTAACATCTGTGAGCTTGCCCTTTTCAGAAGAAGGCTGCAGGCACCGAAAAATACACACACACGATTATCAGCAGGTTTGGGTTTCTCCCACTTCTCACAACCTTCAAAACCCAGCACTATTATGTCACACTCCAACTGCTCACCTAACCACAGCTTGCATTATGTCAACACCCACAGAGTGAAGTTTCGAATGTCTGCTTGTCATCTTGTCTCTCAAGCACCTTTGCAATTTCTGTCATGCTTTCTTTTCATGAGGTGAGGAAAGTCTAGTCCAAATCTATTATCTGTCCCTCACGTCTCAGGAGACAGTTCACTGTAAATCATAAACTGCTGCAGACTACAGCTTGGGTTTGGTCTTTCTCTACCATAACCTTGTTTCATCTGTGTATGATTCTACACAACGATTTTATTGTTTCTACAAATTCATCCTTGTTCAGATAGTGACTACAATTTAATACGTATTTTGAAAGTGAAAATCTGTGGGTACAAATACACTGCAAAGTACTTGAAGAACCCAAAAGTCTCTGAGCACCTGTTTTCCCCCCTACACGTGATTTCCCACTTAATCCCTAAAAAATGCACATGTCCTCCTGTATGGCCTACCTTCTATGGCATTCTCTGTGGCTTGGGTTTGGGTTTTTTCTCCTTTTTTCTTCTATTGCAGAATATGTCAGATTTCAAAGGTCTTTGCTTTCATGTACTTCATCCTCAAGACCGTGATCACAGCAGTTGGTCCTGAGGCCAAGAAGCAACAGAATCTTTTCTGAACCATGGAGGTCCCTCAGGAATCAGATGAAGATCCATTCTTTCAGGAGCTGAACAAAGGAAAACAACCCTCCTGGTCCTAGGAAACGGTTCATTGAATTTCTAAATTACATAAGGCTTTGGCTCAAAAAGCATCTCAGCAGAGACACAGCATGAATCGAGTGACAAGACTGCAGTGAGGGGCAAACCCCTGGATGTGCCAAGAGAATGGGAGCAAAAGGAAGGAGTGATAGAAAAAACCACAAAAAAACCCCAACAAATCACCAAAACAACCACCAACAAATCCAACATGTTGTCATTGTGCTTTCTGAGGCAGTAAAACAGGCATGTGGAAAAGGCTTCAGTTTTTGCATAAGTATCCCTTCTGCAGACTTTTCCAACTCCATCATTAATCACAGGGTCCCTCCTCCACAGTCCTTATAACAAACCCCAGCCACCAAATCCCAGCATAAATCCTGCTCCTGGCCTCGGAGTGTGAAACAGACAGTTGACTTTGGGATTATACTTTATGTTCAGAAAGATGAATAAATCACACACCATCAAGTTTATCATTTTTTCTCCTCAGAGAAATATGAAATATTACAGATCATCTTCACTACATCAGTTTCTTCACAGTCTATTAGCGAGCAAGGTCTATTTTTCATATAATTTACCAAGCCACTGGTCTAATTTCTCTTATTTCTTTTGGAGCAGGAAACATATACAAAGCATGTTCTTCTGTTACACATCACCCACGACCAACCTTCCTGTCTTCCATCCCAGGGTTCCAAGATGTTGGAGATGGCTAGAAGCTCGAGGTGCTCCAGATCTTGGGTTTCTTTATAGAGATTCTATGAAAAAAGCTGACTATCAAAAATAAAACCTATCATCACATAACTTCAGGATGTTTCAAGCTGGATGCTCAGAAAAAGACCTATCCCCAAACACTTACCAGCTCTGAAGGGCTGGCAGGTTTTGAGGTGTAAGAGAGGATTGTTTACAGTGGTGTTTTGAAATGAGCTTTTCCCTCATAATCTTACTTCACAGAGAAAGATTCCTCACTCTGACTCCCTGCAAAAAAATCCCCACAAACCCCACAAGAGAACCCCAAACAAAAAAAAAGAACAAAAAACCACGACCATGAAAACCCCCATAGACCAGGAAACAGGTTCAACCCCCCCAAAAAAACTCCCATCTGAGTTTCAAAAAATACCTCCAACAGTTGCCTAAACCAGAAGACTGAGGGTACAATGGGTGCCTTTGTCCCTGCACATCCAGGGGACGTGTGGGCTGCAGAACAGAGCACATCCCTCTGGAACTGCACTGAAAACACACTGAGAACTCCAGAGCCCAAGGCCGCCAGTTTGGTATTTTCACCAAGACCATGACATCAACTATTACAAAAAAAAGGTGAATTTAGGGTGAAGTTGGTGCAGTCTTTCCTTACAACAAAGCCCTTGTATGAAACATTTTCTGCCAAAGATGGATGTGATTTCCTTTGCTCAGAACAGGGCAGAGAGGAACAGGTTAAATTACAGCCAAAATAATAGGAGTCAAGAGACACAGGCCTGCCTCATCTTTTCCCATTGCAGCTCTGCAAGGGGACAAAAAGTCACAAAAATCTGCAGTATGTCAACCTCCCCCTCCCCCTTCCCCCCCTTAAAAGATTCAGTTTCCCTGGAGAAGCAAAGAAAGAAGCTGAAAGGATTTCACATTGAACCACTGCAATAATTGCCACAATTTCTTCCCTACCAGCTGAAGAGTGAATGGCTTGAGTCCAAATGTGGGCAAGGGGAAGGAGGTGACATTCACTTCTCCAGTCTCTGCCTGGAGCCTGCAAGAAAGGCTGGGCTGGAGAAATGCTTTGGAAGATCTGCAGATGGAGGAAACTATCAAGTGCCATGACTGCAGTAAGAAATGCCACTTGTGAAAAACAGAATCTTAACAGAGTTGCCAGGCTTGGACACTGAAATACCAAATATATATGCAAAATACAAAGTCCCAAAACTTCAGGATTTTCTTCTTCATGAAGCAAAACTGAGACAGCTCCAAGTGCAGAATGAAGACTCTAATGGTAAATTGGGAATGTTTTTTCTGCCTCACGTGCATGGGCCAGACAAATCAAGGCGGCAGCTGCCAGCTCCTGGAGGGACTGCTGTGCTCGTGCTGGTGGCGCCTTGCATCAGCTACAAAAGAAGGAACTATTGCTTTTCTTCTTAGGGCTTCTGCTGGTAATAAACTGCAAATCCCCATTCCTTTCCTCCTCAGGTCAGATGATCTCCAAGGGCATTTTCACAGGTGGATCTTGGTGGCTCTGAGACCCAGTCACACGTGCTCCAAAGCCCAGAGAGCACTGGCTGCTCCTGACCCCCAAATGTGCGCGGTCACACCGGACCCGGGACAGGGACCCTCCTCTTCCTCGGTGCGTTTCATCCACGGCAGCAGGATGTGCCAAGGCAGCAGAGCAGCACAGGAAAATAAAACACATGAGGGCAGTGCCCTGCATTAAAGCATCGCTGGTCCAGTGACTGCTCAGGGTCAGGAGGGGTTGTAGTAACCTGAGTTATTGCTCAGGATTTTTTTGCTCATAATTTCCAATTCCCCTGAACTGCTGACTCTCAAAATCACTTAGTAATAGAAGTCTTTAGCTCCTTCTTTGCACAGAACAACCACACTATAACATAAAACATTTATTCCGGAGTCAAACACGTATTCAAAACATTAGCTCCAGCAAAAGAAACAATCAGACACAAGAGCTTTCAGTTCCATTCCCAATAGAACGCTTAGTAAGAAGAGAATGACTTTATCAACAAGCAGTAAAAACCTTAGTTCCCCATGTCTGAAAGAGATTTCATTAAATGCTTCCCTTGACTAGGTGCAGATCATTATATTTCTCATAGACTGTAAGCAATGTGAGCCTGTGTCTGCACCTCGAAGCCTGAGCTCTGACAGCTCTAGGAATTACAATAAATACTGCAGGAACACAAGCAATGCTTTCCTAGGAGCCCACTGCCAAGCTGAGTGCTTCCTTGCAGAGAAACAAACNCCAAAAAAAACCCCACCAAACCCCGCTCCCTCCCCAAAACCTGGAACAGCTCCATCCAGTGCTATTTCTCAGATAAGAAGGACATTCATCAGGCAAAGCCACTTCCCATTCCCCATCCTGGAACGATTCAGGCTCTGACCCAGGACGTGCTCCCCCTCCCCAGCCACAGCCTTCTCACCTCCCCAGCTCCTCCCAGGCCACCAAAGATGCTCCAAAGGGGGGCCCTGTCCAACCTGGAGGAGAGCTGAGCCTCCCCAGCCCGCCCAGCCCTGTTCCAGGCCCCTGCCAAGCCCCTCCTGCCCTGGGGATGGGAAGCTGCCCAAGACATCTCCGAGGGTTCGGCTGCATTATCCACGCACCGACTCCCTGGCAGTGATAAAGACCACAGTGATGGTGAAAAAAGCTGATTCACAGCCTGAGAAGGATTAATATTGCTACTGTAAAATGTCTTGGCTACAGCAAGGGTTAGTCAGTCATGGGACAGACGCAAATCAGAATTAAACCAAGTGCATACAGAAAACTACGCTTTTCCTGCAAAGACAGAAGGGGGCAAATAACTCTTAAATGGCATTCTTTGCTACATTTTTTACTTAGTAATCAGTGATGACCTGGGAGGTGTGAGGGTGGTACTTTACTCTTCCTACTCCATTTCCTTGCCCACTCAAAACTGCTCAGACAGCCTGGATTCAGGCAAGGACACTGCACCATCCTGGGAAAGCGAGGCAAACCCACCGCCAACTCCAGTACTAAAGAAATTTGTCTTAAAAGAGAAGATTCAATCTTTTCCAGCCCAGTCGTATTTCTCATTTGCAGATGAGTTAATCACTAATAGCTGGGACCACTTTCTGCCACACCTGCAGCACGGCTGGGTCACAACAGCTCCCACCCCAAAAACTGCAGCGTTGCCCAGTGGAACATCAGGGAACACCATCCAGCAGGGCTGGAGAACTCAAACAACCCCCAGCACTCCCAGCAGGAGGGCCAGCTCACAGTCACAGCCAGGCAGCACACAGGGCAACCTGAACACTTCACCACTTGCACTCAGCTTGCAGGAAAGGTTTGTAAAACAGCAAAAAACAACTCGCAAACATCTGTTTAATTCCCAATTTCTGTACAGCCCTTTGCAACCAGTGAATTCCTTTAGAAAGGAACGTGAGCATTACAGGTACGAGGCAGTGCTGGCAGGGAAGGAGCAGCAGGACACCTGCATGAGCAGGCTGGAGTTTCTCCATGGATTTTTCAAGGCCCCCAGAATCAGATGAGCAGAAGGAAATGCAGATGCAGCAGTACAGCTGCAGCACTTTCTGTTTTAGCTTCATTTTTTTCACTCCTTGCGGCATATTTAAACACTACCTGTGAATAAACACGAGTAAAAGTTGTATGTGTGCATGAAGGAAAAGCACTTTCCCTTTCTCTGGTACCAGCCAACACCATCAAAACACTCCACAGACACCCACATCTTAGGAGAAAGGAAAGCAAATGGAAAATAGTTCCATACTAAAATATAGTCAGTGATCACTCAGAGGCTCTTAATGCTGCAGCTCTGATTGCCCTCACACACCAGCAGAGACAAAGGAACGCAATTTGACTCTGCATTCCTGAAAGGAAATTATACTCCCCTCTCTCTGTCTTAAGCATTTGCAGTTTTTCAGAAAATGATATCAACAGTATAAATCACCTGGCCCTAATACAATGGACAAAGTCAGAGTAATCAATTCTTATTTATTAATCAGCCTCTATCGTGATGTTCCATAATCATTATACCCCAGTTCAGACACAATAATAATGAAGCTAACAGAACTAATGCAATTTGTGGTGAATAAGATGTTGGCAGGCAGTGGCAATAACATTTCCTGATAACAATATGGTCAGGCAAATAGGTCTTGGTTGTAAGAAAAGATATTAAAATGGACAAAAAACACACTAAGGAAAGGAGGTATCAGAGGTACATATTTTCAAGTTGTTATTAAAAAAAGAAAAAAGGAAAAAGAGAAGATAATAACGTTAGAGACCAATCTGCATCATCAGAAATGAAGGGCTTAGGTTATATAAAATCACAGGCACAGTAAGAGCATTTGAACATCCTCACAGAATCTAAATACAGAGTGAGGTTACAAGAGTCAGATGAAGGAAAAAATGAACATTTCTCTTGGAAGAAAATTCTTTTAATTACAGAAAGTATTCTGCCTGGGACAGTGCCACAGAAAGCCTGCAAATCCCAGCTACTTGTGCACACCAAGAACAAGAGCCACCCCCTAAACTCTCGGCTACTTCATTTGCCTCTCCCGTGTGAATGGAAGAGCTAAAATGGAAGAGTAAAAATGGACCAGGGAGAAAACCACAAAGCAAGGAATGGTGCTTAGATCCTTGGGAGCAAAGTCTGCTGCAAGCGCCACATTGCTGGGGGTGCTTTTGGCTCGCAAAAACAACCTTGTTCCAATGATCAGAGGAATTTCTGGGTGAGAGGGATCACGGCACCACAGAAGGCACAGTTCAAAGGGACAGCAAGCAACACAGAATAATTCTGTGGCAATATGACCCCTTGAAATGCTCAGAGCAGCAGAGCCCTGCACCTTAAAAATCTCAACTACTAAAAAAGACAGGGTGGAAAAAAAAAAGTAAAAGGAAAAAACTTGTTTATAATAAAGACTACATTCTGTAGCAATTTCCTAGATTCCTGGGGTTAGAAATCTAGATTGCCAATGGATAAGTGAGCCTTAAAATCACATCCCTGCTGACAAAAATTCATTTCTTATAACCGTCTCCATTTACCGGAATGTTGAATCTTTCCCATGGGGAAGGAACAAATGAAAATGTTATTTCTCTGCTCATGAACTCATACCTTTCTGTCTGCTTTTCACTGTTGGCAATTTCATTCTCTTCCAAATTTGACTAAAGCCCATGACCTGGGGGAAATAATGTCTATATAATAATCTTCTGAAACTCTAATTCTGAGTCATGTTTTTTTGGATGTTGCCTCACACTTTATGAAAATTGCACTGAGCTATGAAATGTAAGTGATGTGATGTCTCTGCCTTAACATAATAATTTTGTCTGGTGACCATGTTAATAATAATAATAATAATAATAATAATAATAATAATAATAGAGTCTCATTTGAAAGCAACAAAACTAAAATAAAATTAGTTAAAAAAAAATCTATGCCTAATGGCAAAAAAGATTTTGTGGCATCCCATTCCATACGTTTGTTTTCATTGCCCTGTGGAAGGAATCAGTCACAACTGGTAGCAAATTAATGGTGTGAGAGAGGCAAGCAGAAACATCCTGACACAGTGGCTGAGCAGCTTAATAGCCCTAAAGCTGCCCTGGCTGTGCTTGGGGGGACCCTGTAAATCCTGGCACTCTGCTCCTGGGGCCCTGGCCAGGCTGAACCCCACATCTGCATGTGGGGAGGAAGCACAAACACCTCCATAAAGCATCATTATTGGCTGGGGCCTCTCGGGCAGCTTGCTGAGCCAACTCAGCAGTGGGGATGTTTGCAGTTGATCAACTCTTCCCCCAAAAGCAGAAATAACTTCAGTGTCTGTTTATTGGCTCCACAGCCACACACTGGCTGCATCCCTGCCCAGCTCTGTAAATCTACCCAAACAAAGCTGTACATTACCACATGTTTATTTTATTTTTTTTACCCACACTGACCCATAAAATCTACAATACAGTAGATCAAATGGTAAAAATCATTAAAAACTTGCTCTGAACAAAATTGGTGCTGCCATATGTTTTGGGCCTTCCTCCACGTGAAGTTCCACTTAGCTCCACAGGTATAAATCCAGAATAACCGCATTCTGAGCAACAGCTATTTCACATCTGCAAGGTACAGCCTTACAGGTGTTGGTATTTGGTCTCTCATGTTTCTGGGATGAATNCTCTTGGAAGAAAATTCTTTTAATTACAGAAAGTATTCTGCCTGGGACAGTGCCACAGAAAGCCTGCAAATCCCAGCTACTTGTGCACACCAAGAACAAGAGCCACCCCCTAAACTCTCGGCTACTTCATTTGCCTCTCCCGTGTGAATGGAAGAGCTAAAATGGAAGAGTAAAAATGGACCAGGGAGAAAACCACAAAGCAAGGAATGGTGCTTAGATCCTTGGGAGCAAAGTCTGCTGCAAGCGCCACATTGCTGGGGGTGCTTTTGGCTCGCAAAAACAACCTTGTTCCAATGATCAGAGGAATTTCTGGGTGAGAGGGATCACGGCACCACAGAAGGCACAGTTCAAAGGGACAGCAAGCAACACAGAATAATTCTGTGGCAATATGACCCCTTGAAATGCTCAGAGCAGCAGAGCCCTGCACCTTAAAAATCTCAACTACTAAAAAAGACAGGGTGGAAAAAAAAAAGTAAAAGGAAAAAACTTGTTTATAATAAAGACTACATTCTGTAGCAATTTCCTAGATTCCTGGGGTTAGAAATCTAGATTGCCAATGGATAAGTGAGCCTTAAAATCACATCCCTGCTGACAAAAATTCATTTCTTATAACCGTCTCCATTTACCGGAATGTTGAATCTTTCCCATGGGGAAGGAACAAATGAAAATGTTATTTCTCTGCTCATGAACTCATACCTTTCTGTCTGCTTTTCACTGTTGGCAATTTCATTCTCTTCCAAATTTGACTAAAGCCCATGACCTGGGGGAAATAATGTCTATATAATAATCTTCTGAAACTCTAATTCTGAGTCATGTTTTTTTGGATGTTGCCTCACACTTTATGAAAATTGCACTGAGCTATGAAATGTAAGTGATGTGATGTCTCTGCCTTAACATAATAATTTTGTCTGGTGACCATGTTAATAATAATAATAATAATAATAATAATAATAATAATAATAATAATAATAATAATAGAGTCTCATTTGAAAGCAACAAAACTAAAATAAAATTAGTTAAAAAAAAATCTATGCCTAATGGCAAAAAAGATTTTGTGGCATCCCATTCCATACGTTTGTTTTCATTGCCCTGTGGAAGGAATCAGTCACAACTGGTAGCAAATTAATGGTGTGAGAGAGGCAAGCAGAAACATCCTGACACAGTGGCTGAGCAGCTTAATAGCCCTAAAGCTGCCCTGGCTGTGCTTGGGGGGACCCTGTAAATCCTGGCACTCTGCTCCTGGGGCCCTGGCCAGGCTGAACCCCACATCTGCATGTGGGGAGGAAGCACAAACACCTCCATAAAGCATCATTATTGGCTGGGGCCTCTCGGGCAGCTTGCTGAGCCAACTCAGCAGTGGGGATGTTTGCAGTTGATCAACTCTTCCCCCAAAAGCAGAAATAACTTCAGTGTCTGTTTATTGGCTCCACAGCCACACACTGGCTGCATCCCTGCCCAGCTCTGTAAATCTACCCAAACAAAGCTGTACATTACCACATGTTTATTTTATTTTTTTTACCCACACTGACCCATAAAATCTACAATACAGTAGATCAAATGGTAAAAATCATTAAAAACTTGCTCTGAACAAAATTGGTGCTGCCATATGTTTTGGGCCTTCCTCCACGTGAAGTTCCACTTAGCTCCACAGGTATAAATCCAGAATAACCGCATTCTGAGCAACAGCTATTTCACATCTGCAAGGTACAGCCTTACAGGTGTTGGTATTTGGTCTCTCATGTTTCTGGGATGAATAACATATTTATTTATTTATTTATTCCTTTATATTATACAACCACACAGATATTATACATCCAACCAAGAAATGCAAAACAAATGAGGAATGGTTTATTGGTTGGAAAAGGAAAGCCTGGCTATGACAACCTGAGAATTTTTTACCTGATGTATGTACCTGAATATCAGATTTGCAGTGAACCAAAGTCCACAGCAATGTATGTTCACTGCCAGGCAAATACTCTGTAAGTAAGATTTTTACAGCGCATCCTGAATCTGCAAATCAGTAGCCATAAAGTGCACGTTGAATCAGGAATAACGGGGAGGTGAGAGCCCAGACTTTGGACAGCAAACAACATAATGCAGTGTCTGTGAGAATCCACTTTGTCACTCTGACACTATCCGGAAAACACATCTCTCAGAGGCACATCCTGCACGCCTCAGCTCAGACAAGGCACAGGCTGGGCCCCCTGGAGCCCTACAGCTGCCCCATCTTTCTGTGGCTGCTTTGCAAGGAAATCACGCCCTTCACGCGCTTCTGCTCAGCAGGCTCAGATTCTGGGCTCAGCAGGGCTGCCCTGAGTGTGTGCCGGTCCAGACACCGCCGAGGGAAACACCAGGCACTGGAGTGGGTGCCTCCAGAGACACAAAACGCTGCAGGAAGATGATTGATGAATGAGGACCCTCATCCATGGGCTACTGCACGCTGGCACTGGGCTCAAGGGTAGGTCTGGAGCTAAAAGCCTAGGGCAGTGCTCTCCTGCAGAGCTCCCCGCGGAAATGGGTCCAGCTCCTGCCAGCCAAACCTTGCAGCAGTGATCCCCCCAAAATCTGGGACACGGCTCCGAGCGCTCTGCCCGGGGCAAGGACTGCACAGGGTCTGTCCAGGTGGGTGAAGCCTTTGGGAGCCTCATCTGAGCCCCTGAAGGGACACAAACAGCCCCTGCCTGAGGCACGGCTGGGGATGGCACAGCTCAGCCCAAGGAGCTGCACTAATGCACGAGGTACGATGGACTCGGGCAGCTTTCCATCAGGCTAGCACAAGAAACAGTCCCAGTTTTATATCAATCATCTCTGCCATTTACCTCCCCCACACAAGAACTTTAATTTGGATATTCTTCCTAAAGCACCTTAAGATCCTTGGATGAAACCATCGGAGAAGTGCACACTCTTAATTTGTTGTTGTTGTTAATGGTGGTGCTGTAATGTATTTAAAAAAAAAAACAACAAACTTTACAACTTCCTTACATGACAATGGTAAAAGGTTCATTTTAAATAATCAAGAAAGAAATCATTTCCATTAGATAAAGCAGTCAATAGCATCAGAAATGTGGCTGCAATTACTTGTTGCACTTTACAATGAAATCCTTGTAGTATAATAACCACAAGATGATGAAACACATTTTGTCTCCATTTCACATGACTGACCCCAATTTTGCCAAGGACATCTGAACACATTTAACATACTGAAATCTTCCATTAGGATAATGAAAATACACATTATTGAATTCTGTATTTGCTTTATAGTGCTACAAATAGCAAATACAATCTTTCTTACTTTTGGTAGCGACTACACCTGCATAATTGTTCACATTTCTCAGAGGCTGAAATAAGCTACAAAATGAAGGAAGAGAAACATGTTGACCCAACGATCCATTATGCAGCACTTAGGTGATTTTATTTGCTATATGTGTTTAGTAAAAGGATTGGGTATAACTTAGCAACCTACAAAAGGTATACAACTACCCTGCACAGGCTGCACTAAACCAGCTAAACTCTGATGAGCAGTTAACAAGAGTTAACAATTGCTCCCTGGGAAGGCAGCAATTGCCAGCGCTCATAGCCACGGGGTAAAACTCAGCTTTGCCTCCAGGTACAAATATCTTGCTTTAAAATTACTGCATCATGGCCAAGCCCAGCATGGAAACACATGGTCAGCCTTTTGCTATCCCTTTTCAAGAGGGGAAATTTCAGCCACAGGAAACTCCTACCAAAGTCAGCTACAGTTCTTTCCTCCTGTTCAGTGCAGGTGACACCTACCTTCTCTTTGCTCCCAGGTCTTTCTCTGCTTGCATACAGCGATTTGCTTTAGATGGAGATATTTCCATGTCCTTTCTTATCCACAGACCTCAGATCACTGGAATTGAAGCCCCACAACTGAGATGCCCAAGGCAACACTGAGAATTGATTTATATCAGAGAAAAAGAAAAATCCAGTTCTATAGGCCTCTGGTTGAATACAGTCAAGATTTACACTTTAGATTTAGACTACCAGATGTAATAAATACCCCTGCCTCTTTTTAAAGCCAGTGGCTCATTATTTGTTTTTCGTTAGCTTTAAACTTCACTGCAATGCTAGGATCACGAGCTATACCTGCAAGGTCCCTACTGTTTCATTTGGCTTCTCTTTCCGTGGCTGGCACTCAGACCCCAGGAGGAATCAAGTAAAACAGCCAGCCCTCACCTCACTCCTCTCCAGGAGCAATGCTCCAGGTGTAGTCACTTCTTATTCAAAAATAAGGATCCAGTCATGGATCACAGCTTTGATTTGTTGAGCTCTGTTCAACACAATCTGCTGAGACATTTACAGGTTATATATTCCACAGTCATTGCTCAAAACAATGCAGTAAGTCTGGATGGCAGTGAAATTTGGATCATTAACATCAGCTCCCCTCAAGCTCCCCAGTCCCCACGTCTGCCCACCATAATTTCAGCACCTCAAACAATGGTTCCCACTGCTCTGTGAATGTGAGCGATTTCATCTCAGACAATTTTGAAGTCTGCTTCACACACAGAAAGCTCCAGTGTTGAAAATGACAACACAACACCACAGGTAAGCCATTCCACACTCTGACTGCAATCCCAGCACCTTTCTGCTGTACTTGGCTGAAAGACAGGTATGAAATGACAATGAAATTCAATGGCCAAAAAGGAAGTCTGAGTCTCCAAAATTCCAGAAGCACATTCTGTAAATTGTTAGCCTGGGTCTGCAATGTAACCATGAAGGAGAGATGTCAAAAGATGCTGCAGGCTCCGGACTCAAGGCACCTCCATTCCAGCCCAACTTCCCCCAGAGCGGCACAGGGGTCATTCTGAGTAAGCACCAACAATGCACAAGGACCTACAAGGTACTGGGGTCAGCAGGGAGCTGCAGGGCCACAGGATCATCAGTGTGCACCCAAGTTGTGCCACAAACCACGTCTTTCCTGGGACAGCTGGAGGCACAGCCTGCTCACAACACTGAGAATTCCGTGTACTCCTGTGACAAGGGGGTCTGGATGCTGCTCTACTCCACAGGCACGTTTTCTGCACAGAGCAATAGAAAAGATGGAGAGGACAACAGTGTCCTGCTAATGACTTAGAGCCTCTCCCAGAGATCACAGCCTTCACTGCTGCTTATCTGCACTGCACGGCTTTGGCCTTGTGCAACCACATGGCTCTGCACCAGCATCAGGGAGGCACTGAAAAACACGAGCTTCCTCTCAGGGTCTAATGTTTTACAGTTATCACAGACAAATGTGCAACTGCAAACATCTAAGCACAAAGCATTGGAGACCTTGGAAAGCAAACTCCCTTCATTTGTGCTTCTGTGTGTTTTGAATCCCATCTTTGATCTGGTCTCTAACTGTTACTGCTGTAACCGTCTGGAAGATCTATTAAAACTTGCAGACTCTGGTTTTCTGGCTTTCATCAGAATGCCAAATTTACCTCCATCTATTTCATCTGAAGGAAGCTGAGTTACAACACTGATGCATTTGGAGAAGATGCTCTCGAGGCAAAAACCTGTTCCACGAAACACAGAATCTGAGCTGCGACTGAAATGCTGGCTGGATTTCCAAAACCATTCAAGTTAAATGGAATGGTTAAAGAATAATTTCCATTAAGGAAATTCAGGTTAGAATGGTTCTTCAGCAGTCATTTTGACTGACAAAGGATGGATTCTCCATGCCATTACACTGCTTCTCCTCCAGTGCAGTTCTATCTATTTCAGTGTTTACTAATTCTAGTTCAAGGGAGATGATCAAAATTAGAGTCAATTGAGTCTGATATAAAGAAGTTCTCAGATTTCTCCACTCCATTAACATCAATTTCTGCACTCCATTAACAGCAGCTTTATTCTGGTGTAACTGCATTGATTTCAAAAGAGTTACACCATCCTGATGTCGGTGTTAAAGAAACAGAAGCTCAGACCCTATTTCTTTAAAGGTTTTATTATTCTGAAAAATATTACTTCCCTCAGACCATTAGTGCAAAAGAAACACAAAAATATTCTTGAAAACTGTAATAGCTGAACAATCTAGCAGATAAGAACTGCATTTAGGTTCTGACCCAAAGCCTACTGAAGTCAGTGACTTTTACATCAGACCCTTTGGCCCCTCTTTAACCAAAGTTAACCCACCACACCAAGGATGCTGCAGTCCTGCCCTGCAGTGCTAAACGGCCTGACCTTGAACCCCAGCTGCTGAAAGTAATTGCACTGAGCCATATCAGCTACTTCCACTGCTGCCCATCTGACAGTGAGCTCGCAGTTCCACATCAGTTGGGTTCCAAGACGAGGAGCTCCCCAGCACGGGGCTCTGAGGTTTGCTGTGCACGGACACACGCCCGTGCAGACACATAAATACCAGCTCCAGGTACCACAGAGGGTGATCTGCTCTATTAACTTCCAGTCACTCAGAATTATATGTACTGAGATCAAACAAAGAATGTGCATTGACTTCAGTATGCTTTAAATCAGGCCTAAAATAAAGAGATTGGTAGGACTGAAGTACAATAGCCTCCTAAATATTTCAAAAGCTACAGTTTAGCAGAATGAGAATGTGCTGCAGCAGTGCTGTTCCTAGAAAACACATACACCAGACTATGCACAGGGCTGTGAATAAACAGCTGACAGTCTCTGCATTTACTCTGAAGCAATTGCTTAAATAAAAAAAATTGTCTGTGACATAAATAATCCAGTAGGTTAAATTCCCAGAAGTGTCAGCTTTTGTATTATTGATGTCTAATATTTTAAAATAAAATCAAGTACAATTAATCTTCTTGTATTACTACAACGAGTGGAAAGAAATCACTGGCAGAATGCATTAGTGGTTATCAAAAACAATCAACTGCATTTTCCACATTCAACCAAAATGAGTGGATGATACTAGAAGAAAGATTAAATGGAAAACTGATCATAGGATATGGAAGCCTCTCTCTGTTTTTAATGGAAATACATATGAAAATATCATTACCACTGTGCTGCTAAGTATGCAATACTGAGGTTGCTGAACCAAAATAAATTGGTATTGAAATGCCTGACAAAAAGGTAATAACCTTGAAATGGGTTTGATGGTTCACTTTGAGCTCTAGTTCTACCAAATCTTAAAAAAAGATAATAATCTAACAGAATACTGCAATACCACCCATTCCCATCGGGTCTAATGTCCTGCACATCCTGAGGACGTCCGTGGCCCTTCAGTGCTAATCAGGCTGTAGAGGGCTCATGGAATGAAAATAAGCCCCTATGACAATCACCAGGAGAAGGTTCTCGATCAAACACGCCACACAACTAACAATGCATTGTTTCTGAGGTCAGAGGATGTTCTTCAGAGAGCCTGACTATGCACACCTTTACCCACACCAGTTTAATTCACAACCACACAGAAATGCAAACCAGAGCAGGCACAACAGATTAACTAACTATGTACAAACGTTACCAGCCCTGCATATGGAAGTACAGGTCTGTCAGGATTGTATAAAATATCCACCCCAAGACAGTGTTATCCTTCCCCAGGAGGAAAAGAAAAAGGGTTTAAATCAAAATAAATGCTTAATTCACATGGAAATGTAAAATCCATGGGATTAGATTCAGCAGTATTATATCAGAAATGCAAAACTTGTGTTTCAATATTGATTAATGCCAGCAAGGTTTGAGTTTGCTTGTAATTTACAATCACTTCCTTCAACAAATGTCTTCATTTAGTATTATTATGAGTTTGGCATGACAAGATTATTACAAATCACTCTCTGTCAGGAAGAATCACCAAGAAACCCACCATTTATTTGGAAATACTGCAACAGACATGATTGGGTGAGAAGGTATAAACATGGTTTATGTACCGAGTGCTGTACATCACTCAAGTGCGCTCATGCCACATGCAGATTAGGAAAATTATTAGTTCTGTTCTGATGGTGTTCACAATACGCTGCAGCCAAACCCATGGAAGGTGCAGTCCCTCCTGTCTGGAGATTCCAGCTGGAACTGCTGCTCTGGTCCTGGGCAGTGCTGGAGGCAGCAGAGCCCCAGCAGTGCAGAGAGGGCAGGCAGCAGCACAGGGCCAGCCAGCTCTGCAAGCAGCCACGCTGCCAGGGGTGGCACTGAGAGCTCTGCTTGCACGCAGTGAGGGATTCAAATCCGAAGGCCAAAGTAGTTCCCATCCCCTAGACCATCTCCTCCATCCCCTGGTGGCAGCTGTCCTTCCACCACAGCAGAGACAACGACACAGCTCATGAAGCAGCTTCTGGAGTGCTCAGCTTTTCAGCTGGGAGCATTTTGTCTCCAATTTGAGTTTAACTTAATGCGCTTTAGCAGCCATTCGTCCACCTGCCTTGCTGAGGAGTAATCTCCATCGCAGGGTAGGACAGCCAGCCTGAGGGCCACAACCTGCTCAGCTGCTGCTGCCTTTAATTTGCCACAGCTTGCAAATCAGGGGGCTGAGGCAGGACCTAAGTCACGGGGCTGGATTTAACAGAGCACTTAGGACCAGTGAAATCTGTGCAACAAGCAGTGATTGAAGTCAAGCAGGTGCCTAAATGCTCAGCCAGACTGAGATCACTGAACCTGCACCAAGACTCTGGACCTGCCTGGACGGCTCAGTTGGCAAAATTCATCGTGAATGCAGTGCTTGTCCCAGGCTGTGTGTTAATTATTGACATTGACTTGGGTAATTTTAGATTCTTATATAGAAGTATTGTTCTGAATGGAAAGCTTTAACAACCAATACCACATAGCACACGCATTTCCACTGAACAGGGCAGGACTGTAAATGCAACATAAAGCAGAAGAGAATTTCTTCCAGCCTTTATCATTCACACTGAATTTGCAAAGTGCAGATCACGGCAGACGCTGAAACATTTTCTCATTTTGAAAGAAGTCCAGGCAAGTACCACATGCTGTGAAATATTATCTTATGGGAGTTGTTTTGATAAAAACAAATGGCCAATCCTAAAGATTAATGCTTCATATGATGTATTCAGGTTATTAATCCCACCTTCTTCTTTTCACCAGCCCCGGTAGTGAGTGTTTTCTGGAAAACTGCATGGAGCCAGATGGTTAACTATTGGAAATCTATACTAAAAAGATTAATGTTACCCCATGACAGGGATCAGTCATTTGTAGAGATCTCCTAATACAAATGGTGCCATTTGTTTATTCAGACTGGCTGGATGAGCCATACTCTGAGGAGAGCCTAATTAGTTCTCTAAGATTTTCAAAACATTGGGGCCCAGCTGCTGAGCTGCAGTTCCACATCTGAAGGGAAATTACAGAGGTATCCAAGTACCACCAACATCCAGGCAGGCAGGTAAGAGCGACTGCTCTTCAGGTGCCTCTGAGCTCTTCATTCTAACACGGTCTGGGAAAGCTTCTGGTGTCCTGGAGAAGTTCAATATTTACAAGTGGAAAGACTCCAGTGCCAGGCACAGATTCAATACTGCAGTTCTGGGTGCCATCACACTTTAGACAGGAGAGCTGGGCATGGCCGCAGTCTGAACACCCACCTACCCCCATCAGTGCCCACTCAAAGGCACAGGAACAAATTCCAACCACCTTCACACGGTGCTTTTGTGTGTAAACTGAATTTGCTGCAGGGGAGATGGGCAGGA
This sequence comes from Donacobius atricapilla, assembly GCA_013397315.1. Taxonomy (NCBI): domain Eukaryota; kingdom Metazoa; phylum Chordata; class Aves; order Passeriformes; family Mimidae; genus Donacobius; species Donacobius atricapilla. Next base: position 598,412 of record WBMY01009985.1, on the reverse strand, counting down.
AAAAACAGGCACGCACTACACAAACATTTCAAAGTGTGAACAGTACTTACTAAATTTCACAGTAGCCCTTCTTCCAGATGGATAAAAGAACCAATACGTGCAAGGCCACTGCAATTTCCAAACCACTCAGATTAAACCCCCTGCATTCAGGGGAGCGGTGAAGCACATGCTTTAAAGTGAAGCACACACTTAAATCCCATTGACTTCAGTTATGCATGTGTGCTTACACGCTCTCCTGAATAAAATAGATGTAAGCATGTATTTAAACTTAAACCTCTGCTTTGTTGAGATGAGACTGTGAAGAGGAGAGTGAAATTTAAACTGATGCAAGAAATGGTGCTTTTATCTCCAGGCAACAAGGCCTTTCCACCAGCAGAGAACAGAGCCGGGGTTTTTTTTTTTTTTGGAAAAAGCCTATATACAAGTGCTTTTCTTTTCCTTCAAAGGGACATAAAGAGTGGAAAAAAAAAGCAAAAGAAAACCATTAAAATGGAATGTTTTTACATAAACTATCCAAACGCTCAGTTCATCAGTTTGAATGCACTGACAGTGTTGAGGCTGAGGCTGGGCCAGATGTTGAGTCGCAAACAGCTGCTGCAGTTCAAACCATTGCAAACGCCCCACTGGTTGTTACTGCTCCCCCATGGAAGGCACCACACGTGCCCTGCAGCCAGAAGGGATCTGTTCATGCACCGTCCTCTACCACCAGCAAAATCAACCACGTCACCTTAAAAGAGCAAAATTAACTCGAGCCGTGATTAAATCTATTCAGTCCTGGGCAGGGAAGGAGGTGCAGGAGCACTCCCAGTAGTGGCAGGAGATTTCAGACAGGGAGAGCAACTACAGCTGACATGGCCTCAAGAGTCACATGCATGCTCCATACTTTGGGGTGATATATCAGGATTTTTTTCAAAAAGTAGCACCTGACAAGGAAAATGCATTCAAAAAAATGATGTGTTTTAAGAATTAAAACCATGTGAATCAGTTTGGGTCTTTATCTTTTTTATGTAAAGAAAGGTCAAGTGTAATGGGCTAGGCTAAAAATCAAAGTGAAGAGCACATGAAAACATCAGTTTTGTTGTACATAAACTTCTGGAGCAAAACAAGCAAAACTCCTCCAAAAAGGAACATTTTTTAAAAAAAGCATTTTCCTAGAAAGTTACACAGAAAAATATAATTTGTGAAGTATGCCACACGTCTAGGGCCTGTCCTGTTACTCCTTGACTCAGCCAGACCAGCTCAGCAGCTGGGGGAGCCTGAACAGCTGCTGCAGCCAGAGGAGCTGCTGGGAGCTGGAAACTGCGGTACCACACCTGGACAGTTTTTCTTCTGAATCCTGAACCTTTGCACATCCACAGCCACACTGATGGCTACAGACAGCAACAGTGCACTGGCTTCCAATTTAGAAGATCACGTAGTTGCTTACACACAATATTTTAGCAGTATATTATTTTCTCTCCAATGGTTTGGTTTTTTTTTCCATCTCAAACTTCACATTTAACTTCTCTCCTGAGCTTTTTGATACAAGGACTGTTGATACATAGAAACTAATGAGAGGATCTGAGATTCTGCCATAGTACCAAAATCAAAATCATTCTGGCACTACATAAAAATTTAAACCAAAATGTTTTACACTTCATCCCAAAATCTCATCCCTGTTGATCCTGTATCACTTATTCCATATGTGTCCATTCATGACGCAGGAAAATATTTTTTCCCAATGTATATGCAAAAGCTCCATGAAACAAAGCAGGATTAACTAAACTTTAATCAAGTCACCCTAATTTGGAGAAGTGAGAGCTTTAAAAACAGGTATTTATTAAGAAAGTGAATTTCTAAATAGTATCCTTCTCAGTGGTATAAATATCCAACACAGACTTAATCAAGAGCACATCTTGGAGGAAATATTAAGGCAGCATATGATTTGATACCAATGAAAAAAAGCAATCAAAGCAGAGCATAGCAATAAATTAATATAAAAGGTTATCTATCCATACCAGACTAAAAGTAATTTTGTAAGTCAGCAGTAAAAAGTTGAATAAACACTAATTTAATCTATTTTAGATGCAGCAGTCAACAGATGAAATATTTTACTGCTCTCAAGCTATAGGAACACAGTCAACTGACACAATAATTGAAAAGAAGGGAGGAACAGAGACCCTGTGGAAGCGGGAGCACAGGAACACGGGGAGACACAGACCTCCTGTGCAGGGAAGCTGTCTGTCAAGGCCCAGCTGCAAAACAGGGGTTTGATGCAATGACCTGCAGATAATGGTTGTGACCTGTTTCTACCATCCTGCCTTTCCATGTGCTTTTAGGCAGCTCAATCATCCCTTTATAGGGAACAAGCATTTCCCCTTCCTCTGGGGTATGCAGAGAAAGAGAACAATTAGTTCCTCCAAAGAGGTGTCCTGTATCATAAGCAACAAATTTCCTGATACTGTGCAATGAGGAAGAAATAGCTGGGAGAAACAGAACAGGTTGTCAGCGAAATTTCTTGGGATTGCCTCTTCTCAAAGCCCTGTATTCCAATTGTTCCCTTACATATTCATCACCAGCATCATGCAGAGGCCCCTGGAGAGGACCTGGAGAAGTTTTAGGAAACCAGGCTACCAACAGCAAAAGACTGCTATGATTTATTTCCTAGCTGACATTATTTATGCGAGTGAGCATGTGACAGCCTACCCACAGCTCTCCCCGATGCTGCCTGAAGTTCTCTTTATCTTTCCAAACAAGCTGCAGCAAACCCACCTCCAGCTGAACATCCCAGGTGATATTTCCAAGAAATAATACAGAGGCTATAGTTATTATCACTCCAGGCATTTGTACTGCAGATAGGCAAGGAAAAGGACTTTATAACTGAGCTGAGAAATGAATGAAGACCAAATTCAAAGCAGTTTAATGACACTCAGACAATGATAGCACAGCAGAAGAAAGGAAAACGAAACACTGGCAACCGAACTGCCGAAGATGAAAGCAAGAAGTAATCAATGTCTAATGATGATACAAGCAACAAAATTAAACCTAAGCATTGACTCTGAAAGGCACCTAAGCAAGTGAGCTCCAAAGCCTAAAGCCAGGCACAAACTTGATAGAACTGTCAGCAGGTTAACTCAACAACAAGCCTTCCTCAAGTCTCCCTTTTAAATAAATGAATGTAGACATTAGAACATGGTTTTCTAGTTAAATACAACAAAATTTCTACTGATTCAATGAGAACAAAGTCCTTTGAACCGATGAAGTGCTCTCTAAGAAACAATATGGTGCTCAGAGGGCTGTCAAGTGGCCTCTTGCTATGAATTCATAATGATGTTGACCTTTTATTTACTGTTTCTATATCACAGGCAATTTAAGTAAGCAAGATGTACTTAGTAAACCAAAACCATAAAGATATCTGCAAACTGCTGGGCAACACTGGGCAAACAAAGGGCACTGGGGATGAATGAGGGAAGTTATTAAGAAACAGAGGGGGAATCACAAGAAAGTGTGTTCATTTGCTTCCTCAGGGTCAAGGAGTTCTTCTACCACAGAATAAAACGCGGTGTCACACCAGGTGTCATTGCATTAATACATCACAGAGCCAAGGAAGACACTCTGCTCTCACTGTCATTTGCAGACCTTTTTTTCCTTCTTTTTTTTTTAGACAACATTAAATTTGCATTAGCTTGGATGGGGAAAAAGGATGGCATATAAAAGGGAGAGAAGGCTGAATTAATATTCATAAGCAGCATACTGGAGGAATGGAGAAGGGGTGATTTGAGGGAGCTTGGAACAGGAAAGGACAGGCAGACATTAGTCCTGGAGACCTCCTGCGTCACACACTCTGCTCCCGAGCAAGAACTGCTGTCTCTTCCCCATCCACACTAAATACTGAACAGCTTTTGGATTCCCCACTCCAGGGCACTCTGGGGAGGAAACTCTTTTGGCTGAAGCTGGGCAGGAGCAGGTGGCACTCACCAGCTGTAAGTAATTTTGCTTTGTTGGCACCACAGCGGTTCCTGGACTTCGCACAGTTCGTGTTCAGCGGGGAAGGGGGAGTGGAGAGGGAGCAAACAAGTCCTGGGTGGAGTTCACCAGCATCCCAGGCTGCCTCTTCCAAGCTGGCAGCAGAGGACACGGAGGTGGCCGCAGGGATGTGCCAGCTCGGGGGCACATCAGGTTTGCTGTGAGAGCCTGGCACAGCTGCCACTCCGAGGGGGAACAGCCCTGCAAGCCAGATGTTAATGCTGCACAGGAGGCAGGAAGGGAGGACAGGAGCAGGCTCACCACCAGGTGGGAGCGATCTCTCTGCAGACGGACTGTCACCATCAGGGCCTTGCAGAGAGCCCCAGCACACATCCCCTTCCCCAGCATCTGTGCTGCCAATTCTCCAAGCTCGGCATGTGCCCATCTACAGAAACAAGGGCTGCAGGTGGAAAATTTCTGGGGCTACTGCTGCTGTGCCAAGGTACAACAGTACAAATACTTCAGTTTTTACATTTATTATCTTATTTCATCAAAGAAAAAAAGGAGAACCTGGATACCATAAGTGAGGCAAAGCCATCAAACTGACTGTCTAGAATCAGTTACTTCCATCTTCAGAAGCCACATGAGAAAACAAAAGTTAAGCAAGGAAGCAGGACAAGAGGCAGCAGCTCTCTTCCCCTCTCCATTCTTCATCACAACAAAGAGAACGTGGACTTGCATGACCATCTCGACTGGAAGCATTTTTTTACTTGCTTGAAAAATCTCAAATCCCTCGCTTTTCTTTCAGCTGTGCACCACGAAACCCCTTACAGCTGGGGCCAGAAATGATTCCTTGAAACTGCAACACATTCCTCTTGCATTCACTGATTTACCGCAGTCCAGCACTTGGTTTGAAAGGTTCCTTGCATTTCCAAAAGGCCCAAGTGTCACCATGTGCTGTGCTGATGCCTCTCCAAACATGAACTTGACTCTCTGAACCAGCCTGGCGCATGCACTCACCAGAAAAATTGGTTTTTTCCCCCTCCAAGCTCACCTTTCATCCCCATCCCCAACAGATGAGTCCTCCTTGGTGAAGATGAACACTTTGCTAATGAATTTATCTCCTGACTTCTTATTTTTCCTGGTATCTTCTCTGCCATTTCACAACAACCTCTTTTCAGCTGCTAAGGTGGAACAATTAGCCAGTGCTATCAATATGAGGAGATTCCATTACAGCAATACCTTGAAATCTGTTTGCCCAGTACTCCCCAAACACACAGGTGGGCACTCGGTGGTGAACAGGGCTGTCACACAGGCCACGGAATGAAATGAACAGCTAAAACCTTCTTAATAAATTCTCACAGAAACTACCCTCCTTTCATTCACAGACAACTGATTTTTACAGGTTTTTCCTGTGAATTATTTCACAGTGATGCTACACAATATGGTCAAGTCCCCTGATATTACTTGCCAACCTTGAGAGTGTCCCAGAAGCAGAGGCAGAATGCAGAGGAGCGCTGGCACAGCCCGCAGCAGGGGCAGGCAGCAATGCCCAGCAGTGCAGAGCGCAGGGCTGGCACTGCAGGAGCCAGAGCTCTGCTCACCTCGGGCCTCAAACCACCCCATGTGGCATCCGCAGCCCTCTGTGGGAGGGAGAGTTCACAGCACCAGGAGAGATGAGATTTCAGGAGGTGAATATAAGCTACTTCAGCTGAATGCACATTAACCCTCAGGTGGAGCAAGGATGAAAATATTTGTCCTGATTTTTTTTTTTTTAATAGATTTACCATTGGTAAAAGAAAGGCCATCAAAAAACCTTGACTTCCTAATGGTCTGAAAACAGCAATAACCTAATAACCATTTTCTTAGGGACAAAATACTCCCAAATATTTCTAATGAACCATTACAGCATGCACTGCAAATTTACAAGCCTTCACTTAATTACTTCCACTGAAACAAACACACAAATCTTCCAGCTCGGTGCTGCCACACGCACAGACCCTCTGAGCACCAAGCCCTCAGCAACCTTCCTCTGATGGACATTTTTTTTCCAGGAAATGACACAGAGACATAGGTAAAAGGTGATTTAGATAGACTGCTGTGTCACAAATTGTCAGGATCTGATTTAAAGACCTTGCCTTTGTCAAGAAAGACAGTTGGGTGTCTGCTTTAAAGAAGTACTGGGAATATTTTCATCAAAGGTTTGAATTGAAAAACAGTGGGAGGTAAATATCTGAGATGTTGCCGAGAAAGACCGCTATATCCGTGCAATTACCATTAACAGGGGACAGCAGTGGTTCAATGAAGTAATTCAATCTGGTGTCCTACATTTTATCAGACAGCAATTTCGAGTTCTGACATAAAAGACTGAGAAAGGGGATTGGACTCTTTTCTCTGAAATTCAGCCTTAATTCTTGCAATCAGGAGATGTGTTCTCTGCCTCAGGTACAAGCCTACTATCCCTCCAAGGGACTCAAAAGAATAACCCAATATTCACCTTCAAAAGAAGAATAACCTAATATTCACCTTAACACCACTCATTCGCATAGGAACAAGTCATACTTTGGGCAAGTTTCAGAGCTGAGTGCCTGCAGTATTACCACAGTGTTTTCCTCCTCACTTAACTATCTCAGTACTTCCTTACTGGTGAATTTTGCAAGATGAAAAAGACCTATTGTTGAAAAAAAAAAAAAACAAAAACAATATGATGCAGCCTAAATTAATAAATGTATTCTTCCAAAATTTAAGAGAGGCAGAGAGATAGGGAGAGAGAGACTGAATTTCTCGGAAAACAGCAAAACGAAAAGCCTCTGGAAACTGCCATCAGAACAATGTCATCACGTGGCTTCTCCTCATCATCCATCCATACTGCACACTCCTGGTTCCTTAGAGGCTTTTGCATTCTCTTTCTCCACAGCAATCCTATCAGCCGGTCCAATGACTGCACCGGTGCTGTCCCAGGTCCCCAGGTTTGCAGAGCAGCTCAGCATTTCTCCTCTGCGAGGCAGCCCAGGCTCCCACACGGGGCTCAGGATGAGCTGCACTCCCTCTCCACACAGAGCCCACCCAACCGGGCTCCACAAAGCCCCTTTCCAGGGAAATCACTACATCTTAGCCTTTCACCTCCTTTCTACCGCAGCGCTGTTTGCCATAACCCCTTTTTGCATGTGCTGGTCTATAAACTCTTGTGTTACACCATGCAGAGATCTTGAAAGGTTCTCCTGATAATGGCATACAGTTGAAAATGTTAATTTATACTTTACTGAGCAAAATCTCACCACAAACAATAATGCCATGAGATAATTTGCAACAGGAATAGTCCAGTGTCGCTCTTTCCACTGGGCCACAAATTGCATCAAGTTCCAAAAGATCACAAACAAGAGCAAACTGGCTCTTGTGTCATACAGAGCGTGGTCAGCCCCCTTTACACATGACACAAACCCAGGACTCACTGCAGCACTGCAGTGCGGGATTGCACAGCCCTTTCCTTCATATGAAACCATACAGAACCTCCTCTAGAGACTCAGCACTATCTTTCCTCCAAAATATTAAAGATACAATGCCACTGAGCATTCTCTTGTGATGATACGGAACTGAGACCCTTGGAAGATGGAGGCTTTGCGTATGACAGCTTAACTGCTTGCAATCAAACTAATTTGCAGCATAGTGACCTGAAATGAGTTTAAAAGCACCATAATGCATGTTTAGCAATCAGTGAAGCAATCCTTTATTATTCAGGTTCACATCTGCAATTTGTGTCACGTGTTACGGGAAACAGAAAGAGGGGGAAAACAAAAAAGAATCCTTTTGCTTTGCAGGAGTTGATGAGCAAAACATGAGCCATAGTGACATGGAGCATTTGAGACCAAACAGACTGACAGTAAACCTTAAGTCTTTCTGCTACTTGTAGAAATCTTATAATATCCAGAAGAAGAAATTATTACATTAAACACTTGCTTATTAATAACTATGTCTTGATTTTTCTGAATTTATTTTTGCTGGATAAAAAATATTAAGCAAGTTCACCTGACATGCCACAAAAAATATGAACCAAGAATGCCTCCAAGGTTTTGAACTGTAAATGAAGTTATCAACCAGGCACTTTCTACACTCCCCTTCCTACTGGTTCCAGAAGAGGGAGACCCTTCTGGTAAATAATGGAGAGTTTCACATCTCCGCTCCAAATACATAAATCCTCTTATTTCCTTTCTTTTTCCCTTATTTTTTTTTTAATGGTATCTCCATTCATCACACTTGTGGTCCTTGGGGAAAAGGTGGCTCCAGCAAGGTAAGTGGGGAACCATGCACAGAAGTAGGAGGAAAAGGGACCAACAAGCTGGAAGCACTTGCTGAAGAAAGGCAAGAAGAGTAAATGTAACACCATTCTAGAAATGAAAAAAAAGAAAACAAGCAAACAAACAAACACCAAAAAAACCCACAAAACCAAAATAACAACAGCAACAACAATAACAACAAACAAAAAACATAGGAAAGACACAGAAGTGCAAAACTGAGGCAAAGCCATTAGAGAAAGCACAGAACTGCTCAGTTCTGAGAACTCCAGCAGGAGTGGGCTTGGGCAAGGAGAGGGAAGGCCCAGGCCAGCACACTCTGCTCAATCCTGAGTGACAGCTCCTTGGGGATATCACCCCCTGAATCACTGAAGTACCCGGGGACTGTCCTAAAGGAATTACTATAAAGTTACTGAAGAAATTTCATTGCTCAGAGGGTGAAAATCTGTGTTTCAGCAATGAGGGGACAAACCAGAAAGACCTGAAGTTCTGAAATCTGGTCTCAGTTCTGTTTGGTTGGGTAAGAAACTGCTGTGGTGCCCTGCTCTCCTTCTATAAGATTTGGACAACACAGTTTCACACACACAATTTAAGAATTACATGGATTAATATCTTACATTCAAACCACATTATTCAAAAAGCATGAGCATACACTAGGGCAGGATTCTACAGTGTTTGAGGAAATACCATCTTGAAGAGCTGTGAAGATAACTCTGACCTTCACCATCTCTGTTCAAAATTACGAAGAGAGACCTATCCTGACCAAATTTCAGCCCAAGTCATTTATTCTGCTTGCCTAATCTTTCCCCCAGTACTGAGCTAATAATTTGTGAAATACAGAGTTTTCTTCTCCAAAACCTGTTGTTTTGCTCCAAGTATTCTTACTGTGATGAGCAGATGCTGGAAATGCAGATGCTCTTGTTCTTCTTGCTTTGCTGGTCATGTTGTTAGCAAACTCTTTAATGAGTCTCAGTTCTCCCTAGGAACAGCACTACAGTTTATAAATGCTAAAATTAATAGACCTGGGGTAGACTTTATTACATGCAATGTATTTAGTTGGCAATGATGATGCCTCCCTTACAGCAGCAGTTAGAATAAACTGCATTTTTAATGGCTCCTGGAGAACAAAAGACCAACACCTAAAAGATTTTAGATGAAGAAATACCAGGTTTCCTGGTCTCACTGCACCACACCAAACCTACTCCACTGAGGGCTGCAAACACTAATGAGTAATTACAGCCCACAGAGAGATTCCTACTGGGGATCTTGTCCACTTTGCTCGAATCTGAATTTACCATCCGAAGATTCATAACCTCTGTTGTCAGCTTCACTTCTGCAAAGAATGGGCACATGGAGAATTTAAAGTGAAGTTAAAATGGATTTCAATATACCCTTCACAATAATAGTTGGTAAAACTAATTACAGTGAGAAAATTGGAGATCATTCATTACCCTACTAAGCAAATTAGGATTCGTTAACAATGATTTATAATGCCGAAGAGAGGATAACAAGGATCCTCTTTCCAACTCTGTTCACAGGGGACATGACAGTTTATGGTGTGGTGCCGTCCCAACAGCCACTGTGCAGTGCCTTTGTGGACCTCAGGGTATTTCAGACACACGCTTTTACATCAGCAAAATACATTTAAAATGTTTGGCTTCTAAAGTCAAGGTCTAAAATTAACCAAGCAGCTTAACCTACTTGCAAGAAGAACATTTTTTTATTTACCAACACCACTGTGCACGTGATGTGGAGTAAAGCACTACATCCCTTCTGCAGCTATAGCAGCTTGGATTTATTCAACTCCTTTCAAACGATGCTTTTGATGTAATCTGTTCTCTCCATGGAAGCTGGGGGGTCCTACTGCACTTCACTAGAGTGGAGTCTCTTCACACCCTCTCACGTAGGAGTCAGCAGCATCACAAACCTGACCACCCCAAGGAGCAAAGCTCAGCTCCTCGGGATCACTGCCAAAACACATGGACCGGGCAACAAGGGAAAATCGACTCTGTGAAGGGCTCTCTGAGAGCAGAGAACCCGCTGGCGTAACTAATTCCACATTTCTTCCTGCAAGATGATGTCTCGGGTGAAAATCCCTCCCAGTGCACTATCCAGGCCAAAGACTGGTTTTCCAACATATCCATACTAAACACCACTGGTGCTCCCCCTGTTCTCCCTGGGATGGGTTTTTAGAGCTTTGAGTACTGCAGTGCAACATTGCACAGCCCAGCGTCCCAGTGGCACGCTGGAACTGCACAAACATCGGCTGAACCCAACCCACTCAGGCCCAAACTGGATAGCACAACTGATTAGCCAGAGCCTCGGGGAATAAGCTCACCATTTATGTTTGTCTGAGTCATCAGCCCATGTGCAAAGCACAGTTTTAGCTTTTCTTTCTTTTTTTTTTTTTTTTTCCCCATGGTGGAGCAAGAGCACTGTTTGGAAAAGAAGGGTCACAGGGAATCTTCTGCCTTCTCAATGCTATATCCATCACCAGCTTATTACCAAATTCTACCCAGCTCTGAAAAACGCACAAACTCTCTGCATTTGAAAGAAAGTAATACAACACAAACCTGCAATCCAAAAAAAAAAAAACATTAAAAGAGGAACAGAAAATGCTCAGAAACCGAACAAAGACTCAAGAAGTAGACATATACAGAAATAGAAATAAGTTTGCAAAGGCAGAGAAACTGTACAATTGCCAAAGAACCCGACAATCTTGAGAATCAGGGTTGTTGTTTAGAAGCAAGAGTCAAGTTATTTAAGTTTTGATTTCTGCTCTGTTTTGTCTTGCAAACCAATGAACCACTATCTACTTTAAGAGAAATTTGGCTGGGTGCAAGATACGCAAATGAGCAAAAGCCATTCTTCAAAGCTAGGTAAGAGAAAAACCTTTATTGTTATACAAATTCCAGTTGTATTCTAAAACATCTCAACCTTCTGAAATCTCAAGACAGCTGGACAACATTAAAAACTCCCATAATTCAAATAGCTTTCCTTTTAAAGTTAAAGAGATGGTGATTCTTTTCCTAAAATTCCAACTACTTTCCAATTATCTGATCTGACATCTTGATGAGATGTAATCCACTTTATAATCTGTCTTTGATGAGAGACAATGACAATTTGCAATGCAAAAAATATCAAAGACAACTGGCAGATCTTCCAGGAAGTATTAAGTCATGATTTCTTAGGGTGCACCAATATTAACATCACACCTAAATCTCTTTTCACATGCACCAATCACAGACTGGACCGATCCCATAGGAAGCAGTAAAATCAGGCCAGTACAGAGGCTTCCAGAAAAATCTGAATGATTTTTACCTCTTCTTTTCTGACTGTTGGCTTAATAATATGCAAACAGGATGGGAAAGTGTCTCCTCTGACGTGGATCACTAAGACAGGTGAAACAGACTCCAACAAATTTGTCTTTTAAGCAGAATCTACAGAGCATACCAACACCTCTCGGAGTAGAAGAGAGTCGTTCCCAACTGAATCCAGACTTGAAGGTGTATTTAGAGCTGCTCAACAACTTTGCACCATCCCCTCTCCTCCAGCGGCCACTCACACTGGTCTCATTTTGCTGAAGGCAGCCCATTACGAAGTTTGTTTCATCAAGGGCAGTTCTACCAGCCCAGCTGGGTGTGCGTTAGGCTGAATCACCTGATGGACATTCCCAACCCTGTCCACTGCCAAAGCAGGCTGCGGGAATGCCCTCCCGGAGCACGTGCATTTTTCCTTTCCCTATTGCTTTTCCAGGAGCACTTACATAGAGGCAACAAGAACAGAAGAACTCTGATCTATTGACAGTATAAAATCAGGTAAGATTCCAGCCTCCACCACTACTACTGAAGTTGCATAATCCGTTACTAGGACGGAGCTATCACAGAGATATTAGAGGAACGATTTTGTGTTACTGGGAAGTGTCAGCTTTAGAAATGTTTCCTTAAACACTCAGTGATCTCCAGAGACTCTGTAAGAGTAACAGGATCTAAAAGTCATTTTAGCTTTGCCGTAGCATGCACAGCATCCGCAAACATTGCAGACACATGACCCATCACCCCTCAAACTCGAGTGCCTGGCACAAGCAGGGCCCTCAAAGGCATTCCAAGCTGGACACGGATTATCTCTATGCTAGGCAACATGGCCTAAACACATGAAGATTCCATTAATACTTGATTTAAACAGCAAACGTGTGCTACTGAATTCATACCTCAGTGTTCACTCCTTTCTGAATAAAACCTGATTCCCTCTGCAGTAGATGTTCATCAGTCCATTTGCACCTACCTGGTTCCTCTGTTCCCTCTGGTGAGCTGCAGTACAGAACATTTCATAGTCCAATGAAATCAATCACCAAATCATTTACAAGGGGCAAAACTTTATTATTATCTGTTAAACTAGAAGTTATTTTTACTGTATTTGAGACCAATGCCCCCTGTTTTGATGTTCTGGGTTAACACCAAATACAACAGCTAACCGTCTTTTCTAGTTAAAGGCTTTGGAAAAAAAGAAGTCAATTCAAGTGCATATTCCTTTGCACTTTGATAATACAATAATTACATTGATCAGAAACACATGCTAATTGGATCATTCTGGAGCATTTTTCTCATTGTCTGGTACCACAAAACACATCTGGGTTTTATTTGCCCTATGTAAGTTAATAAGAGTATGGGCTTTTTTAAAACAACAAGCAAGATAATCCTAAAAACAATTTTCCAAAGGGAAAAGGGAGGAAAAAACCCTTCATGTTTCATCCAAGACTGTGTGAGTGTAAAAACAACTTTAAGATAGAAACTGAAGGACATTTTCTACCTACTTGGCTATTAGTGAGGAAAGTAAAAAAAAAGAAAGTTAAAGATTCTTAATACTGTGACTATAGAAAAGAAACCGCCCAGTTAAATATATTAATGGCATCAACAAGGGATGTCTCCCCCACCTACACAGACCCAAACTGGGATGATTTAAGGTGCCAATCCATGGGCCCTAGAAGACATCAGGTTTCTTCTCGTTACTAAATCCCTTGCTCAGGAGAGCTGGAAACTTTCAAGCTTTCCGTTGGAGCATAGGGGATGCTGACACCTTCCAGATTTTCACTTCAGTGGACCAACCCACAGACAGTATGGTGCAGGGAACAGCAGATGGCTTCTCTTCTGTTACCTCTGCTGCCTAGAGAGGAGGCTGAGCACCGCTCTCAAACCATGTATATTCAGCTCTTGCTGCAAGGAGAACAAGGCTTATTCATCCACGGCACAGCCCTCCAGCCCATAATATACCTGTCCCATTCCAGAGCGTGTCTATAGACCTCTCTATGATTGGAATTTTCCCAGGCAAAGGAAAGCAGTTCATTCTGAGCTAGGGAAAGACAGTCAAAGTTTAGTTTGAATTCTAAATAAACATTGAGCCATTTGATATCATTTTTCCCTTCATCCCTTCCCTCTTAAAAATACATATGACACAACCCAGGGCAAGTGATGAAAAAAGGACACCAGCTCGTTTTTCTGTTTCACAACTTACCTTACACTGATCTGGGCCTTGATATAATTAGAACAACTACCACAAAACTTTTTCACTTGAGGACCTTTCCATACCTCACCACCAGCAGTGTGAATGTTCTGTTTGTGCAGAAGTCCGGTGTAAATCCAGCAGAACACAGCATTTCTCCAGGTATTAGCTTGAGGACGTGTAATTTTTGTGTAATTTTTGTGAGATCACACATACACAATTTAATCCCAGAACTTTCTTACAGCATCACAAACCTCTATGACAAGAGACTAAATTCACCATGAACTAATAGAAGAAAATAACTCTCAGGGAATGGGACAAGAGTGCAAGCAAGTTTTTCCATCCTGCAATTGAATACCATGGAATTTACTTTTCCCCAGAGATCAATGACAAGATAGAAGCAGGTTTTGATGATACCGGTAACTTCACAGAGCCGTGCTATGGGACAAGGCTTGCTGCATTTTACCCACCTGGTTTTGGACATACACAATGCTCTGCTTCTCCCACAGTTATTATAAAGGCAGAAAAGATGTGCTTGGAGAATACAGCATAAGTTACAAGAGAAACAGGATATGAGCAGTTTAAATAAAAATCTTGGAAGAAAATAAGTAGTACATTGGATTGACCGGAAAACATTTTTTTACTCCCAAACTTATCTGTCCAAGTAAAAGGTATACTGATAAATGGGAGAATGAACAGAAAGGTATGAATATAGACTGTTAAATCAATACAGGTGCATGAAAATAAATCACAAACCCCCAAAAACCTGATCAATTTTCAAACCAGCTGGGGCCTGATCTGCTTCTCAGGGCATAAAATGTAAATCTGGCATAAATATAACTTCAGTTTTCTCCAAGAGTGTCCATGAGCCATGGGCTTTTAAGCAACAGACAGAAATGACTGTGCCATGTTCTCTGGGCTGTGGTACACAGGAGAGGAGGCAAGACATTGTAATGGGCCCTTTAAAAATCTGTGAATGAAGAACTGGTGCGAGGGGGAATCAAGATCCTACCATCTCCCATTAGAGAGCTGGTGAGACCATGGCTCATTTTATTTGCTGTAATTGTATAAATTAAGTGCTGTTAAAATTTATGTAGTAATTAATATGACGCCTGATTAGTTCAAGAAAACACGGACCACCATGTTGCAAATATTACTTCCAGGGCACTTGTGGAGGAAGAAATAAGAAGGGTGCATTCAGCTATTGGGCAGAGTGGGGCTGGGGGGGTATCCCTGTGGCCCTGCTTTTTGTGCCAGGCATTTTGCCTGAGGAACGCTCTGCTGCTGAGGCACACGTGTGGAAGTGCAGATACACTTACAAAGTAGCCTGTTCCCAAGCTGGAAGGAGCTGAGCTCTGCAATAAAACACAAAGACAAAGTGGAAAGTCAGTGATGGTTTTTAACACGTTCCAATCCACACAGCTCATTACCAGCCCTTTCCAAGCTTTTCATCACCACATCACAGCACAAACGTCCTGCCCCTTGTCATCTGCTACTGAAACAAACACGCTGTTGCTTAATTTTTCCCTTTACATCTCTCAACGACTCGGAGATGGTAACGTGCTATTTACTGAATTCCAAGCTTCCGCGGTGGACGTAATTGCCAATTTATTTGACAGGCAGCTGGGTAATGAATTAATGATGGCATTTCGCCCTGCACTGAGACTAAACAGACACTCATCAACCAGCCTCCCTGACATGCTGACATTCAATGCCCTGGACTCCAGCTCCTCAGCTTCATGGCCACAGAGGGGCAGGCGGGAGGGGGAGAAAGGGAAAAAAAGTAGACTGACTTCAAAACAAAAAGCCCGGTGGGTTTGGATGACTTTTTCAGTGTATGACCTGTTTGCCAATTTATTCCCGAAAGGCCCTGGTTAGTACACACATAGTGCTTTTCTAAAATGAGACATTTTGTAAACATAATTAGTAGTCTGAAATGTAAAGAATGCGTGGGCACAGAGAAGCTGCTTTAGTCAATGTACCATTTTCTGGAGAATGCAATCACTACAATTTCCCATTTGGATGTCCACATTGTTTGACAGACCAACGATTTAGAAACAGCAACAAAAACAAAAAAGCAAACGGCAAATATCTACAGTGTGAAACAGATTTCAAAACTCAAACCTATAAAAATAATTAAAACTAATATTGCTACCATGGAAAATAATCAATTTGTTTAAATGCTTTAAAAAAAAAAAGGCATCATGAAATTCAGTTTAAGTGGGACACGATCACAACCTCTATATTCACAGGACTTAAGGAGATAAAGGGTTTTGTTTCATTAGTTTTTCATCTGAGCAATGGGGATTACACAGCAGATCTCAGAGACACGGGGGAGCCCAAAACATCCCGGCGCTAATCCAGGTCAGGCTGCTCCATTAGAGGGGAGCAGCTCCCAGCTCCGGCCTCCAGAGCCCAGGGACACAGCGGCCAAAGGCAGGGAGCGTTCTCTGGCGGGCACGGCGCTGTGCAGACAAGCAGCGTGCCACCGCTGCGCTCCGGTGCCAGCGGTGCCAGCGGTGTCCCTCAGCAGGGCCCCTGCCAGCGGTGCCCCTCAGCAGGGCCCCTGGCAGCGGTGCCAGCGGTGCCCCTCAGCAGGGCTCCTGGCAGCGGTGCCCCTCAGCAGGGCCCCTGGCAGCGGTGGCAGCGCTGCCCCTCAGCAGGGCTCCTGGCAGCGGTGCCCCTCAGCAGGGCCCCTGGCAGCGGTGCCCCTCAGCAGGGCTCCTGCCAGCGCTGCCACTGCTCGGGGACAGCCACACCTGCACTGGGGCCCCAGCAGCCCGGGCACGCCGCTGCGAGACACGCAACTTCTGTCACTCCAGCCACGGGGAAGACACACGATTTTTGTCCCTTCATCCCTGTTCTGGGACAGGGGCCTGAACTGCAGATCTGCAGTGCACAGCTCTGGCCATCCATGGGCAAGGGAACTCCACACAAACACAGACATCCCGAAGCCCTCCTGTCCCCGCTCTTGCTGCTGGGCCACCAGCACCCAGGGCAGACCCCTCTGGTCCCAGGGCTGATGTCCCTGACACAGCAGGGGCCCAGGCTGGCAGCTCTGCTCCCCTCTGCTCCTGTGAATGCCCGTCCTGCTGGACGGACCTGGGCATAGCCCTCCGTGGCCATGGGCCCTGCTTTGGAAAGGCCAAAAAGCTTTTTGCTTTTTATACATTTTTCATATATTCGTAACTCTGTAGATTACTACTACGTAGTTATATAGCTCCTTAACTAACTCTAGTCCTTTTCCTACCCTTTCTCTTAGATTTTAGAACAGGAAGTTCACCTTCCTGGACTCTTATTTAGTTTTGCCTCTATCGTGAACCAAGGATGTTTTATTTTTTCCATGAATCGTAGACATAATAAATGTGGGGCTAGAAGCTGGGGGTCAAGGGGGGCTTCAGTGGAGGGAAGAACCAAAAGGGGGAGTTACTTAATTAACTGCTCCTCTACTTGGATAATTTCTGTGAAGTATGCTAATTTGTTAAACCTATAAAATTGTCCAAGTCCTGTATCACATGTGCATTTTGCCACACTTGCACCTGGAGGACCTTCACTAAAGGTAACAGCTTTTTATCATCTTCATATTGTTTGGTTGTGAATTTCAGCATCCCTCGGAGCCCCTGCGGCCCTGCAGCTCTGCAGCCCTGGCACAGGCACCGTGCTCAGTGTCCAACGCGGCACACGCCGCCCTCCTCTTCACTCATCCTGCTCTCTGCCTCACGCCATTGAAATTCCTTTCGTTTCAGCTGGAGATCTAGCCACGAGTACAGCACGTGCAATCATTGCAACCACTTTTGTTTCAGCCATGTACAGATGCCAAGCGAGTCCCACTCCTTCACTCACAGTTTTTTTAAACTTACTTTACAGGCTGAAAGCGCCAAAGTTTGCGTTCTGCATCTGTGTGTAATTTTTTGTCTGCTTTTTATTCCAAGTCTTGGAAGGATAGAGTATCAAAACAAAACAATAAAGAGGAAGAAAAAAGAATAAGCAAACAAATTTCCCACGGAATATTTTCATTCCTTCAAAAGCAATGCTGCAATGGCTATGGGAGGACAGTTGAAACATAGCAGTCAAATGACTTTCACTGAACAACTGTGCTTTTACAGGGAACTTGAGTTTGCTGGATGGAAATATAGCCCTTCACACATTGCATGCTGCATATGGAGAGTACAGTTTGCAAACTCTATTTAATTGAAGTATGAAAGACTGTGTTGCACATGCATGAATGACTGTCAGCTGTGTTGTGAACCGTGTGTTGACAGAGCACAGAGGCTGAAGCGAGGGCTATGCAAGGAGACAACTTCTCACCTTTTGGGTAACTCCCAATAGCGAAAGGATCCCACTACCCAGTGCCCAGCCTCGGTACCAACTGTACAAGCATCTTTACAAGCCCATGCTGAGTCGTGATCCTGCACTGGGTGGTTCTATAGCTCTTACATAAAGTGTGCCTATAATAGAGGTAATGGTTTCACTTTCCGAAACCCTTTGCAAAATAGGACATTAGAAATACTGTTTGATATTCACACAACCACCAGCAGAAGCCTGCATCAGGTGCCCATCAGCAAAACACGCTTGCTTAAAATTGACAGGGTTCTGGGCTTTTTTCCATATTTTTTTTTTTTTTCGGTTGGTTTGGGATTTTTTTGCTTTGTTTTGTTTTGGTCTTTTTTGTTTCCATCCTTTCTTAAAGAGAAGAACTTTGGCCCAGCAGCAAAAATGTAGTAACCCTCGTGTAAGCACTAGTTTATTGTGTACCAAAGAAAATTACATCCTTGAGGTCTTGGAAGGCACAGTTATACCCATTTTGCATATATATTGTGCATTACTTGGGGAGCTGGGTGGGGAGAAAGACTGTGTTGTACATATTTGTTCTGGCTATTGTTTATGCAGGTCTGACTGAATGAAGGAACAGTGGGTATCATTTCAATTTCTGATGTCAACATCAAATTACTTATTTAATTTCATGCCTGGCGAAGCATTGTATAGCTACACGCAGAATCATTTCACTTCATTTGTTATGCTGTGTTTTCTTGGCGATTGGCTTGCCTTCCAACTGACAGCTTTAATTACGACATGAATTTGATTGCACTGCCGAGGAATTAACATAATGCAACAAAGCATTTAAGCACCCAACCTCAGACACACAAACACACACATCCCCACCCTCGCAGCCACACGCACACAAAGCACCGCCACTGCTGCTGAGCAGGGCCTGGTACGGCACACAGACAGAGCTCTGCTCCTGCGGCTCCACTGCACGCACGGCCAGGATCACCGGTGATAGCCCGGACAGGGAGCAGCACCGAGGATTTCAGGGCACGTAACCCAAAGACCGTCCCTCAATTTGTCTTTGGCTCGCTACAGGTGGGAGGGATGGGAGACAAAAGAATGGAAAGGATCCAGTATTTGGGGCTGAAACCATGAGCTGCCCACAGCATTTCACTGTTGGAGGGGTGTAGACACGTCTCTTCCTGAAGCGAACAGCAACAGACCTGGTGGGCAGGGAGAGTTCAGGATTGCAGGACTTGATCCTCACTGTGAAACCCTCGCTGTGGCCTCTTCTCAAGCACAAGGTACCCAGCACAGGAGGAGCAGCACACAGCTACAGAGCACTGGGAACAGGGGAGCACTCAGAAGAGTGCAGCAGCTTTGATGAGCTTTTTTGAGAGCCCAAGAGAAGATCTTTAATGTAGGGACAAATGGGAAGATTCCTGTCCCACTCCCTGTTCAGGAACTGGAAAGACATTCCAGACAGAAAGGTGCCAACAGCAGCAAGAGGTGATGAGGTGCTGAATCCCATCCAATGACCATGTGGGAGAGGCTTTTCCTGTTCATCCCTTCACTGAAAGCCTGCAACCAACAACAGGGGCAGCAGCAGGGCTACTGCCTGATTGGGTAAATCAGGAATTTAGGAATGTGCTCCAAAGAAATCAGGTGGCTTGATTTTTGATTAGCAAAGAGGTGGCTGAACCCCTGAATGCTCAGTGCATTTACCATCCAGGTTAGCTGTAACTCTCATGTTTTCCTCAAGTAAATCTCCTGGCTGTTTTGCAAAACATGACTAAAATGTATTCCAAAGAGGGAGGAGTCAATTAAAAATAAATACATACAAGAAGATAAGGAAAACAAGTTGACTGAGCTCCAAGCTGAGCAAAAGAGAAAGCGCTGCCATCTTGTCTCCAAGCAAGATCTCAACAAAATGAATTCTACTACTGGCAAGATTTTGATGAGATTAAACTGACTACAGCACCCTATATATAAAGGAGGAGCAGCTCTCCAATTTCTCTTTAAGGCCCCTGGAGCTACCTCTGCCCACAAAGGAAAAAACAAGTTGTCATTCCTAAAAAAAAAACCCATACAGGGGAGAAAGGCAGAGAGCCATGGGTTTATGAAATTCAGAGGGGAAACTGGATCAGGGCACTGCTTGCACTGGAGCATTTGAGCAATCATTATCCCTAATCTAGCAGAGGTCAAATTCTCTGCTAATTATGTTCTCTCACAGAGGGGTGGGTGAGTGCACACGTGTGCGAGGCGAGGACAAAGAGAGGAGTTGACAGAAATCAGTCTCACTGCATTGCATCTGACAAGAATGGAGGATATTCTCCTTCCTACTGTCTGATGCTATTTCAAGCCTCATTATGAGAAAAGTCTCCTGTTTAACATGGTCTTTTCACTGAATTATCTTCTTTTCATTTTTGCCCACCTCTCGCAAATGCTGCGAATTACCTGCTTGGATCTCATTAGCCTGGAAAGGAGTCACCCCCTTGTAAACACACTTTGCATCACTCTGCATTATCCAAGGACTGCAGGTATATTTACAACAGGCAGAGCTGAAAGATACCCGACAGGAGAGGGAATGAAGCCACTGACACGTCAGTTTGCAACTGGATATTCATTATTCGCTCTCCCTCATTCTGCATCTGTCACTGAGCTCTCACTTAGGCCCTGCACTAAGCTCTAACATTCCTGTTTCACCAGCCTGCTCAAACTGGGGATGGGAAAACGGATCATCCACTTGGAGAACACACACTTCAGTCATTATCCATATTTCCATACAGGAGGCACGCTTAATCTCACAGTGCTGCCAGGCAACAATAGTGGAGATTCTTTCATTTCATGGCCAAAATCTCCTTTCTGACCTCTGGGTTAATCTGCCTGCAGTGTTTTATATTTTTTGTTCTATCTTCTGTTGGGCACACAACTTTTTGCATATTTTTTTTCTGAGAGAATAACTGTAACAACAGAAGCAAAGCTTCAGAGAAAACTTACTCTGTTGTCTGTAGCTTTTTCTGGACAGTAAATACTGAGCATCATTAGACATCTAACTTCTTAGTTAGAAGAGTATTATTTAAAATAACCTTTTGGAAGGTCCTGTCATGTCAGCACGGGGGGTGTCTGACTGGGAAGAGGGGCAATGAATGGACAGCTCTGAACTGATTTTGGGAGAGGGAAATGGGATGGGCAGCTCTGAACTGACTCTGGGAGAGGGCAACGGGAATTACTGCTCTGAACTGATTTTGGCAGAGGGCAATGGGATGGGCAGCTCTGAACTGACTCTGGGAGAGGGAAATGGGAATTACTGCTCTGAACTGATTTTGGGAGAGGGCAATGGGAATTACTGCTCTGAACTGACTCTGGGAGAGGGCAATGGGAATTACTGCTCTGAACTGAAGGAGCCTGGGGAAGGCCGCCACAGACCCAGGCAAAGTGAGAGCTGTCTTGCGTGTGCTGGTCAAATCTCAGCTGAACTGGTAATGCCAGACCAGAGAGACATTGCTGGTATTGCAATGAATTATCATAGCATAAAGGAACTTTCCTTATTAAGCAAAACACAAATTATGTATAACACTTTAAAATATACATCTCCACATATATTTACATAATGTTTCTTTGCAGCAACCTGTGAAACCCTCTGTCCTCTCTCAGGTGCACTAGGGAAGTTGTATTTGCTCTCTACTTCTTTTTAATTTGCCACAGTGACGAAACAAAGGAAAAGTATTGTAAAAACATCAGAGAAAAACTGGATTTGATGGGTGGAAGGGGAACCAGGACTCTGTTCTCACTGCCAGGTCTGGCAGTGCAATGCTGTGAGCTGCTGAGAAGCCAAATAAACCTCAGAGCTCTCCACTCAGTACATTGCAAGGGAATGACAGAGCTAAATTAAAACCATGTTTGTAAGGAGCTGTGAAATTTTTTGCTGGAAGGTGCTTTGTAATTGTGAAGTTGGTTGCAGTGACTTCCCAGCTGCCACAGGGCTCAGACAAGCCAGGATGATGATGGTGACAGGCTGACATCCAGCTGCCATCCACTGCTACCTGTAGAGAGCATTTCCTTACTACCTGCTCTGGTTTCCCTCTCCTCTTCCAAAGAGATCTTACGGCCCTGAGACTGACCTCCGCTGACAGCTATGAAGAGCAAGCTCTGAAGTGTTTAGCTGAATGTAACCCACAAAGGCTGGCTCTGGGGAAGAAATAGACCTCTAAAATAATGTGACAAAGGGATGTAGAGAAAGAGTGCTACAGATTTCACACTTTCACAGAAAGAAAAAAAAATCAGGCATCTGTTCCAGTGATATGCACAATTCAGCAAAAATTGCTAGCTGTGTGCCTTCAGGCTTAGATTTGCACAACGAAATGTATCCTTTACAAAGGTATTTCTTTTAATGCCTGCTCAGTTCAGTTTTATTGGATTGGCCTATAGAGGACACCATCTGGTATCTGTCATCCAAATCTACACAGACGTGCTATCGATAAAATCCCCATTTCCAAAATGTGGGTTAGTTAAAAGTAGGGCCAGATTGCTGGCTGGTACAAATTGGGCTGACTGATGTAGCTATCCATGCTTTTACCAGCAAAGGATCTGACCTACAAAATCCCCAATTTAGACAATCTTTTGGGACAGGGCTTTCTTTATATTCTGTGCTGTAAAGCATGTGGCATAGAGGACACAGAGCCATGAATAAAACACTCAAGGATTGTGATGGTACACATAATAAATAGTAATCTAATTGCAGCAACAGAAAGATTTCTGCGGTCATTGCTCTGTCAGAACAACTCATGCACGTCACTCGGTGAATGACCAGCATTCTCCGTGGAGAACACTCTCCACAGGGCTGCCATCTCAGGGCCTTCCACAGCACTTTAGGTGGAACAGTAAAGGCAGAGCTTATGCTATTGTTGGCCATGTTATATCAATTCATTACATTTAAGTCAACTGAGTCTCTCTAGACACTCAAATACGTCTCATAAAGACAGTACACAGCCCAAAGAAATACATTCTTTCCCTCCACAGCTTGGAGTAAAAAGAGGCCATCTGACTTCTCAGCTATGCAGAACATTTCAACTTCATTAAATGGCCTTCAACTGTTTCCGAAGAGCTAAGTGTTTGCACACAGACAGACAGTGTATCAAACCTTAAGAAGTTTTCTGAACCGGGCAGGAGACCTAAGTTACCTCTTCCCCTCCTGAACCCTCAAAGGGAAGGAGATTTTAGCAAGGATCCATCCCAGAAACTAAATCCAGCTATGCCTCACACCCCTGGGGGAGCTGCAGCAGGGTAACCCCGAGTTCCTGAGCGGCAGGAGCTGCACTTACGTCGCTGAGCCTTTCGCGGGAGCTGCTCCGGGGGAAGCCCTTGGACTCCCCGCTGGCGCTTTCGCTGTCGCTGTCCCGGCAGCTGTTCTGGCCCGGCTTGAGCTGCAGCAGAGAGGAAACAGAAGAGAGCAGGAGTTGAGCCAGGTGCAGGCCAGTGCCCTTGTGCCACTCTCCTTTAACCCCTCCCAGGCCCCAGCAGCAGCGTGGCCATGGCTCTGCCACGGGCACCGTGTCCCTGAGACACCACAGACACCGTGGGCACCACGGGCACCGTGTCCCTGAGACACCACAGACACCGCGGGCACCACGGGCACTGTGTCCCTGAGACACCACAGACACCACGGGCACCACGGGCACCGTGTCCCTGAGACACCACAGACACTGCGGGCACCATGGGCACCGTGTCGCTGTGCCAGGGCATGGCCCCAGGGACACCGGGGCACCACAGGCACCGTGTCCCTGAGACACCACAGACACCGCGGGCACCATGTCCCTGTGCCAGGGCACGGCTCCAGGGACACCACAGGCACCACGGGCACCGTGTCCCTGAGACACCACAGACACCGCGGGCACCATGGGCACCGTGTCCCTGTGCCAGGGCACGGCCCCAGGGACACCACAGGCACCACGGGCACCATGTCCCTGTGCCAGGGCATGGCCCCAGGGACACCACGGGCACCGTGTCCCTGTGCCAGGGCACGGCCCCAGGGACACCACAGGCACCACGGGCACCGTGTCGCTGTGCCAGGGCACGGCCCCAGGGACACCACAGACACCACTTAAAAACATACACATAAATACTGGAAACAGAGGTAAATGCAGAGAAACACCTTGGTGAGCTACCTAATGAAATAGTTTATGAGAGATCTATTACACTTACCAATATCCATAGAATAAACACCAATCAACTCCTGCTAACTTATTCTAATTGTTAATTATGATGATGGCAAGTTCCATTCAGACTGTAGTGGAGCAGGTATTCATTCATCTCCATGCCATGACTGGAGACCAAAGGTTCTTCCTCCAACACTCTCCATCACTGTTTTTTTCCCCTCTTTCTTCTCCCTCTCATTTATTTCCAGTTCTCCCAGAAACAAGCACACACAAAAGTTCACACAAATGCACTTTTACAGGTGCACACAAATTAAACCTACACTTTGCTGATGGTTTCCCACTCGGTTCACCCACAGCCACGGCTGCTCCCTCCCAGGGTCACGGAAGGAGCACAGAAAGTATCCTCACCCTCTGGTTATCACTTTCTCCCTACCCCTGCCAGAGCAAACTGCACCTGCAAGTTTGGTATTTGTGTGCCACTTCTTCTTAATCCCTTACTCCCCCCTCTAGTAAAGGGAAGCTTTGGGCGCTCTCGATCAGTCAAAACAAAGTAAGGACATAAAGTCCATGAAACTGCAAGTTCCAACACACAACTGAGTGGCAATGCATGAGCACAACTGCAAAAAATGGCACAGGCATACTCTCAGCTCAAAGAAAATGGAGCAGAAGGACCAGAGCTATTTGTCAGACCCTTACAATTCAATAAGTATACTAAATATTCCAGAGCTCAGTCAGAACAATTCTAGTAAAATGATTTTTATTTCCAATGGAATGGTTTATTGGTCAGATCTGAGAGATCTCAGGAGTAGTTCTTGGAGGCAAAGGGGAGGATAACAAATTCAAGAAGTCTTACACTTCATATATAACTCACTGATCTTATCTAGGACCTCTGTGTCCTGTAATTTTATGGTCCCAAGTTCAAAATTTAACCACGCAAAGGAAAACGGATCAAGTTTCCCTGACTTGGTCTTTCTGTCAATATGTGCCCAATGATGGAAAAACTCTTATTGCAAGTGGGGTAAGAATTTTTTTCCCCCGTCTCAGATTTTATTTCTAGAACCCAAATATAGTTTGTACACAATCTTCACACATTAGTTATTTGTTAATTAATCATAACAGCCCAGTTTTATAATTCTTCTATATCATGAATTCCAGCTATTTACAGAGAAGAGAAGAAAAACCCGGCAGGTGTCATTTTTCTGGACACAATGCACAAGGAGTAAGAGAATATAATGAAGATATCTGAGCCTGAAACTCTGTAGGAAGAAAGTGAACTGCATGGACTAGACAGCAAACTCAGAAATAAGTCCAAGTTAAGATTTATAAGCTTCCCATATTTTCCTTTCTTTTTTTCCAAGTTGACTTTCTCCATGTGCCAAACTGTTGAGGGTTTACATTTTATTCCAGAACCCATCAATCTGTGTTAAATTAAAAAAGTAAAGCATGGAAATGTGCCTGTTGTCTTCTCTTAAGAACCTAAGTTACACTCAAATGCACATGAGATGTGGACAGGCCATGGGTCATTTCATTTCAATCTATTTGCCCAGATTCAGCTGCTTAAAACAACGCTGCAATAACACAGTACTGCTAAAAAGGTCCACAGATAACAGACTGGATCTTTACTTACACTGTGTGCATCTGGCGCATCACCCTGGGGCACACAGGAACCCTCAAATCAGTTTCCCCATGGAAATGCAACTTTCCTTGGGAAAAAGAAAAAAATGATGCGCAATGTTGACAACTTTTGTTCCTCTACTGTTCCGGGCAGGGTTCCCCACGCAAACAGCAACAGCAGCATGGAAATCCCACTGTGCCTCCTCAAGGCACTGGGGAGTGGCAATGACACCGAGGGAAGGGCTGGAGCTGTGTCAGGGAGGTTTAGGTTGGATTTTGGGAAAGGTTCTTCCCCCAGCGGGTGCTGGCACTGCCCAGGCTGCCCAGGGAATGGGCACAGCCTGAGGCTGCCACAGCTCCAGGAGCTCCCAGGGATGCCCAGGCTGGGATTGTTGGGGTGTCAGTGCAGGCTGGGAGTGGGACTGGGTGATCCTTGGGGGTCCCTTCCCACTCCGGTTATTCTGTGATTCTACAAAGGTCTCACTGAGGAACTTCTCACATTAACACAGCATTAATCTCCTAATTTGCACCAGGCAAGGAGTGAAAAAGGGTTTACGAAAAGTCTGTTTGACTCCATGCTTTTACTGCACAGTGGGAATGAATTTATCCATGAAGGGATCCATCTAAAGGGTCTCACAAAGAGGAAATACAGACATTTTCTAGACTGAAAGCCCAAACCCTAAAAACTCAAGAGTGTCTCTCACTCCCAAGGTATATGTACAGTCTCAGGGACTCCCCTAGACAGAGATGGGGTATGTGCAAATAAAGCACCTCAAGACCACTTGTTCAGGCTGAACAACACAGGACTCAATCCTGGGCACATCCACAGCCCCAAAAATTTTCTAGTTTTTGGTCATTCTTAGTACTGCATTTTTTGAAATTTTTCATTGTACTACAGAATCTGTTAGTTTGTAATGCCTTGGAATCTGTTGGAGGACACCAGAAGTCAGGCAGAACTGAATAAACTCATAACTACATTTCTATTTAAAGAAAAGGCCAAAAAGCAGGTTTGGAAGGATGGTTGTTGGCTGAGGGCTGGACTGGGGCTCAGCAGAGGGTTTTATTTCTGATTCTTTACGATAACTGTCCCAAACAGTGACAGGAGTAGGTCTTCCCTGCTTCCCAAAACGATTGTTTGGAGGATTTTTCTATTATGGCAGTTTCCCCAGTGGTGATGATGGATTCCACTGCACCACAGCCAGGGACACAGGGATGGAGGAATGAAGCTGAGTTGGAGGGGCAGAGGGGGAACTGCAATTTTTGTTGTCATTTTGACTACTCAAATGTATTTTTATGGACAATAAACTGAATTTCTCTTCCCCAAGTGGAGACTGACAATAATGGGTGACTCCTTGCCTTCGCCTCACAAGCTTCTTCTTCCCTGCCCTGCTGAGGAGGGGGTGTGAGAGGGGCTGCGGGGAGTTTGGCCGCAGCCACGACGTGGTTTGGAGCACTTGCTGCTCATGGACTGAGTCACAAAACTTCAGCCACAACACAGCTGCCCTGCAGAGCAATGAGCAATGGAGGCAAAGCTGGAGACTGGCACAAGGGACCCACAGTCAGAGGGACACAGAGGACAGGCACAAGATATGGAACACCAAGGGTGACCATTTGATGAGGAAAGAGAGACTTGCTCAGGCCTGAAGGTCGCACAGAAACCATCCAGAAATTATGAATAAACCAAAATAGATGCAGAAACATCAACATAAAACTGCTGTCATAGCAAGTGCAAACAGGAACTCTTCTTTCAGCCCACCGAGAGATCTTCAGGTGATTTGGAATCTAACAGAACTGTTTTTGCAGCAGGGAAACACTCAGCCCTGCTTTGTGACAGTGAAAGCACAAAGTGAATATTCTTGTGTGTCCAGGGAAAGCAGCTCTCTGCTATGCTCCTCCTGCCACCCAATGCTACAGGGTGAAGTAGAGCTAAACTCGCAGGCTTAGGAGTAGGACAGGGCTAGAGAAACAGTGCCAGAGTTACTGTGCCAGCCAGATAATTCTGTGACATGGGAGGAGGGGGACAGAAGCCAGAAAACACTCTTAAGGGTAATCCATGACTGCAGGGCTCTCAGCGGCCTTTTCCCTCAGACAGGAAAAGAAGGAAGGACAGAGAGTCAATCATGTTAAGAGGTGTAGCGGAGGATGGAAGGGCAGCTGAGCCCCTGACTCCAGGGAGCACCATCCTCTCAGGACCATGGTTGGCTGTGCTGAATCCCTAAGCCACTTTAGATAATTCCATAGTAGCATAAAATAGAAAGCAAAATAAATAAACCCACTAAAAATTTGGCAAAAGCCTTTTTTACAGAGCTTATATATCATGTCAAAAACACCCTAATGTGGCTCTCCTGAGATTTTTTTTTTATTTTAAAATACTTTTTAATTTAAAAACCCCACGCCATTTGGCAGCAGTAAATCTACAGCATAGTTTCCAGGTGCCTGAGCTTCTATGCCACATGGAATTAAAGGATTATTTCACTACATTAAAGTTATGAATACTAACACCTCTCCCTGTTACAGCACAGCCAGCAAGCTGAGCCTTCACCAGAGTCCTCAAGGAAGGGGACACCTGCTCCCTGAGAGATGGCAGAACCCTGCTGTGGGGAGGAGAATTCCAGGCTTTCACTCCTGCCTGTCACTCCTTATTTACAGGGCTTTTGCAAGGCTGAGGCAGTCCCAGCTCCTGCCTGCGTGGGTGCATTCCCTAGCTCGGCTCAGCAGACTCCTACATGTGCCATCAGGAATGCCTCCCAAGCCCCAAAATCCTGAACAGGTCCAGCCCAGCCCCACTCACGACAGGAGTTTGTCCTGAGCAGGGCACCAGCACACACATTCCACCTGCTCCGGAGGGACTGCCTCCGTGTGCTCTCCGGGCTTTTCCCAGCACAGAACAGGACTGAGGATGGGCATTTCTGTCACTGCTGGCAGGCACCCCCTTTTCCTCAGCGAGGCATACACGGATCCAGGCAGAAGCACAGACAAACCAGGCAGCTGCTGCTGAGCGCGAGCTGCTCCGAAGGCCAGGGTGCAACAGGCTGGGAGAAGCAAGCCTGGCTGAAGCCAGGGGGATCCCCGTTATCCCAGCACACGCCGCTCTGCGGGGCCAGCCCCAGGCAGGACTGACATCCAGAGTGCCGGGCTGCACAAGCAGCCCCAGACCTGCCCTGCCCAGCAAACACAGCCCTGAGGTGTCTTCAACCAGCCAGAAAAGAGCAGCAGCAGATTTCATGCAGAACTGAATATCAGATTGCAAAGAAAACATATTTTATCTCTGATCAAGAACAAATCTGGCTGTATGAAAACAAACAAAAGGAGAACAGCAAAGCAAGAAATAACCAAAAAACAACAGTGTAAATCAAGGGTTGTTACTTCTGATTCCAATCATGATTAACAGCTGTCATTTCCAAACTTCTATTTATATTTCTCCTGCTACTGACAGAAGTTAGACGAATACTCCTTATACAGCACTCCCATGTCACCCACAGCAATAAGGAGGCTCAACACAGAGGTCTGGGTCTGCAGCAACACCTCTCCACTGCATTTCTAACACGGCCATGCACACCACGACTGCCTAACCAGGGGAGCTGCACAAGGAAAGCAAACCAGAGGTGAGATAATGAGGAGGAAGAATATTTACAGTACATGAGTTTAGGCAGTAAATATGAAAAAAGAATTCACACCGTGTGTGGACTCTGAACATTATTAATACAAAGACATTTTTCACCTCAGGGAAGAAAAATCTTGTTACCTGAGAGATACAATAAAACATTAGGAGAGGCTCTCTGTTTACCTCTTGATATACAATCTTACGACAACCAATGTAGATGCTCCAAGAAATTGCCAGCTTCTGAGGATCCAGGCCTCCATGCCTTCATCCTGGGATCTGACAGCCCTACCAGAAATGAAGCTTATTTTTTTTGCTTACTTGTATGGTAAAAGGGAGGTAAACCAACAAAGACAACACCTTATCTTTTGTCTCCTTCCTACCTTTAATTAGAAGAAAAAGTAATTTTTCTGTTTCAAAACTCTTTTTATGAAAAAAACAGAAACAAACACAGGTGCATTCATTCAATTTCTTCTTGACAAAATACCAAATCTGAGTTGAACAAATAACTACAATTTTCTAATCAACTGGATGATAAAGAACAAGGGTGTCTTTAACTCACTTATTCTACAGCACTGCTGGTCATTTCCTGCTGCCTCTGAGCTGATCCAGAGTCTGCTGCTGCACTTGCTCAATAAATTGGAGTAGAGGAACTCATCCCCTACAGCCTTGAGTGGGGGAGATCCACCAAAGGAGCAGAGCTCCCCCCCTGCGCTCCCGGGGAGCATTTGGCTGTTTAGCATTGTTATTGCAGACACACCAAGGGATGGGCTCTGCTGGCAGGAGCAGGAGCCGAAGCAACACGGGCTAAGAATAAACAGCATCCTCACCAGGCGGGGGTGGGGGAGAAAGAAACAGGCATTTATTTCCAGATCCTCTTCTCCTTCATTATATGCTTGGGCAACCTTAGATCCACAGCACACAGAAGGTACTCTGAAGGAGGTCTGTAGCTCTGTTTTATCTAAGTTTCACAGAGAATGCAGCCCATCATTTTTTCTGTGCTGTTTATACAGAAATCAAAGATAAATTTGGCATAAACTCATCACACCCCAGAATCATACATACATTATACACCATGGAAAGTGTAACAGACTCGCTCTGTTCCCCAGCTCCTGTTAAGAGTGGTATGAAACAGCAAGCTGTTGGCAATTGCAGCAAATGAAGCGTATTTCAGCACACTTCAAAAGCTGAATTGCAAAAAAATATAGGCTTCTCCTGACCCTTTGCATTTTGATGGTTGCACAGTGAGAAACACGGCCTTTAAAATTACACCTTGCAAAGCTCTCCATTGTAGCAATCAATCTGTGCAAGCAGCCTGCACAGCCCAGGCTGGGAGCAGAGAGGGATGAGCAGCCAGGCTCGGCTGCTCGGGGACAGCCAGAGCGGCTGCAGCCAGGGTGGGACCCATGTGTCCTCCCAGGCTCTACCCAGCCCTGCTGCCGAGCTTCTGCATTTCCAGTCCCTGCCTGCATTTCCAGAGCCCTCCCTAGGCCCCGTGTAAGCAAAACTAGTCTGTGGTTAAAAACCACCTCTGAGAAACACAGATGTGCAGTGCCACAGGAGTGCCATCCTTGTCTGCCTGGATACACATCCATCGACATTCTGATCCTTCTGTCATCCATCCGTCATCCCTCCATCCATCATCCATCCATCCATCCACATTCTCATCCATCCATCCATCCACCCATCCATCCAACCCTCCATCCATCCTTCAATCATCCATCCCTCCATCCAACCCTCCATTCATCCTTCAATCATCCATCCCTCCATCCAACCCTCCATTCATCCTTCAATCATCCATCCCTCCATCCAACCCTCCATTCATCCTTCAATCATCCATCCCTCCATCCAACCCTCCATTCATCCTTCAATCATCCATCCCTCCATCCAACCCTCCATTCATCCTTCAATCATCCATCCCTCCATCCAACCCTCCATCCGTCATCCATCATCCATCCATCCATCATCCATCCCTCTGTCCATCCCTCCATTCCATCCACATTCTCATCTATCCATCCCTCCCTCCATCCCTCCATCCATCCCTCCATCCAACCCTCCATCCATCCTTCAATCATCCATCCCTCCATCCCTCCATCCACATTCTTACCCTTACATGTACAATTTCTGGCTGTTATTCAGCCATTTACACCACTTACACTTCTTGCTGCTGCTCCGTACATCCCCAAACCAGATTTGAAGTGTAATGGGGAGAGTCAGGAACCCCGAGAGATGGCAGAACCCTGCTGTGGGGAGGAGAATTCCAGGCTTTCACCCTACAGTGCCTGTCCCCCTTTCCCCAAAGTACCCAACAAGGAGCAGTGCACATGCCCTGGCTGCAACACTTCCCACCAGGCACTGCTTTCTGTGGTCCCATTTAGAGAATGGAGAACCAAGGTAGAAGTTTTACGCCAACATTCTGTGCCTGTTTCAGGGCATGTGGCAATGATGAATTCCCAGATCCTTGCTAGACCATTATCAGCTCTGGTTTTGGTGGTGACAGGCACAGGGGACTCAGGGACTCTGTGCCAGCCTCGGCCCTGGACCTGCAAGGTGTTCCTGTTTCTGTCATACAGGAAAGTCAGGCGAGGTAGGAAAGTGAAGGCAAACACCACTTTTAACCTGAACCTTGGGAAAGGGGAGAGAACAGAAATATTATCCCACCAAGCCCAGTGTCTGATATCCAACTTTCCAAGGAAGGCCTCTGGTTGCCTTTGAAAAGTGAAACTTAGTGAAAGAACACTTAAGTAAGAAGATCAGATCAATCACATGATGGAACAAATAGCAAACAGGCGAGGCTGAAACACTCCGGAGCTGCAGCTGCAGCTCTGGAACTGTCCACAAATCCAGCCAGGAGCCTCCATCTGCTTTAATGAGGGTCACACAACCCCAGGGTAGCTCCTGCAGAGTCCCACTTGTCTCAAGCCCACAGGATGGTTGCTCCTCATGTGCAAAGGAGATGCAAGAAGGGATGAAACCTTTTGGAGTATCTACAGAGGTGAAGCAGCCTGAGAAAGAGCAGAGTGACTGTACTCACTGGCTTGAATTAAGTCACGGTGACCACCATGCTTTCCTTCCTCAGTGCAGACCACTAACGTGACACCCAGCTAACATCACAGAGGTAAATAAATGTCTTGGAGGAGGAAGTATCAGCATTCATGGATGGAGCTCGGGATGCTTACCACTGCTAACACAAAGGAGCCCTGTTATTTCATCGTTCGATATAAGCCCAGAATAAATATTTAACGTTTTGGTTGCATAAATAATGATTTGAAAGTTGAGCTATTGGCTTAAAACTATAATTCTATTTTAAGCCGTTTAACTGCCCAGCTAGATAAATTATTCAAGACTTAAAAGTCATCCTGTGGTCTCTGTACAAGGAGAAAACTAGGAAGTTGTAACAATAATGACAAAAGCAGGGCAAGATCAATCAAACCACATGATCGCTAACACAAACAAGCAGCAATTAAGCAGCAATCAAGACCAATCTGACTGGGGTTGATGTCCTTTTATGCCAATACTCTCAGCCCAAAGAGCAAAACTTAATAATGTTTTGCAATTTATCAAGGGAGCCATAACTCTGCTCTCA
Source organism: Donacobius atricapilla (assembly GCA_013397315.1). NCBI lineage: Eukaryota > Metazoa > Chordata > Aves > Passeriformes > Mimidae > Donacobius > Donacobius atricapilla. The sequence goes on along the minus strand of WBMY01009985.1, from coordinate 565,448 downwards.
GTGACTTGGCCAAGAGGCTATTATGATAGTATTTCTCTATAATTTAATAATGTGAAGGAAGGTGGGGGGGAGAGGGAGTAAAAGCATTTTGACATATAACTCACATCTATACATATTGTATTTTCCTCTTGCTTGAATGATAGAAGCAGAAGTCACAACAATATACCTCAGTACCAATTTGTTAGCAGGAAAGGGAAGCTGAAGTATCTGGCAAAGAAAATCTATTTGAAGCAGCACAGAAGGGAAGGGAATGAAGCATCTGAATTCATTAGCAGCTGTCATTGATGTGGAGATGAGTTTAGTCATCACAAATAACTCAGGAGAAAAGCAAAGGGAGGAACTATTGTTGAAGCTGTTTAAATCTGGATTAGCTCTGACAGGTGGCAAGGTGCCACTGGGGGAACACTTGTGGTGCACCTCCACCGTGTCGGAGGGAAGCTCTGAACACAGTCAGCGTCCCAGCGTTTGGAGGGAAGCTCTGAACACACCCAGCTCTCCCAGCATTTTGGATTTTCGTTTTTCTTTCTGCATACCTCTCTTCCACCCTCGTCCTAAACAATAATGTAAAATACATTGCAGCACTGCGCTTTCACCTTGGACTACTTTTGCCAGTTGAAATAGTGAGTCCCCCTGTTTGTAAATAAAAGAAAAAAAACCCTCCTGATCAATCTTGTAGTCTGTCCCCTGTCAACAGTGACCAAAAGTGATTTAATGCTTGACAGATCTGATGAGCTGGTTGCCTCAGTCCAAGTCCAAACCCATCCTCATTTCCAGAAAATCATTCTGCCAGGCAGTGTTACTCGTCCCTGTGCTGGCAGCCTCAGCAGAGAGGAGGAATCAGGGTGAAGACCCAGCGCCCACCAGAATCCCAGGGGACAACAGCAGGATTGCCACCGACCTCAAGGGACGCAGAAGGCACTGAGGGAACTGGGTCTCCACCAGAAGTATTTGACAGACCGTTTCTGTACCTTATTCTGATAACCCCCCCCAATTTAACGTCTCTTTTCCGTGCTTTAAAATTGTACTAAATTTACCCGTCTTGAAAATATAGTCAAATATTAAATAAGTGGAGCTTTATTATTGTTTCAAGATAAGTGCAAAAAAATCTGTAATAGAGGACTGCTATCAAATTACGGTTACTTGAATTAATCCTCATCCTGGCATTTAATAATTTGTAAAGTGCTTATTCAGAAAAAGGTCAAAAATCACTTGGAAAGATATGTTAATGGCTCTCTAAGTAATGTTTAGACTTGCTGAATAAATTTTCACACTTAAGTCACGTATAACAAGCATTACAAAACGTATTATAAATCATGCTCTTCACACTGGAGAGCTGTGTGTACATACATGTTACAGCCTCCCCAGCAGACAGCACTTCAGCACTTCGTTAAATTCACCTCAGCTGAGAAATAAGGAAGTTTATCTTTGCTGTTATGCCAGAAACAGATTCAATGTATGCCCTCATACCTGATTCAGGGCCTGCAGGAGCCCATTGTTATTCATTTACATGATCAAAAAAACCATCAGAAATGATAACCCAAATAACTGTCAACCCCCAACTTCCCCAAAACTGAGCCTTAAAAAAAAACAATTAAAAAAGAATAGCTGTAAATAACTGGAAATAGAGGAAGACAAAGCCCTGTGCTGATGGATCAACATGGAATCCCTTCATGCTTTGAAATATTCGGGCTTTAAAATGACCCACAAGACTTAAAAACTAAGTATCAGCATGTGAGAAAGTGCCATATTACAGTTTAAATCAACCATTATACAGGCTCAGCAAGCATCAGCACGCTCCTTCCATGCACTAAAAAACGTCAACTTCTCCTTGGTGAATAATAATTTGTGAAATAAAGCAGGCATGCAAAATATGGGTGGCAGGCAGCAAATGCTGAGATTTGGGGCACCAAGGTGTTTTAAAATTGTTTTTCACTTTTGCATCCAGCATCTACTGAAATCTCAACAGATCAAAGTTTTGCAGACAAGGAAAAAAAAGCCTACAAAATTAATAACTATTTAAGTATTCTGTTTCATCATGATAACAAACAGATGGTTTTAATATTCTAGAGGCTAATTTCTGAACAATTAAAAACACAGCAAGACATTAACATCTAATGAAACATTTTAACTACCAGTATATGCATCTGCCATTAATTTCCACACAGTAAGGTCTTGGTTCTCTTCAATCTGTTCTTTATTAAGGAAAGTTTTTCCACTCTGAATTTAGTGAAGTAGAGAATTAACAACTGTTTTCAATCAGCAATCAGCATGATATTTCGCCAGTGTGCATTGAAACCGTCCACACTATCAGACATAAATTTACTCCTATGATGGCTTTGATCTGCACACTGAGTGGAGATGTTAGAGGAGAATTAATTTTCTAATTCCATTTTCGTTTAGAACATAAGAATTAACCCCTCACAGATCTCATGTCCCTTTTAAGCTACTTTAGATAAAGGACACAGACTTAAAATGTTGTGCCTTACACATTACTTACAGCCCAGCCAAAAATAAACTCATTTTTTTTAAATCAATGAAGGCATTCTCATGCAAACCATATGGAAATAAAGTTCTTCAAAGGACAGGGGAATCCTATATTTATGAGCCTCTAATTTATATTTCCTTTGCTCATCTGTGATAAGAACATGGGGTAGTATTCATCAAAGCTCTACCCATGCAAACACCAGTTGCTATAAAAAAATCTCCATGCCCTGTACAAGCTAATTCCTGTGTTCCCTCTTCAGATATGTGGCTCAGAACTGCTGATTAACTTTTCTGCAGGTTTTCTCCAATTTAGCAGCGTATGATTTAAATTAAGCCGAGGCAAGTCCTTCTCTTGGCTCCCAGGGTGCAGCAAAAGACTGATGTTATTCAGTATTTGTTGTCATCGCCTGGCTACTGTAGGAATGAAGCCAATAAATAAATATCTTGGGGAATAACTCCAAACACCTCCCTGCGGGGCTGGAACACAGGCCTCCTGTGCATTAAATACATAGGCACCTCTCTGAGTGTCCCTGCTTTTCAAAAGGGTTAACTTAGCAAGGAACTGGCTATGACTGTAACAGAAACCACATTCTGTCCATGTTCCTGTTTTGCTTTTAATCATGTAATTTATGTAAACATGGAATTGCAAGGCTAAACTAATAAACATTGAAAAAAGCCTTGAGAAAACATAGACTTAGGGAAGGAGCCAGCTGCAGGACCCTGCCTCCTGGATTCACTTTGTGGTGTTCAGAGGGGATTTCATGGTGCACCAAGAAATGTTTGTACTGCAGTTAAGGAGAACAAGAGACATTCTGGTTACTGCTTCAAGTCAGGAGAAACAGGGCCATGAACCTGGGGCTTCTACCTGCAGATGATCCCCTACCAAGGAGCATTACCTGTTCCATCTCCCTCCCTCTAATTTACACCAGAAATAACGTTCTGGGCTCAACCTACTTCCAACAATAATTATGTATTTCCATAGACATGTCTGTAACAGACCACCTATAGCAAAAGCACATCCCATCCCTGTCCCACCCGAGTGCCTGAACCCTTCTCAAAGGCTCAGCCTGAACAAAGCTGGCTCTGCCTCAGTACTTGCTATTTTCCTTTTTAAAATAGGCTAGTACAGGTTTAAGGCCAGATCCAGAGAGGATGAGAACACCCACAAACCCATCTGGAAGTTAGGTTTCTAAAGTCCAGAACCAGAACAGTAGTTAGGTAAGAAAGGACATGAAAAGATCATTTATTTGACTTCAAGCACTGTCATCACTATGAATTTTGGGGATTAGGGCTGGGAGTTTCCGATGTGCTGAGCAGAGGCAGGGGTGGAACCTCACTGAAAGACAGTGAGCTCTTGGCTCATTTTATATCCACTTTTGGGGCAGTGAAATATGGCTGAAGTGGGGTCCCAGGAGATGCCAGATGGGATTTCAAGAGACCTTTCCAGCCAATCGTATCTGGTTCAGAGAAATGTGCACACTGAAATGACTGCACTGGGAGTTTGCCATGTAACCATTAGCTCTGTAACCACCATTAATATACCTTGGAGGCTTTGCCTTATTTTTATATGTCAGACAGTTTCAGGCTAGCACTGTATTTAGTGAGGAGAGCACAATATTAAAATGTGACTTTCATACTTTTTATGCTCCAAGTGCCTGGATCTACTCTTGGCACACTACAAAAATAATACTTTTATGATTCAGTTTTTCCATGAAATATTTATAATACAAGTATTGAGTGATGGAAGTGCCAGAATATTACGATTTCTGCACTTGAATTCCTGGAGATTGGAAACTTTTGTTTGGTCTAGCAGCGTGAAGGAAAAGCGTCCTGCAAAACATCTGTCTCTCCCTGCAGAACCACATGGGAAATTAAGATTTTGGGGCAGAACTGCCTGAAGTATTTGAGTCCTCAGCTTACCCACTGCAGTCTGAGAGCTGAGGAGTCTCAGCACTATAAAATCACGGAGCAGAGGAAGGCACAGGTCCCGCAGCCCAACCCTCTGAGCCCACAAGGACCAGGGGTCCCTGCACCCCTCCCGACAGGCAGACACTGAGCTGACCCAGCCCAGCGCTGCTGCAGACACCCAGGGAGCGCTGCAGCGCTGCAGCTGCACTGGTGCAGGCCTGCACTGCCCTCCCCTGCAGGAGTTACCTGCACAGCCCCACTGCACCTGCTGCCTGCAGCGCGCCCTTGTCCCACCCGTCACGGATACGCACAGCACATTTCTGCTCTGCTCTCTGCAGCACCTGCCTGGGCTGGAAGACTGTTATCAGTATCTCCACTCCACTCCCTCTTTTAAAACTAAATTGCCCCAATTCTTTCAAGCCTCTCTTGCAGACCACACTTTTAGACTTTCTCCATGTACTCCACGTCTTTCTCACGCTGATTATTTCCTATTCTGAAGGGAAACTCCTGCAATATCCATTTAGAAATACAGAATCCTATCAATCACACTGATGTAAAATGAGTATTAAATGAAATACGTAAGGATGAAATGGGTACTGAAAACTGCGGCCTGCATTTAGCCAACTGACTGGTCAGGCAGGTTCACTTCTGGGTGCCAGTCTTGGGACATCTGAAAATATCTGATCACCTGAAGTGTTCTCAACACAAACCTTTTGAATTTATGCCACTATTCCCCTCCTAGAAGTGCTGTTAACTTCTTTTCTAAATAATACCAGATCTATAAAAGGTATTTCCTGAACAAAAGTAGTTACAAGTATAGATACAATTTAGAGAACTGTTCACGAGAGGCTTTGTTTAGTTCACTGCACCTTGATTTAGATCTCTCCTCATTCAAAACCTTATCTGAAACAGGTCTTTTTCTAAATATAAGAGTTTTCAATAGAAATTTGCCTTCTTAGTAGTTTTTTTTTTCAGAGTTGAAGCTGCAGGGACCAAGTGTAACTAATTCCTCATGACACTTCCACAGCTGGAACTCATCTGCTGTAAGAAGCTGTGGTTGAAGTGATCTGGAGAAACACTTCTCCCATCCATTTTAACAGCTCTCAAAGATTGCTCAAATATGCCCAACAGCCTCATTGTCCTTGCCAGGCCCTTCTTCCTCACTAGTGCGTTTAGTTACAGCAGGAGCATTGAATTAAATTAAAGCTTAATTTGCTGTTAAGCATCCTGGTTAAGCAATCTGAAACTGTGAAGGTTTTGCTGGTGTTCATAAATGTATTTTACAACAACTAAGACAAGGAATGACAGAAGGAGATGTTGATTTTTCTGTGACAGGCTAAGGACTGGCTTTGAGAGGTCTACATGAAAAACTACGTGAAAAAGGAGGAAAAGGAGAGAGGCACGGGAGGAGCTGTTGGGTGGGTGAAAGGCAATGCTATTACCTTCTTTTTAAGGCCACGGAAATGCCATGCTGTCAACCTCTGGCATCCCCCAGCAAACCATGGCAACAGCTGCCTGGCTCTGTAGTAATAAACTGAACCAATTTAATAGCTTTTATTGTTCTGCTGTGATGTTTGAGCGCACCACTTCTTTCCTCCCAGGACTCCTGAGCCCGCAAGGGCAGCAATGAGAGAAGATCTCATTTACCTAAAAGCGCTTATAAATTTTTAATTTGCTTTAACAAGTAAATTAACAAGTCCCTCATTCAGGCAAGTTTTATGGCCTCTTGCCACTTGGGGAGGGCCATAAAAGTTTTATAGATAATCCAGAGCTACCGAGATTGCTCATAATAAATTGTCTGTTTCCTGTTATTTTATCAAACCATTGGGCTTCTAATGACTTAAAGTCACAGCTTCTTTATATCTACACTTTTTATGAGCCCATGTTTATAAACTGTAAAGAATATCTTAAATTATACAGGGCCCCTGCTAATCATTACAAAGCCAGTTTTTTATTGGAGACAACCTTTTTGCTCACGCCCACCTAATAAATTTTAAGAGATTTAAGAGAAAAAAAAATCTTTTTAGAAACAGCACGCTGATTGCACATTCTATTTTAAGATGTTGCTTTAGCCAAACTTCCATTAGTGAATACTTTGAAGTGCATGGAACTCCCCACATTCTGATTTCTAACAGTCCTTGAAAAAGTTCTCAGGATACCAGGCACCTTAGGCAAGCCTGGCTCCGGGATTCAGGCTTGGAACAAGGCAACAGTGGAAAACCACCAGCTCTTCCCATAGAGGAAATGCTGCCTGCAGTGGGAGCTCAGTGTGTGCCCTCTGGGGCACCACCGGTGACCCTGGGACAGGGTCCTTGGCCCTGAGCTGTCCGCACAGGAGGTGCTGGGAGCAGTCACACTGAAACTGCGGCTGCCACCCACGGCAAGGACACAGCAGCAGGTTTAAATCACAGCCCAGCACTGCCAGGTCACCACCCACGCTGTCCCCAAGCGCCACATCCTCACATCTCTTCAAGCCCCCAGCACAGTGATCCCACTGCTGCAGGACAGCCAGGCACAGGCTGGACAACGTTTTCAGTGAAAACATTTTCCCCCAAACCCAACCTAAACATCCCCTGCTGCAACTTGAGGCCATTTCCTTCTGTCCTGTCACTTGTTCCTCGGGAGAAAAGCCCAACCCCATCTGGAAAGGGAGAGTAGGCTCTGAACTTGAGTGGCCATAAGAGTTTTGAGGGAGTTTGGTTTTCATCTCTCTGACTACACAGAGTGTAGTGAGATTAAACACTAAAAGAGACAAGTTCTGACTCTTCCAGTGAGATGAACTCCCCCGCTTTCCCCTGATTTCTGACACAGGAATTATGTGACAAAACTATAGGGAAAAATCACTGGTTATGTTTCCTGATGAAACGTATCTGGGGAGGAAGGCAAGGAAAAGAGAAAGAAAAAAGCTGCTGCAGATTCTGTCCTCCAGAGACTTGAATATCGTGACTGGATTAAAAACCTGGACTTCCTCTGAAGTTTAGGTTGATACGAAGCTACAAAAAATGGGACTGTGTTAATAATATAGCATAGGTAAAAATAATCAGTATTTTCTGTAAATCCAGAGTGTTATGAAAGCCTAAAACTACTTCAACTAAACAGGGGACATTGAATTTGACTTTAAATTCCCCATCAGCTTTCTGTGAAATACAAGTCTGTGGAACTGGAAACACCATTTACCCCAAAGGAGAAGAACACTGCCAGATCAGAATATCCTCCTTTACTCAGCAGAGCTTTCCTGCTTAATGGGTAATTCCAGCAGGACAGGCAAGCTGTAAAAGCTCAGGATACTATTTTTGAGAGAGATGCCAGAGTTGGTGCTAAATCCTGGACTATGCCCATTATCTGAAGCACTAAAAGTGCTTGAAGTTTTATTTATTGATTTTTTTTTCAGTTTGAAAGTGCCATAGATTCATGTCTCACAATATCAGTCCAGATTAAGATCCATTGTGTAATTACAACCGTGCTCATGTACTTTCATTCTTCAGTGTTATGTTACCACAGACCAGTAAAAATAGGCTGCTGGAGAGAATGAACCTGTTGTTCAGGCACCATTGTACACTAAAGGAGAGCTTGTTCAACTGGCAATAACTGCAAGTACAGTGGAAACAACATAAGAAAAAATAAGCCATGAACCCCTCACCAAATGACAATTATCTTGTGTTTCAGGTTGCAAATTCAGGGTTCTGCTCCAGCAAGCTCAGAAATCCTTGAGATGGAATGAAAACAACTGCAGAGAATGCCAGAGATCGCATTTTTCCAATTCCCTGGAGTCCTTCTGGGTGACTGAAAGTCTGTCTTATTTAAGAAGCAGAACTTAACTCTATAAATTGCCCACCAGAGCAAATCCAAGCCCCTCCCATCTGTGCTCACTGAAGATTCATCTCCCTGCATCAAGCACTAACCATCACCTCATCACTCCGTCTAAGAATCTTAATGTAACCAGGAGAGTTGATGTCTTGGGAAGACTGACCTGTAACAGAGACTGGACAGGGCTAGAGAATAAAGTAGGGATTTACTGAAAGACCTTTAAAGTGTATTCTTTGGCCAGTACAAGAGCCTGGCCTACACCCAAGGTGGACCTTAGGTGGTCACAAAATGGTCACAAAATGGATGCCTGGTCACAAAGTCTCACCCTTCTGTAAGTTTTAGTCTGTTTGTCTATTGGGGTTTAATTGTCCAATTACAGCTTCAGGTAGTGAGGTCCCATCTTTCTTGTTCCTCCCTTCAGTCCACTGTTGTTTGTGCTTTTGGGCCTGAAAGTTGTCCTTGGTCTCCAGCAGGAAAAGGATTTGCTTTTGTCTACCTACTCTGTGAAGAGAGCTCACTAAGACTTAATATGAGGCTCCGAATGACATCCCTAGGCAGGACAGAACCTGAAAAACATGAAAGCTAAAACTTAAGGCAACAATATCCAAAGGATCCTACACTATAAGAGACCTCCAGCCGAAAATCTTGTTGACTGCTCCCAAAGGGGAGAAACCCTTGTGACTTGTGGTATGCAGAGAAAAAAGAGGAAAAATCAGTTCTGCGAGTTGTGTAAAAGACTGAGGGTGACTCAAAAGAGACAACCCCATCATCCACAGAGCCTCTGTCCAAATTACATTTACCCAAGCTGCAGCATTGGAAAGATGTCTGCAAGAGTGTGTGGGTGTAACCAGGATGGAACCCGGTCAGACTGGCACGAGTCTACATGGAAAAGCCTGACCCCACAAGGATATTTGAATCTGCAGGTAAAGCTAAGATGTGAAAAGACATTTTCCGCTGATGAAAACCACATATATTGTTGGCAGCAACATTTACTAAAAATGGACCAAACAGACTGGTTCAGAGGAAAGGCTTCATTTTTTCCCCCCTACACTTCCCTCAAAAGTCACAGTAGATGTTCTGCCCCATCTCTGAAATCCCCTCATGGTTATAAATGGATGCAGAAGTGAGAAAGAAGAAATGCAACAGAAACCTTTTTTTTCCTGGAGAAACACTGACCACATGTGATTTCCAGACCTTCTCTGACAACAGTTACAAGTCTTTCTGACTCTGAAGAGCATCCAGTCAGAAATTCATCTTGAGGGAATTGCTGTGCTTTCAAGATTCACCTACTCAAGCCCTGGCTGTGGCTTTTATTTCTCTATAAACACACACACATTACTTCTCAAACCAAATCCTTGCAAAAACACTTGCCCGCCTCTGCTGCAAGACAGAAGATATTTCCATTAAAGTAAGCAAACTCATCTCTGGTGCACCTAAGGCCTGCAGAGTTCCTAAGATTCAGTTCACATTTCAGGTTAATCTTTTCCTTTCCTAAAGAACAGAACATCCTTTTTCCTGATCTCCCTGAGGGCTCAGTATTTGCAACATCAAACAGAACACACAAACCATCGCGCCCCCTCCAAAAGCCCATTATACTGTCAACTGGCTTCCTAACTGCAACCAGGGGAGCAAGCTTATATACTGACTCCAGAGCTCTTTTACTGCTGGAAAGTGTCCACGATTTCTTCAAGCTACTGCTGCATTTCATTTCTCTAAAGAACTCATAATAAGATGGGCAAAGTTCCAGGAAAGAAGAAAGAAACCCAAGCAAGCCTCGGTGCAAACCGCGCGCTCCCCCCGCCGCCGCTCTCAGCCAAAGCCACAGGACTCTGGTGCAATGCTGCCAGTGACCCTCCTCAATAAATCAGAGATTACAGTACAGACACACGGATCAGGCTGGGAAGGGAGAGCAGGACCAGTGTCTGCTGGAGAATATAATGGTGTATCTTGCAGCGTGTCCCATATCCACCCAGCACAGAGAGAAGCAAGACACTGGGAGTAAAGCGCTTATGGAGGCCACGACAAACTACATGAGTTCAAGAGAAATCACTGCCTACTTAGGAATTTTGCAAGGAGACACCAGGGTGTTATTCTGGGAGGAAGGCCCAAGCGATGGCTGTGACTGGGCTGGGATTTGGGTCTCAGCCTCCACGGCTCAATAAATGAACATTTGCAAGGCTCAGTGTGAACCTTGGTGGGAAGCTGTTGCTAGAGAGTAACACACTATTACTCTAATTAGGAAATTTTTAAAAAGGCAGTAAGAGAACATAAATCAAAACCAAGGGTGTCTGTGCAGCTCTACTGCATTGGGAAAAAATGTTTTGATGTTGACAGATTTTACCAGCTATTTACGTGTTTTCTTTCACTGTGTTTGAAGAGTTCCTATCTGCTTTGGCAGATTACTGACTGCCCCCAAGCCTGGGTTAACAGGAGAGGGGTCTCGTTTTTGCTGGAGGGGCTCATCTCCAGGGACACGATCCCAGTGAGGCACAGCCCTCCCTCCTCACGGCGCAAGCGCCCCTGTCCTGCCAGGGAGCGTGGTGGCTTCTGTCCAAAGGCTGAGCAATGCAGCACAGCCTGGCCAGTGACTGCCCCAGAGCTCACGGCAGCCCTCATCCAGGAGCACCAAACACAACTCCCAGCCAGCCCCACCCACGGCTCTCATCCCTAATTTCTCAGTGAACTCCTGGTAAACCACAGCTGACAGTGGCCGCAGGCCTGGCAGGGGATATTTACAGCTGGACTGCTATGAAATCAGGAGGTTATGTCAAGCTGCAGCATCCAAGTGATGGTAAATGGAGCCCTGGACCGTGAGGAAATGGCTGGAGATTGGTTACAGCCAGGAGAAATTGATCTGTCTGAAAAAACAGCCCAGGAATCACAGGATTAATGTTTAAATTCCAGCTGTGTTGCATTGTTCCCTTTCCTCCAGCTCTCCAACAACAAAGACATGCCTCCTCCTCTGGAGACCAGGAAAGTTTTATTAAAAATCTTCATACAACTGTTGCAGCGGAGGCCCTGTTAAAAGCATCATCGGAGAAAAATGCAGGATTCATAAAGAAACCATCCTACAATTTCCTTTCGATCTGGCATTGATTTCAAAGGGGCTACCTGAGCCAAGTGGCTTTGGCCAGCTCCCCTCCCTGCCCGGGGCAGGCTGAGGCTGAGCCGGGCTGGATGCGGGCACGAGCAGCGCGGGCGCGCACCGAGAGCCGGGGGGAGCACGGAGGGGAAAAAACAAAATGGGAACACTTCCAAACCTGCAGCTGTGCTGGCCCATTAAAAAGCTGAAACTCGTTCTACTGTTCGACCTCATACTTATCACCACATAACTATTCATCAAAGAAATTTCGGTGCAATTAATTAAATTATTCCCCTGCCTGTGCCACTGAGTCGTTATTCCAATATCAGCTTTCACTCGCACTCTCTTAAGCTCGTGTCTCGATGCCAAGTGACATCTCCAGGGCTGTCCAGCCTCAATAAAGCTCTGCTCCTCACCACTCACAGAGCCGATCATTTCTCTCTTTTATTGCCATTTATTTTCCACTAGGATTTTGCTGCCAGTATATTGGCAGGACTTCCAGTATATGGATGTAATGAAATCTACCACAGACACTTAACATCGGGTCAGGCTTCAGCTCGGCTCATGTGAAGCTGTAATATGATAAACAAATGCTTCCAGGAGGAGGATTTTATCCGCTCCAAAACAGAATGAGGACTCCTTTGGTACCCAGACATGAACTAGGAGGGAGTCATTTCAAAATCCATACAATAATTAGCTTTATAGCCAAAATGTGCTCAACATGAGAAATCTGCGTTACAGCACGGATCAACTTCTTTATAAAAACCCCTCAGTATCACAGTGTGCATATTCCACCCTTTTTGTGTGTGTCTTTTCTGTCTGTGGTTTGTTCTGGTTTGTTTTTAACAGCACTGTTAATATAACTCCACAGGCTCAGCACATCTGGGAGATTTGGTGGCCACTGCAGGGCCCTGAGCTGACCTACCATAATTACCTAAATGTAAATGCCCAGATGAAATTCCAGCTCTTCTGGAAATTTTGCAGGACCTGATGGCTCTGAACGTGGTCTGTCTGTGTCTACTGCCACAACAACTCATATGATGGCACCAGAGCATCGCATCTGCATCCCAACCGGTCCAGGTCAGGCCCACTGCCAATGGATTAGGCTCTAAAAATGTGAATTACACAAGATACCAACAGCCATGTCCCAGGCCCCTCTAAGGGGACTTGTGGCTGGAGTTGAAAGATGAAAGAAATACGAAAGGAAAATAAAGTGTTACTTTTAGAAGGAGAAGGGAAAAAAAAATCAAACCTTAGGACAGTTCATATCTGGGCACAGTAAGTTTTGCACTGCCTGGAAGGCTGTAAATCAATAACGAAGACATTCTATCAGAGAGGCTTTATTTCCAACACGAGTTAATGGACATAAATCTCCTCCAGGCAATGGATGTAAAACATCAGACTGTGTGATCAAAGGCGTGGGGGCTTTACCCTGGGTTGGTTTTGTGTCTAGAATAATCTCCTCCCAGGAACAATGGAATTTTGCAGTTCTTCCAGGGAGACAGAGAAGAGGATAGAGCTGTTGTGCACCAGCAACTGCCCTGGTGCCCTGCTGGCTCTCCAGCTAAGGCATCACTTACAGGGATTTGTAGCAACTGTGTAAAGGCAGCAGAACCCAAGTGTTGCAAGATAAATACGGGGAACCCAGAACTCTCCTGGAAAAGAGGGCAGAACTTTGCCTGAGTAGTGCCTGTCTTGAAATCTGTTTGAAAAGACTTTTTATATACACATTGAAATGTAAATGCTTTCCCTGCTTGCCTTGAACGATGGCAAAAAAACCTGCCTCAAACCAGGCTTGAACCAACCTTGTGCATCCTCCACCTCATCCTTCTGCTTTCCAACAGTCCAGGTTATCTCTAACCATGCTGTCTTTTATTCTGCAGACTACATCAGGTATTTTGCCATTAGGTAAATGAGATCTGGATTTGCCTCCCCAAGCACATATCAGTATTTTCCAAATGAATGCAATCTAGTCCTTGGATCTGATGTTTTCCTAGGATCCTTCATTACAACATGTCCATTCTTTCTTAAAAGTAAGTAAATGCTTCTGCTCTGGCATTATGGCACATTACTGACAACTGTGGGGAGCAGCAAAATAAACAGGCTGCCCTAACAGGAAACATGAAAAATCCAACATGAGCAGCAGGGGTCAAGGCAGGGGCGCTATGAAACTTCCCTCCCTCATTCTGTACCAGTAATTTAGCTGTAAATATATATTAACTATCGCCTTAAAAAAAAAAATAGTATTCAAATTCCCAATGTCACAGATAGTAAAGGCAGTTTGAATGGCACTTTACAGAAATCACAGAAGGTACGTTTTATCACAGTTGCCTTAAATTTCTTGAAACATTTAATCTCTTTCCAAAAGCTACTACAACATCTTGAATTCCTCCCTTACACGTTTGTTATCTACCCTAATCTGAATATGGGAAATAGACCATATTGATTTAGCCCAGGCCAATCCAGTGTAGGACTAACCTGGGCCCTTCAGTACCAACCAACACACTCTCAAGTATTTTAATAAAGTAAGTAACCATGTAATAAATATAACCCTAGATAATTCTTACCTTCTGTTTTACAAGCACATCTGAGTGCATGCCATTTTGTATGTTTTAATTTTATTTTACTTTTTAACAGGAAAGGCATAAAATTAATATCTCGTGGCAGCAAATCCAACCCTCTGAATGATGTCCTTCACCTCTGGCGCACATTCCAGCTGAACAGGGCGGCCCACCAAGCTCCTCTGGGCAGGAATTGGGCCAGGTCTGGCAGCCTGAGGGAGTGACGCCTTCAGGAAGGCACCGTGGGCGGCAGCACAGGACAGTTCGTGTGTTCACATCCTTGATTTCAGTCATGTCTTCCCTGCACCAAGACCACCTGAAAGGCTCCAAAGACACCAACTTCCGAGGGCATCTGCAAACCATTGCCGGACAGAGCGGCGATGGTGACATGCCAGTGGGTTCTGACCCTCCCCCCGGGCCAGGCAGGACTGCCCAAGAGCACGGACGCAAACCTCCAGGCAAAGCCAGGGCTCTCCGGGCTGCACAACAGCCCCTGCTCGCTCTGGGTGCTGCGAAAGGCACCGAGGCTCAGCCAGGCACATCCACTCGGCAGCAATCAAAAGGAACTGCAGCACCTTGGTTATCCCAGACAGGAGCTGTCTCCAGAGCTCTGACGGAACAGGTTTTGCGCGTTATCACAAACTCTGGTCTCACAGCCTATGCAGGATGTCAGAGAGCAGATGTCTGTCCCTGGGCTGGGCTCAGTGGGTAAAGCCCATAATATGTTTGGTTGACTTTCCTATAAGTTGCTAGTGTCAACAAAATTAATGTGACATTTACAACTATTTTGAGGATAAAATGAAGTTGCTTAAATTATTCTGCAGAAGCAGCATGAGACAGAATTATTCAGTTGACAAAATCTAATTAGGTGTAAATTATTTCAGGTTATATGAATTATAAAACCTTTCATAGAGAACTCAAACTCGAGGCTCAATGTGATACAGTGAATTAACATGCCAGGCATCTGTTTGCCAGAGTTGGGTTTCAGTTGGGGACAAAGTCACACAGGTAATTAATTTCTTCTTTCCACCAGCCACCACACTCAGGCAGGCAGAGGAAGCCATGCCCCATACAACAGAGATTTTATTACAACTGGAAGGCTTTTTTCCTCACAGAAGATTGGCAGAATTTGAGAGCTGGTCAGTAGATGCAAAAAGCAGCTCTTAGTCTTACCCCTGAGGCAGAGCTGGAGTTCCTGATGCCTGAGGATAGCAAAAAGGGAATATATTGGCAGCAAGATCTCCTTGGAGCCTGCTGTCCAGCTCCATCCTTCAAGCAGAAAATTCCTGTGTAGTCACACTGAGAAATGTGTTTAAGTTTAATAACCACACTCACTTTTGCAAGTGTACTTTGATGCTCTGCAGGATCAGCATGTCCAGAAACCTCCCTAATTACCACAGTGTTTATTTCTCCTGCTAAGTTTAATATTTGCTTTTAGATGCAGAAATGCCATCATTACTTTCCACAAAGCCAAGCAGGGCATCTTTGAACCCAAGCTATTGGTGGTTTTAATGGCTGAAAAGCAGAATGCTCAGAAGCTCCAAGGATGACAGGGTGTCCTGTGCTGCGGCTGTGGAGGAGAAGAAGTGATTAGCAGCTGTGTAATTAGATGTTTTGGGTGGGAGAGGACGAGTGCTTTATGAGCTGAGCATCAGCTTTGCTCACTGGCTGTCAGCCTGGTGCAGAGGGAGGGTCTGGGCACTGTGGGAAAGAAGCAGATCCAGTTCCCACAGGAGGTTTAGAAATACACACTGGGATTTGACATGATCCTGATTTTCCATTTAAATGCACCACAATTCAACATGGATTGCTAGATCTCGCATGGGACTCAAAATACCTTCCCACACTGCTTTCCAACTCCTTGAACAACCCATTGCAGGGAGACACAAGTTATTTACTATGGCTCACACTCCCTCTGTAAAGATCAGAGAAAATTACTGGAAGCAAAGCAGAACATTTGGTCACAAAGCCTTGAGAAGACGCATGCAAAAACGCCACAGCCCTGATTTTCTCTTTAAAACATTCATATGAGCTGCTAAGCTCCAGCTGGGGCCTTTCTCAATGGATAGACACTGCAGCTTAGTTAAAAATGATATGCAATGCTATCAGCTGCTCTCTTGTTCCATTTCTACACCGAATGCATTTCTTAAGCACTACTGACCACAGTCCCTTGAAAAGACTGGTGAGGATTACATACTTTAGATGCCACCTTCTCTCCTACCTCAAACAATAGACAGAAGCAAGTGAATTGGGAAAAAACCCAGAGTTAAAAACAAGCAAAATGCATACAGAGAGAACACACGTACCTCAAAAATTTAACAATTATTTTCTCAAACTGTCTCTTCATTTGCTTTACAGATTTAATAAAGAAAGCTTGATTCCTTGCTGTGTCACACTACCAGGAGCCAGAGGAGCACACGCTGCCATTCCAGGCAGCCAGGCAGACATGAGCTGGATCTGAGGTGTGGGATGGACCTCTCCTCAGGAAATCCAGCTGGCTTCCCTGCATTCTCTGAGTTCCTCACACTGCCAAGTTTCTAACTGAAATCTTAACTACAAAGAGGTTGGAAATATCAAGAATGGCCTCAGATGCATCTGAGCACTTAGGCACTGTCAGTACCCTTCTGTGTGCAGATAAACTGCACATTCAAGAACAGATTAGAAGAGAGAGAATCTTGCATTGAGATAGAAGGGGCATACAAAGTCATCCAGACTAACTGCCATGGGCTTCTCCTCTTCCTTCCCCCAGTACAGACATGTATGGGTATATATATATGTATTTAATAGTCAGTCCTCAGCCTACACCAAGATGCCAGGGAAGATAAAAGTCAAAGCAAGATAAATCCAGCACTCTTTGTTTCTATCTTTGTAACAAGAGCTGGTGGCAGTGACAGAGATCTGAGGATAAACACAGATCTGCTATGGTTCACTAACCTTCATTTCACGGTGATTGATAACTGTATTTTTAAGTGCTACAGGTATCAGACTCAGCTCAGGGCCCTGTATTGCTCTCTCTCTAGCCTGTTTGTAAGAACATGTTGCAATATACTCTGAGACTGAGGGACCAGACAGCTTCTCCAAGACCTCCCATGTTCACGCCAGGTCTGGGGACGGTGATGAAGAGGCGAATACCAACCCAATTTCCCTGCCTCAGCAAAAGCAGAGCGGCTGATGAGGACAGCAGGGTGAAAAGTAAAGGAAATTAAAGGCAAAACAAAGCACAGAGCAGGAAAGGGCCTTTGTAGGCACAAAGTGATTCCCTCCCTTTTGCCAAGGCTCTCTCCCAATTCCGGAGGAGTTAAGGCTGCCACGTAACAGGCAGCGCCAAGCTGTCCCCGGGGTGGCAGCCAAGGCCACTCACCCCACCATTAGAGGCCTGACAAGCTTTGTCAATGCAATCTACTGAGCGCCGTGAGTGACAAGCGATCAATACTCCCCACTCTCTTGGGTCATCACAGGTGACAGAGGTCTAAGTAATAAAACAGCCCTGGCTGCCTCCTCTAACTTAAATGCTTCCCCAGCCACAATATTTCTTTTTTGTCTAAGCGCCTCCAGCTAAATTCCTCACAGATCGAACCATCGGATGGGCCGTGGGTTCTGAGGAATTGCGACGTGCCAGGATTGGTGCTGGCCCAGCAAGGCTCAGCAGGCTGCAGACACAGGTTCAGAGAAATCACAAACGAGGAGCTCGGGGCTGCAGTGTGCCAGCGCCGGGCTGTGGGGACCGAGAGTGGCACCGAGCCACCCTCCTCCCGAATCAGCTCTCTGAAAACACTCCCCACAACGCCCCTGCTGCCCTCATCTCTGAGCTGCTCTAAAAATTACTGGGGGCAACTACATAAATTGGCATTAGGGTGTTAGCAGAAGACAACGGTGCTCTGCTGCAAATGCGAGGGAAGTGCTGATGGGACTGAAGCTCATGGGGCTCTTGAGGCGCTGGGAAACACTGACCAGTGGGTCTTTACAGCATGAAAAATCCCTCCTCCCTTCTGGACACGGGAAATGAGTGGGCAGGTTTTAAGGGAACCCCCTGCTTCATTCCAGTCACCCACCCTCACCCCTGCCACACTACCAGGCACCTGGTGGGACAAACAGGATTTGTTCTGTACAACTGTGCCACAGGCAACAACCACAGAGAATTCCCTGGTCTTCTAAACCCACAGGCTACCTCACCCTTAAATAACTTGTTTTACAGCTGTGTGCCAAGAAAGAGCTCAGGCTTCAAAAAAAATGCAGTGATTTACAGCTCAGAACCCAAATTTAAGGCAGATGAGGAAAACCCCCATGTTTTAGCCCTTAGGAAAATCCTGCCCCAGTTCCTGCTGTCAATAATCATTATGGACACAAGCCATTGATGTCCATCTGGGATCTGAATGTTGTCCAGTTTCTTCAGATGTTTAGAACCAGCTTTTATTGGGAATAATCTCTTAAACCAAACAGCTTTGCAAACACCACATTTCATTACATTCCTGGGAGACAGGCAAGTGATACACACCAATTTATAGGGAATAAATGGAGACACAAAGCAGAGCCAGAGGCACAACTGGACACAAAACCCCACAGGAACGTAATTTCACACTTCAGACTTTGGACAACAAATATGTCCTGGAAGAGAGTCTCTTCTAGGGGATGACTGTCAGTTGTGAAATTCTGTTTAAACAGGTGGCAGGACGATGCTGTGTTGTTTGGAAATAATTGGGGCACTGTTTGCACATCAGTCTCATGATCTCAGCCAGGATAAAAATAGACTATAATGCTCAAAATCTGTATTTTTACACAAGTTCATCCTCTTTCACAACAAAAAGCAAACCAAATAGCTAATTCTGCTTAAAACATGCATTTATTCTCCCAGTTATTTATAATAATTACAGGACTTTCCTAATTCAAGAAAAGCAACCCAGTTCACCTATGCCAGTGTGGTTTCCTCAGGTAAACGTTTGAGAGCTAAAATAATTTATCAGCAGGATTTTTTATCTGTGCATGGGACACCTGAGCTGGAAACAGAAAAAATAACCCAGTACATGGGATTATGTCAAAAACCTTTAGAGGGTATCAATGAAATCATCTTCTGTCTAAGGGAAGCCATGTTCTTTGTACGACCAAGGAGAATAAATGGAGATGGGAACTCTGCAGCAGTATCTTTTGGAATACACAAAAACAGATGAGGAAGCACATTGCCTAAAGAAAAACTGCCCTAACTCTGGGGATAAAATTAGATGTCTCATAAAGAAAAGGTCAATGTTCTAATGGAGGATTTGGTTCTTTAACACACTTGACTACTGGCCAACTCAACCAGCTGGACAAGCACTGGAGAAGAGCATGTGGGAAGGATCTATTTCAGACCAAAGTAATCTCTTTAGTCACTAAATTCAGCTGATTTTCTGAATGATTAGACAAAGGCTTGGCTGTTCCCACATCACTGCTGAGGAAAGGCTGCAGGACAGGGGTTGTGGTAGGATGTGAACACAGCCAGCCTGGGGCCAGCCGGTGGTGCTCCCAGGACAGCAGTGGCCGTGGTGGCCATGGAGGGGAGGGCAGACGCAGACCAGAACAACCCAGCCCAGCTCTGCCCGGGGCACAGGGCAGCTGGGAGGGCATTCTGCCAGCAGGATGGAGAAGGGAGGCCACGTTTCAGGGCACAACTGCCCTCCTGCTGCTCCCAAAGTGCCCATTTTACACTGCACTGTGCGAGCTCAGCTGACCCCACGCTGCACGTGGAACACGTTCCTCCTCACGCCGGAGTTTCGATGCAGATACAGTACACAGAACTCGGGTGAAAGAGAAATAAAAACTGTGAAGCTTTATTTCTTCTCTCCAAAAGCTTACTGCTTTTCTCTCCCAGTCAGCCATCCAGCCTTTTTTTTT
>WBMY01009985.1:497616-545726 GCA_013397315.1 Donacobius atricapilla | reverse complement strand
TTTTTTTTTTTCTCCTTTGGTCTCAGAGGCTTTTGACTTTCTCTAGCTGTGACTCCAGAGTCATTTAAAAATAGAGACTGAAAACAGTATGGCTACAACGATCTGATAGCATCACATACAGCTCTTAACCTAATTTATTACTGATGATGTAGTCATTAATGTACTCTGAACATGCACTATACACTCCTCTTTAATGAAAAAGTAGCTGGGGAAGCTCATCCAACTTGCTTCAGAAAGTTGAGTCCCTAGAGGCTTACATGTCATCTACCCTTAGATTTATCCAAGGCTGAAGGAGATATTTTAAAACATATCTTCTTGTTATTCTTCTAAAAGATAGTTCCCTTGATGCTGAGCCTTGAAAGTTTAGCAGATCTTATTACCAGGAGTGAACTAAACTAAAGCAATTGCTGTAATGGCTGTTACACTGTGGGTACAACTCGCTTGCCATGTTCTCTTCTCATCCACTTTCATCTCCAAGTGTTTATATGAGCAGGAAAAGTTACTGCAATTTTTCTTCTCATCAGCAAGGAGAGAAAAAAGTCTGGCAAAACTAGACTGGGGAAAGCACAGGAAAAGGAACTATGGAAATAAAAGTCATTGGGACAAATTCATACAGTACTCTGGGAAGATAAGAGGAACCAGAAGAGACTGAAAGGCAACAGAGCCCCTACCAAGAGTGCCAGCATGGATGGTCTGTAATTGGCTAACACTGACTAACAGTGGAAAGGAACTTTTTAAAAGCCATCATGCTTCTCTCCTCAGGACCCCACTGGTCTGCTGAAGCCTCTGGCTCCAGAAGCTCCCAGCACACCCCAGGTCTGCAGCCAAGGCCCTGGGATGATCCCATCCTTTAGAAATCCCACAGCAAGCTCAGGGCTCAGGAAATCATGAGCTCCAGGCCACAACAGTGCAACAGAAACAACTGCTAGGGAAGCACAACGCTTCCTGGGGAATGAGGTAGAAGAAAGAATTAAAAACTCAATAAACCCAAAAATGTGAGAGAAATAGAAACCCTCTATCCCAGAACCAGTGGTAGATCATGTCTCATGCAGTGAGAAGGCAAATCATTCTTTTGGAGAAAGACCAATCTCAAGGAAAAACAAATGAACACTTGGGGAAATTACCAGGTATGTGAGCCTGGAAAGTGCTCAGTGGGAAGTGCTGTTTCCATGTATCAGGTCTATAAATCATCCCTCTCCTGTCCTAGAGGCATGCTAACACCTCTAGAGGCACCACAGCTTTTCCTGCGAAGGAAAGAGCAACAGGGATTATCTGGATATGATGTTCCCTTCTGCATGCCAATTATGATGCTAAAAAGCCAGCAGAAATATTTAAGATGAAGGAAGTCAACACCTCTTCATTCCTGTCTGGTGAGCAGCTCTTCATACTTTTCATGCTTTATCAAATATGGATCATGTCTGCCCAGGAAGGTTAAGTGCAGCGCTAAGGTTTCCAGGTTAACTGCAGTGTAACTTTGTCAGCATTTCCATTCGTGTCTCTTCCTAAAGGATTTAAATACTCAAATCTAAACGTGCAACTCAAAGCCAGTGTCAACCTGCAGGATTCCTATGCTGGGGGGAACTTTTTTTCCTTCTGTGGACACACAACAAATTCCTACTATTAATTTATTCTAGCAGTTCTTTTCTTTCTTCCAAGGTGTAAGGAGCAAAAAGACAAAGATTAAGTTATTTTGAGTGTAGGACCTCGGACCTGATACCGTCCAGCCAGACTCCACCTCTGTCTGGAGGCTTTGTCCTTTGTGAAACCCTTTGCTGAGACTGCAGCCGCGGGAGCTCCAGGCTGGAGGAGGCATCACTCCTGCTGGAATCCTCTCTGCTGACATCAGAAGGACCATTAAATGTGCTGTGTTTGTCTAAATGTCTTTCAGGTCCGTGTTTACCTAAGATAGCATTATTTGAACGTGTGTATTTGTGATCCAATTCACCTGGAGCGCCGCTCGATCCTACAGGAATAAGACAAGGACATCCCATACGGTGGCAAGGTAGAAAATCTCCTCCAATGCAAACCACCTCTGACCTCTGGGATAATAAATTCTCCTGCAAATGACTGGGCAAAGTCCTGGAGCCTGTGTGCAGGAAGATAAACAGCCCTCTTTGTCCTCGGGGCCAGAAGTGGCCATTGTATGGAGCTGGCCCAAAGGATTAGCGCTGCCATGATTATTTGTGTTATATGAGCTATTTCAGGAGCTAATTGACCCCGGCACAAAAGCCGGGTGAGAAAGGCTTTTGTAGCTAATAGAATGAGCAATACAGAAAAGGGTAAGGTGCTTTGAGCAATTGGGCCACAGTACACAGACACTGACTCAGTTTTAGCTGACAGCATCAAGCAGGGCAATCTAATCTCCCCAGTTAGCACTAAATCAGCCTAGTATAAATGAGCCCATGACAGAACACGGAGAAATGGGACTTGCTAAAAGGATAACTGAGGATAACTGCCTCGTGAAGCATAAATATTGAAGATGTGCAGAACTCTTCATTGCTCGAGCTTAGCACGCCTGGCAAGAGCTGGGCAGGCAGAGCTGTTGGATACTCAAATCTCTGCTTCTGGAGGGCATGGTGGTAAATGTCCGTATCTACATAAGGTATTCTGAAATTATAGATACATAATTCTGAAATTATAGATACATGTCCCCTCCTTCCTTCCCTGTCTTGAGTGCTTAATGGCAGCGGAAAGTATTGACACTGAGAAACTGATGGGACACTTAAACATTAAATCATAAAGCAGCAACTACAAAAAACAAAGCTATTTTCAGGATGACAGGCATGAGGAGGAGGATGGGCTATGTCTGCAGTGTACAATCATCCCAAAGTAAACTATTTCCCTCTAAATCCACTTGTGAAGAATCATGGAATCATTATGGTTGGAAAAGACCACTAAGATACTTGTGAAGAATTATGTATTTAAGGGGGGAAAATGAAGCTGAATTTAGAACTGAACATATTTTTTTTGGCATTTATTCACAACTCAGGAAAGCCGGTTTTATCTCAAATTCAGAGCTAAGCAGAATAAAGGATACAGGGAAAAATTAAATCACCCTGACCTTTCTAAAGCCACTAGAAAAGCTGCTGCAACATAATGCATTACATATTCAGCACTAAATAGGGTGCAAAAGAGAACACAGCCATGTAAATATGCGACAGAAGAGAAATAATCATATTCATCATTTATTTATTGAACCTTCATGGACCCCTCACTGCATTATCCAAGGCCACCACAAGCATAAAGGAATTAAACAGCACAAAGCCCAGCCAGGAAAAGTAGAATTTATAGGTGCTTCACAAATGGGGTAATGAGGCAGAGGAAATAGAAGGTCTCTGTGGACAGACTGAGCCTAAAGCAGAGACAAAGTCAGGCCCGTGTCCCCTGAGCCAACACACTGTAGTGCTGGATTATTATTCCCTTCATGTGTTTCATCAGTGCCCGTGCCCAGGAGCAGCTCCCTGCCCAAAAGGGTCCCGTCCTTTCCATGAAGCAGAAGGCTTTCCAGACCTTTCTGAAACCTTACAGGAACACCCTGCGGATCAGCAGGAGAGGCTGTGGCAGCCCCAGGAGCCCCCATGGCACGGCACACGTGGTGCCCGCGGAATCCCACTGCCCTCTGACAGACCTTTAGCCCAGGACACCCTCCAGGGGTGTTCCAGCACGTTCCCCAGGGAGGAATGCTCATATCCAAGGTCTGCACCTACAGCTCAGTGCCAGCAAATGGGGGCTTTGACTGTACCCTACCCCCCCACACACCTGTGGGGCACCTTCCAGCACGGGCTGGTGGGTGCACAGGGCTGGGGAGGGCGTTGGACACAATCTCACCCCGTCCTACACCAGCCAGCCCGGCCTGGAGCCACAGCACCCAGCACGGACACATCCAGAGGCTGCTGGGCTGTGAAGTTACCTTGTCGTTGATTTTAATTACCCCATCCAGAACCATGGGGCCTGAGCAAAGGCCGTGTTGAAAAGCCCCCCTTGTGGGTGGTGAGCACCCCTGCCTTGGCACCCACAGCTCCTCTGACCTGCATGCCCAGCTCAGGGACAAAGGCAGCCACAGGGTTAAAGTCACCTCTTGTTCTGGCCTCTGCAAACAGTGCAAACCTGCTTAGCTGAGGTAATGTTTTATGCACACTTATTTCCAGGAAGCAAATCCAGTGTGTAATTCCAGGATTAGTCCAGAAACTAAGAAGCTTTCTGTTTTCAGCAAAGTTAGTTTTCATTTCAAAGTTTAGTTAGGCCTTAGAAGTTAATCAAAACACAGGATTTCACAGTTTCACATACACTTGCTATAAGCAGAGAGATTGCCAAATTAAAATACATACAATTGTAATGCTGAGAGAGCATTCTTTACCATTTCCTTTTATTCAAATAGATGAGGAGCAAAGAAGAGGAAAGGAGGAGTTAGTACTAAAGTGTAGGTTCATCACTGACACTGCAATCCTTATGGGAGAGGTTTTACAGGCCATGAGACTTGAAATGATCTACAAAGATTTTTAAAAGATCTATTTTTAATGCTTCTGTAGGCATTAATACCCCTACATACATTAGACAATAATGAGAAAATCAAAGGAGGCTCCTCTAGAGCACCAACATGTGTATGTAACCAAACTTTCAGGAGGGAAAAGGGAAATGACCAAAGCTGGATTTATCTCAAACTAGGTATGATCCACAGTTGGTTAAAATAAAAATGTCTCAGGTTCCATGTTAAAGTTAGCACATTCATAAATATTAAGGGTCTGGGTTTTTTTTCTGTATCCTTCTATAATCAAAACCTCAACTTTTAAAAGAATAACACAGCCATGAGCACATGTCTTCTATTCTCTTGGACATTTCACAGTACTACTAGAATAACTGAGATACTCCATCTAGATTTAAAAAAAGTATTGATGTGTTTTTCTACACACCCAAAACAACTGAATCACTACTTAAAATCCTATTTTAAACAAAGAAATAATTAATGCTCAAGTCCAAATACCCTCATGGACCAGGGAAGCTGCTGGGAGCAAGACAGGTAGGTCCATCAGTATTTGGGACCACAGGCTCTGTGCTCAGGGTGTGGCAGGTTATAAAGGGTTATTCAAGCAGACATAAAGGACAGTATAGCAATACAAATATTACAGATGGGGTTTTCACAAGGATGGGTGTAGTTCTTGGAGTTCTCTTTCTAAAGTGCTCACACACTTTTAAACATCCCTTCCTCAACAGTGATAAAATAAACATTGAATTGAGTGAAGAGCGTAAAAAAAAATTAATGGAAAAAATAAGCATCTATTCTCGAGTCACTTACTGATGTCCTACAGGTAATTTCTTGGGTGAAATTCACATTTATTGGCCTAAAACTCCCCAAAGAGCAGATCTGGCAGTGGAAGGAGCCAACTGCTCCCTCTTCACTCACCCAGGAGCTCAGCTGTGCTCCACCCCAGCAGATAATGTTCCTTTGCTTGAAAGGTTTCCCTGCAAGCTGCAAAGGACCTTGCTCCTTTCAGGCTGCAAGCACTGCAGGAATTTCGGGAAGGGCCTTTCCCGTCACTGCTGAGGCCACGGGCTGCACGCCTCTCCACGCTGCGTTTTTCTCTGCGCGACAGTGCCTGGTTTCTGAGATGCTCAAGACCTTAATGGCAGGTTACACGAGGTTACTTAACGATTTTCCATCCTCCTCCCAGCTGTCTCAATTCCACGGGATAAAGCTCCCTTGGCCCAAAGCAAGGCTCGTTGAGGCTAACTTGAATTGTGCTCTGTCCAAGGCACAGCTCTGCCGCCTCACCAACTGCTCACTGTGTGCCTGGAAATCAAAGGTACAAATGCACACTCCACAGAATGGCTTACATTAGTGCCATTAATTCCTACTTTCAGCATAATCCTTCATCTGGGAGTTATTCCAAAACATAGGAGTTAATGACACTAATATAAACCATCCCAATGTAGCATGTGCTTTTATTCCCATGACTAAATGTCTTTTTAATGCACTTTTATTTACCGTGATGGAAATAGTTTTTCCTGCTTTACTCCATCAGAAGTCTGGCTCTGTCACATTAACCCTTTTCTGGGCAAAGCTCTGTAGGCGGATTTCCCACTATGACTCCCAAATGAAAACCTTCTGCTGACATTCCAGCAGAGCGCTTTCAAGAGCCGAGAGCGCCCGTGCAAACCCTGCACAGAGGGATGGTGATGCCTCAGCAGGCTGTGCCATCTCCTGGTGACCCGGTCCCAGCCTGGCACTGAGATGCTCTGGGATCAAGGAGCAGCGCTGCTGCAGAGAGGCTCTGCCCTCCTGGCGCACAACAGCCCTGGGTCCTACTCCCGGGTGACACTTCCACCCACCTGATGAGAGCAGGGCCTCTGGAATTCCTCAGAGGTGTGAAACACAGGCAGAGGTGGGGAGTGCATTAGTGGGATAGAGAAAAATACTGCTAGCGCCCAAAGAAGGTATGGAGAAATTCCTGGTGAAAAAATGGTCTTTCACTGGAGGAAGTGGACGAGGAAGGAAAAAGCACATAAAAAGAATAATGAAAAGAAAGCAAAGTAGATGATTTCATCTCCTTTTTGCTTTCTTAACTCCACAGCTGCCCCCCAAAGCAGAGCCTATTCTGTTCTTGGCCTTCTAAGCTGGAGTAAAGAAGTTCCTTTTTTTTCAAAATTATAACTTTTAGAATTAGGGTTAACTTTTCTAATCCCGTTGTATTCTCCTATGTCCTCCTTCACTCCTGCTGAGCACAGGGCAGGTGACAACGAGCAGGTAGGAGAGGAGGGACTGTAAAAAGGCTGAGGAGTAAAACAAAAGCAATTTGCCTCTGAACAGTACATTAAGAAACAAAGTTTAAATGCTCTGAAATGTTCAGTTCTCCCTTCCAGTCTACCTAATGCTGCTCAGTACATAATCTCCTTTTTAAAGCCTTTAAAAGGAAATATAGAGAGCCATCCTTAAACAATCCTCGGGGATTTTCTTGATTGTATCCATGAAGGAAATACTTTCCTGCAGTGACACTGCACTGCATTAACCCAGCAATTCAGCAAACAGCACTTCTCCAGAGTTACACAGTATATAAATACAGGGCATATGAGCAGCATAAACATGGGATACTTGCCAAAACATAATTCTGTTTCATAAATCTGAGACTGTATCTGAGATGTTCAAAGAGTCATAAATAATACAGGGGGACCAGCTGCCCCTAGAAGTCAACAGGCTTGGCCTAATAGATGGATTTCAATAAATTCAGGCTAAACCCTCACCACAGAAGATGTCTATTGATACCTTCTGCTAAGACTTCAAAAAGCACAAAAGTGTTTTGAGGCTCTCACTTTTTATTATCGAAGAGATCCATTTCAAAAAAATTCTCTATTAAGTAAATTCCTCCATCTGATTAGTTTCCTACAGTAAAGATCATTTACCCTTGAGTTTAGATTTGAAGCGTAAGAGGTTGAGCCTGAGATTTTTGTGGGGAATGGGGAGATTAAGGATAAGTAAGTTTTTAATTTAAATAGAAAATGTTTTGAGTATAACTGGTTGATCTGAATTAACTGGTTCAACGATGAGCGCTGTAGGCAAAGAGCTTGTTCTTTGGCACGGACGCCCCTGAGGGGAGGGGAAACTCAGAGGGAGGGCAGGAATGCAAACCTCTAAACATCACAGATCTGTCACCACAACCACCAGAAAATCAGTTAGCATCAGTATGATTTTAATTTTGGCAGCGAGATAATAAAGCCACCGTGAGGGTGAACTTAGTGAATTCTGACAGAAAATGAGAGGAAGAAAGAAAAAGATGTGAAAGTAAATCTAGTTCTTCTAGAAAAGCAATCTTGGCTACAGAAGTTAATGATAAAAACATGCATTTCTACTCAAGTGGTTTTCTTTTACCCATTAGAAGTTAAAATGGAACCTGCTCAAAAGAAACAGACCTTGTTAAGAACATCCCATCACGAACATTCACATGCATTTAGCTTCAGTAAAGTCCCCTTGATTGGAGAGGGCTCTGGAGCTCCAAGGTCTATTCCCCATTCAAGGCAAGCCTGGCACGACGGGGAGGTGGGGATTCCTCATCCACAGAGCCCAGCCTTTGCTGGCAGCTCTTTGTGCCAGCAGAAGCACCAGTGAAAACAGACACAATGAAAACCACGTCTGAGTTATTCCAGCACCAGATATTGTCTCTCCTTCCAGCCCTTGTGGCACAGTCTCCATGGACCACGGCAGCCCCAGCACTACTGGAGCTGTGCGTGGGGCACTCGGGTGGGCTGCCTCTGCCTGCAGCGGGCAAAACCAAAACCAGCTGATAACCAGAGAGAGCTGCCAGCACAGAAGATAGTCTGCAAATATCCAGGCTGTATTTCTAATGATTTTTTTTGTCTTTTTGATGCCTTGAAAGGAGGATGAAGGATTTAAAACCACCATGAAGCACAGCTTATTCAACCTTGGGCAGGGCAGCAATGCTTGAGATGCTGAAGCTCCAGGTGGGCAGGCAGAGACAGCTCACTTTTGGTGAGTGTAAAATGACTTTCTGACTCCTTTTGAACACCAGTCAAATTGTTCTAGCTCTCTTGCTGTTGCAGTCTGAGAGTTTGCAGTGCTTCCTTTCCAAGCACCATTTGGGAGCAATATAAATGGTGACCTTCTTTGGAAGGAAGATGCAACCTGTAACCAAGGTCTCGTTAACCTCCAGTGGGGACACAGGCTCACGAGCCTCTGCGGGACAAATCTCTCCCTTCAAAATTAACAAAGAACCTTGTGACATTGTGGAGTGAATTACACTTCCTGGACTCCTGGGATCACAGTTCTGGACTTCTCAGAAAGAAAAACTTTCAAGAGAATAAATGAAAAGGCTCAGTCCAAACTCACGCAAGCACTTGTGGGTTTTCTTTTCAGGGCCAAACACATTAGAATCAAGACTGTATTTGCTTGCTAAGGACCAGGAGTCATTTGAAAGAGGAAAGGAGCAGATTGGGAGCTTGGAATACCAAGTGCATGGGTAAGAAATATTCTTTTGATTTCACCCACAGCTCAGTATTTTATCTGGAGAGTGCACTCCCAGCAGCACTGTATAGCTTTTACACTACCCAGGTGTTATAGTAGGTAAGTAAAGATCCCTAAAGCAACCAGAAAATGGAGATTTATGAGCCTGCTACTACTTCAAATCACACATCCAGCCCTTGATCAAGCAGTACAGACTTAGGCTTGAAGAAGTAGAAATCACGGATGTATTCCCTTCCCAGGTACAACTCCACCCAGGGAACTATTACCTCCACAGCTGTGTGTCTTTAAATCCCTCTCATTAC
Organism: Donacobius atricapilla; assembly: GCA_013397315.1. Classification (NCBI taxonomy): domain Eukaryota; kingdom Metazoa; phylum Chordata; class Aves; order Passeriformes; family Mimidae; genus Donacobius; species Donacobius atricapilla. Next base: position 536,453 of record WBMY01009985.1, on the reverse strand, counting down.
CTGTCCCCTCTCCCCACATCTTCTTCAAAGTGCCCCCTGACCTGGCAGTGGAGTGTGGTGCACCTGAGCGACACAGTTTGGAAATTGAGCCCTTCCTTGGGTTTGTTTTGTGTCAGCTGTCTCTGTGGCAGCACTCACAATACCAGGTTTCTTTGCAGACACTCAAGGAAGCACAGCAGCTGCTCCCAAGGCCCCTGGGATCAAAAGACAGACGGGCACCCAGCTAAAAAAGGAAAAAAAGTTAGGAGGGAGAAACAAGGCTGGTAGAATGGAAAGCGTTGTCTTCTCTCTTTTGTCACTGACCCCCTCTTTAGAGACAAGACAAAACGCAGCCAGTGAAAAGCCTTGCTATCCATTTTCCTTGGTATGGAGACCAAAAGAAACCAGTTATGGTTTTTTTCCTAAAAAGACATACCATAACCTTTATCCAAAAAAAAAAAAAAAGAAAAAGAAAAAAAGAGATGGGATTGCTTTAGGCTTCTTGAGGATTTCCTGCAAGAGGTGCCCTGGAAAATGATGGAGATGACAACATGTGCTTTTCAAAACATAATGTTTGCATGGATGCTGAGATTTTACACACCACGCTTATATTCTTAAAAGAGATGACAAAAAACTAAACTTTAAAAAAAATAGAACCAGAAATTCCCACAGTGTTTTCTCCAGCAAGCAGTAAGTGCACAGTCTATCATTCTTAAGTGCAGTACACTCCACTATCAATTTGTGCACTGGACCATTTTTCCTGAAAGTAATATCCCCAAACATAATACAGGGTTTATTTAGCTCCACAATTGCATTACCAGTGTTTCAGAGTTTAAAACAAAATGAAGACAAATCAAAAGACCTTGGTAAAAGAGGAAAAAAAGCATATTACGTCAGGTTCAGGAAAGCTATGAGAGGCAGGGAGCACAAGGGACCAGGATTTGTATCCAGAGAGGTAACACAGAGAAGGACCAAACAAAAAGGCTGACCAAGACGTGCAGGCAGCAGCCTGAGGCCTCTACTGCTATGAGAACACACGGACTTGTTGTTCTCCATATGGCAGCTCTGCTTTCCCAAGAACTCTACCTGTTGGCAGATGAGAGATCCTGCTGTTTGCCTCTGAGGCAGGCGGGGAGTGGAGCTGCATCCTCAGGTCAGGAGCACGGGAACGGTTTGATGCAGACCAGGGGAACACAATGGAACTCTTAAAGGTGTTGGCTTGATCAAAGCTTCCCTCACCAAAGAGAGATCTCCATTTTACACATGGGAAAAACTGAGACTCATAAAGCAAATTAGAATCAGGTTTAGAGTTTTGAGTTAAGCCCCCAGGACTTGTTTTATGGATAAAATCTGTAGCCATCGTGTGCTTTGGTTTGATTGTCTACAGGGCTACAAATATCACAGCCTGAATTTTCACCACTGGTTAGCAAAATTTACACTTCCTTTGAAAAGGGAGGTGAAATGCTATCAGCAATTCTTTTAAATGAAATATGAACAGCAGGGCTGCCTGTTTTCTTACACCACAAAACTGAGTCCACTCAGGAATGCTCCAACAGAAACTACCAATAATGCTAATAATAATCCAGAGATTCTGTGCACAAACTGTCTAGAGCCCAAAATAACCCAAAAGCATGCTGAAACTTTCAAGTTACAGCAAGTTTATTGTTTTTGCATTGCATGTCTTACAAGGCAATTTTACTTGTTAAATATGCTAAATTCCACTTTTAATTTATGTATGACCAAACATCCCTTATAAAGTTTTAAGAATGTCTCCTTCTAATTATGGTCCTATCTTCAGCTCATTTACAAAGTTTGCTTATAGGTCTGTACAGGTTTAAATCCATTATTATTGCAAGGATTATGTTCACCTGGAGGGCAGGTTTGCTCCTCCACAAAGCAAACCTCCATGTAATTAAGGAACAGCTACTTCACTCCTGCTTAGTGTGGCTGCACCAGGCATCAGATACACAAATGTTAGTACACACCAGGAATTGATAGAGCTGGTGAAAAATAGCATCTGGCGTGGGAAACTGCAGCCCTACAATGCAATTAGACTTATTAACGATGTTTCCCCACAGAGATGTCAGCCAAGGTGATTCTCTCTGTCATGCAAGCACCCTGGTCTTCACGTGACACACATCCTTCTGCAAATTCAAATGCCAGCTCCATGACAACATGGAAAGCTACTTTCTAGGCTTTGAGCCTGCATTTCTACTCATCAACAACAACAAACGTACTTGAAACAGAGGCCATTTGCTAATTCCCTCACAGAATCACAGAATGTCCTGAGTTGCAGGGGACCCTCAAGGATCATTGAGTCCAAACCCTGGCCCTGCACAGGACATCACCAAGACTCACACCCTGTGCCTGCAGGCATTGGCCAAATGCTCCTGGAGCTCCTTGGGGCCATGCCCATTCCCTGGGCAGCCTGGGCAGTGCCAGCACCCCCTGGGGGAAGAACCTTTCCCTGAGATCCAACCTAAACCTCCCTGACACAGCTCCAGCCCTGCCCTGGTCCCATCCCTGGCAGTGAGGGTGAGGGGATCTGTACCTGTCCTGCACTGCCCCTCATGAGGATGCTGAAGACCACAGTGAGGTCTGACCTCAGTCTCCCCTTCTCCAGCTGAACATTCCAAGAGCCCTCAGCTGCTCCACACGTGGCTTCCCTTCCAGACCCTTCCCCATCCTCATGGCCTCCTTTGGATGCTCCCTGATGGCTCCATGTCCCTTTTGCACTGTTGTGCCCAAACTGCCCCAGCTCTGGAGGTGAGGCTGCCCCAGCCCAGAGTAGAGCAGGACAATCTGTGCCCCAGGTGCCCCCAGGACAGAGACGTCCCTCCTGGCTCCAGGGCACTGCTGCCTCAAATCCCACTGGCCACTGACCAGGACCTCCAGGTCCCTTTCTGCAGCACCACTGTTGGGTGCATCTTTTCAAATAAATCATGACACACCAGAAACATCCTGCACCTTAGCTGAGAAAGCTGGCCAGCAATGTGGAAAACTACAGAGAATCATAAAATGTTTTGGGTTGGAAGGGACCTTCAAGACCATCTACTTTCAAGCCCCTGCTATAGGCGAGGACACCTTCCACTCGACCAAATGCTCAAAGCCCAGTTCCAAGAGATGTCCTCCTGTTATCCCTCACCCTGATCTGCTGAGATTTTCAAAGATCATCAGATAAAGTCCGTTTTAACTCTGAGCGGAGCCACCAGAACCGCTGCACACCCTTGCTGCACTAGACTGGACATCTCTCATATCCTCTCAGCAGTGTCAGCTGAAAATGCATGGAGTGATGTCAATGGCTGAGCAGGCTTGGCATCGGGTCCCAGCCCTCCGGGGCAGCACCAGGGGCCGCACACGGCCCCGGCCAGCTGGCACTCGCTGCTCCCAGAGCGCCGTCCCCAGAGCACAAAGAGCCGCTGGAAACAGGCTCACAAATGAGCTCCACGGTGCGTGCACAGGCACTGCCTGCCAGGCACGCTGCCCACCGGGCACGGGAACCGGGCAGGGAGAGCCAGAGCTGGGCAGGGAGAGATGGAGATGGCCAGGGAGCACCAGAGCCGGGCAGGGAGCACCAGAGCCGGGCAGGGAGCACCAGAACCAGGCAGGGAGAGCCAGAACCAGGCAGGGAGAGCCAGAACCAGGCAGGGAGAGCCAGAACCAGGCAGGGAGAGCCAGAACCAGGCAGGGAGAGCCAGACCAGGCAGGGAGAGCCAGAACCAGGCAGCTGTGGGCAACCCAGCACAGCAGCAGGAGCGGCTGTCCGGCCACAGCCACCGTGTCAGTGATTTCTGTAGATGATGAAAGCATGCAAGAGAGCACCAGCAAGCCTTGCTTGCAGCATATCGAATCCAAATGGCAGTGTGGAAGTCTGGAAGCCTATCTGGCAATTTTATATCCAGACATTAGGCATGATGAAAGCGTGGTGGAAGGACAACGTGAGAGAAAACATGCCAGATTTTTCAAGTGTGGACATGGCCTTAAATTGTTTTGGCCAGGAAAAAACAAACTGTCACCCTTCTAATAAGCCCTGCTCAAAGCACATCCTTTTGGAAAATGAGCTGGCCAGACATTTATCTCGGCCAGGGCAGAGATGACTTTATTTTTGATGGAAGTTGGCAGGAAGGAAGCCAAGAGGCTGAGCTGCTACGTGTTTGCAATGAGAGAAGCAACTGTGAATGTCCATCTTACACCCTCTTCCACAGCCCATCAGAGGGGGAACGCTGCATCATTCATCTGCACACCAGGACACAGACACGCTTTCCCACACTACACCTCAAGGCCTAATAGATCATTTTTAGCTGAAAATTGTTTCCCAGAGCCTGGAAGATCTCAGAACTTTGGAGCAATTAAATTTCACTCCATTTCCTTCACCTGTTCTGTTGTGTTGTCCAAAAAAGTCTGTGCAGTTTATTCATTGTGGCTTACTGGCCTTAAACACGGGAAGAAGCTGTACAAACAAATCCTTCTAAGGAAATCTATGGGCTTTAAAAGACTGGACTAGACTAACCTCTGGAAGAGAACAGTGATGGCTGTAAACTCGTACACTTAGAAAGTAATTAAGACTGAGTAAATGAAAAATGCTCCAAGAGCTCAGTACTCCCAGCAGCCAGGCCTTCTTTTTGGCATGAATTCTCCCTTTTTTCAGTGCGCTGCAAGGAACTGAGGGACTGGAGGGGTTGCAGAGGAGGTGGGGGATGCTGTCGGCACACTGGTGCAGATCAGGAACCCCCCAAGGGAGAAGACCAGGCTGGAGCTGCTGCCGTGCCCCGGCACGGGCGGCCAGGCTGCCTGACCCACCTCCCTCCCCACCACGTGCCCATCAATCTGCTCCCCGTCCGCCGTGGTTCTGGGGATTGACTGATTATATTTATCACACTTGTAGTTCACAGGGCAATGGTTTAAATTTCATTCAATACACTCCATCTGGGAGCGCTTTTAAAACACACCCACAAGCACATTTCTCCCTCTCACCCCGCACCCCCGCAGCGATCAGCCATCTGTACTCTGGAAACAAATCCTAAAAAATTATTCTAAATTAAAAACTCATTTTAAAAGAAAAGTAGTATTAAACTGTTTTATAAACATAATAAACCACAGTAAGCCTTGGCTGCAATAAATATCCAACTCTTGCCTACAGCTATTAGAATCCACAAGCGTATTTTTAAGTTTGCTAGCAAACAGTATATTTATTCTGACCATGATTTGTCTTCTGTGGTTTAATGCTCTCTCATGTTTCTTTCATATGTTTACAGAGGTGGGGGGAGAGGAGAGAGAGAGAAAGCAGGCTGTCCTGAAATCTGTTACAGACTCCTGAAAGCCTTGGTGGCTCTTGAACTGCCACTTCTGCACTGGGGCTGGCTCGGCATGGGGACAGCGGCCTCACCAAGACATGCACTGTCCCCTTCCTGCCTCAGCTGCCTTTGGTTACATGTGGTCAAATCGGTCACAGAAAAAAAAAAAGTAAAAGGAGAACAAGAGCAAGTTATAGGCCATAATGCAGAGAGACACCACAGTGGGAATCTGCTGCCTCTAGCAGAGGTGCCTACGCACAAAAATAAGGGTATTCGTGGGAGGATGAAAGAAGGTAAGAAAGAGGAGAGGCAGACTGGGGCAGTGACTGAAGACAGAGGCAGACATGGTAAAGGAATTAACATGAAGTAATAGGGTCACACGTGGAGTAGAGGTGGTTTAGCCATGTAGCCCTGAGATAACACCCATGTGCTAGTCCGCAACACCAAAGAAATCACGATGCTAATTATTTCTGTTGTATGGGAGAAAATATCATAGTTAAACATCCCAAAGGACTCATAACCCAGCAGACCTGTTGGTTCACCAGAAAATGTTGCTCACTGCTGGTAAGGAGAACGCTGATGTTTCCCCCAGGCTGATGGGAGCTGGGCACAACGTGGGGCACTGTGCGGGGCAGAGCCTCAGCCCCCGTGGGCAGGGTCAGCACCGGAGCTCCCCCAGCGGAGAGCCCTCACAGGAGCCCCTGCAGCAGCCCAGGGATGGAAGGTGTGGAAGCATCCCCGCAGTGTGTGCCGGGCACTGGCAGCAGGGGAGCAGGGATCAGCACCGGAGCTCCCCCAGCTCAGAGCCCTCACAGGAGCCCCTGCAGCAGCCCAGGGATGGAAGGTGTGGAAGCATCCCCGCAGTGTGTGCCGGGCACTGGCAGCAGGGGAGCAGGGATCAGCACCGGAGCTCCCCCAGCTCAGAGCCCTCACAGGAGCCCCTGCAGCAGCCCAGGGATGGAAGGTGTGGAAGCATCCCCGCAGTGTGTGCCGGGCACTGGCAGCAGGGGAGGCGCCTCCATCCTGGCCCCAGCCCCCGATGGAGCCATGTCCACTGCAGCCCTGCGGATTTATGTCAAAACACTCTGCATGTGGCCATGCAATGACTTCAGAGGAGAAATACACTTGATTTTTATCAGATGTTTGAGGTTATGGTTTTATAAACTGATGGAACACGTGTCAGCAAAAGCCCCTAAGCAGCCCTGCTGCCTTCAGAAGTTACTGGCAGATGTACTGCTTTCAGAGACCTTGTGTGAAAAACCTGTGCTCCTTTGTGTCCCCTGAAATCACCAAATTTTTATTGGATTCAGTTACTACTAATTATCTTATGAGATGTGTTTTGACCAAAACTAAGCAGGTCCACTCAAAGGTCTCCAAAGAGGAAGACACCTTCCATGCAAGAACTGCACCAAGGTTTGAGGGATTAGGTACTTCAACGTTTCTTCACATGCATTAAAAAGATAATCAATGCAATCAGGTTAACTACAAAGCTATTCCTTCCCATTTTCAAGACAATTATAGCTCATGATGCGTGAGTAACTAATACGAGTAAGGTTTTAATGACTGGAATTTATAATGCTAGTGTTGCCCAAGTGTTGCCCAAGAAGAGAGGAAAGGGAAAGTGATGGAGGGCAAAGAAGTCCTAAGCTAAGCTCCCACACTAAAGAATTTATAAGCAAGAAGAACAAACATTCTCTTTGGGAATTACTCAAGGCAACACAGCAAAGAATTATAGCACATAAACTAAGGTTACATAAACAGTCTAATAAAATCTTGAGACTGATTTATGGAGCAGAGACATCTTGTAGTGTAACTTCCATGGACAGCAGTTTCTGCTCAGAGCAGCAACTATGTTGTAATTAGTGAAAACCAACAGAGCATCCCATCCAAGAGGGGACAATAATAAAAGCCAAACATATAAATAAATAAATAGCCCAAAACAACAAAATCAGGCAAACTCTTCTTCCTATAATCAGATGCACGAAGTAATGGCAGGAAAACTTTGATCTTCCCTGAAATAACCTCTGTAAACATGAAAGCACAGATTTACCTAATATTCAATGCAAAATTTTGGTTCCTGGAAGTGGTAATCTCTAAAATTAAACACGGGGCAGAAAGGATGCCCAAGGAGCCACCGCTCAGAGTGTCACATGGGAAGGAGCACATTTTCCCAGTCCCAGGGCTGGTACCTGCTTTCCATACAACATTTTTCTCATCATAGAATATTCTGAGTTGGGAGGAACCACAAGGATCATCAAGTCCAACTCTTCAGTGAATGGCCCATACAGGAATCAAACCTGACCCTGGTGTTTCTAGCATCAGGCTCTACCCAATTTTTTTTTTTGAGGTTTGTGACAAAGCTGGCTTTGGTGCCAAGGTCGGATACAATATCATCTCAGTGTACAAAGCCAAAAGAACACCAGCAGTCCCTCCCTGTCCAGCAGCCCAGCCTTTCCAGCCCCCTCTGCTGCCAGCCCACTTTGCTCTGCTCAGCAGCCACTCCAGCCAAGTTCCTGACACATTTCACTGTCCCCGTCCTGCCCAGCTCAGTGAGTCCCTTGTGCAATCTGCCCCCAGTTTGGTCAGCAGCTCTCAGGGAGCGCGGCTGGGAGGATGGCAATGCACCGAGTGTCTCTGCAGTTTGTGTGACAGGATTCACATCTTCCCATGCTGTCGAGGCTCTTAGGCAGTTTAAATATAAGCCTTATTCATGCAGATAAAGTACAACCAGTGCCACAGCCTTAAGTGATGGCTCATTTGGGTTATAGATACTATTTTTCTTCCCTCCATGACACAGAAAGGTGATGAAACTGGTAGTGGTGGATGTTGGCATCACTTTTTAATTCTCTCAGGTAACTGAGACACTACAATGGGTCCGATGCACAAGGGGATGGGACTGACGAACTAAAGGTGGCTCAAGAACACAGAGGGGTTCCCCTCGTGGATTAAAGAAACCAGAAATGTTCTGGAGGAACTGAGTCCCAAATGGGCTTCCTAGAGGGGTTGGTGCTACTGATCCAGGAGCAGAAGGAGGACAAAACCAGGTGAATTTGTGCAGAAGGGCAGCCAACATGTCACTGAGGCCTGCCAGGGCCTGCCTGCCAGGGCCAGCTCCCTCCAGAGCCAGCGGCCCTCACAAGCTTTCATGAAGCCTCATGGAAAATAGAGCTGTGGGAGTGCTGAGGCCCCTTTAAAACAGACTCTCCCAGAGAAACTTCCAGAAGGAGAGGGCTTGAAACAGAACTAAAGAGTGCCATCTGCTGCAGAGAGCGGGAGCAGCCTCGGGCCGGGCAGCGGCGGCGCCCGAGCTGGCACCGGCCCCGGGCCGGGGCAGGGGCACGTTCGCAGGGCTGGCGGGGAGAGAGGGCTGGATGGGACCGCGGGGTTCCTGCGGGGTTCCTGCTCGCTCTGTGCTGCCTCCAGTGTGTGCTCGCACATTCCCCGCAGGCCCACGGGCTCTGCCATGCGCCGGGCCCGGCGGGAGGATCCTCTGCAGCCTGGGGCACCGAGCTGCGCCCGACGCGCCTGGGGCTGCCACGGCCTCGCATGGACAGAGCTCTGCAGCTTCATCTCCCGGAGCCGGGGAGGCACGGCCAGAGCTCTGCAGCTTCATCTCCCGGAGCAGGGCAGGCACGGCCAGAGCTCTGCAGCTTCATCTCCCGGCCGCAGCCTGCTCGTGGTGTCTTTTACTCCAGCTCGCAACGTCATCCCTCAGAGGCCGCTTGCTGAAGAAAGACTTGAAAAGCAAGGTTTGAACTTCAGAGGGTTTCCACTGCTCGCAGGGGCGAAGTCTCCAGTAAAGCAGAGCTCTGAACAAAGGCAGCCATTTGGGACGGCCAAGGCATATGCTGGCTCAGGGCAGAGGGCCAGGCTCAGTGAGGGGTTCCGGGCAGGGCTGAGCTCCGCTGCGGGCACAGCCCTGGCACAGCCGCGCTGTGCCCGACGNNNNTGCCCGCCGTACCCGGCACCGGCGCCGCGGCTCGGGGGGCAGCGCCCACCGAGAGCCCCCGGCAACCGCGGCCGGGGCGGCACAGCCCCTCCGCCCTGCCTTCCTTCCAGGTGCCTTTTGTCCCTGCTCCTCCCTGCGAGCGCAGCCCGCCCTGCTTCGCAGCCTGCAGATGGTGCTGCCGCCCAGCTTTTCCCCGATCCCGAGCTCCCCTTCAGGCCGAGGGAAAAGCCCCGTGTGCAGGCAGCGCAGCTCCCTCCGAGGGGCTCACTGGGGCCCCTGTGGCACGGGGACACCTCCCCGCAGCCCCCCGCGCCCGGGATGTGCCCGCAGCCCCCCGTGCCCGGGATGTGCCCGCAGAGGGCCAGAGGAGGTAAGCGAGTTTTGCAAAAGCCGCTGTAGAGCGGCACAATCGCAGCCGCCTCGGCGGAGGCACAGCCCGAATGATGCTGGTGCTGGCAGGCACGGCCCTCGCCCAGCAGGGATTCCCCCACGGGGGCTCGGGGGGACACCGAGGGTCCCTGTCGTGCCCGGAGCCCCGGCCGCTGCTCTCCCTCTCCATCGCTCGGGCAGCACGAGTGGGAATGCTCTGAGCCGAGCCAGAGCTCGCTCCTTTGAGGAGTCGGATTTAATCCTATTAAACCCATGGGGGTTTTGTAGCTCTAAGACAGAGTTGCTCCTCTTTCCTCCAATCAGAACAACTTTTTTTTTTTATTTTGAATCAATTGAACTCACAACCCAGAATGTATTATAGGCAAAAACAGGTGCCAAAAAATCCACAAACAACAAAAATGCCCCTCTTGGGTTACAAATGTCAAAGCTGAGTAGTGACCTGATCATGACTCCAGTGTTCACAAATAAAAAGTAAAAAGCAGGTTTCCACTCTAAGGGAAGAAAATTCTTCAAATTTCCAGCACTTAAGATACTATATTTAGGTGAAAATCCTCCACCATTTTATTTAAAATAACTTTGCCTGAAGTATATAACAAAATGTAGGTTCCCGGAGTGCAGTTGGATTACCTTTACAGCAGCAGCCAACACAGTGGGTTCCCCAGAAGCAAAGAAAATCACTGTGTTCCAAAATCCTCTTAAAACTAACGACAGCTGAAGAAGCTGAGCTGCCTTAATAAACTGGGCTGGTTTTATGGCGTTATCCTTCAAGATGCCAAGTATTCCTGCTCCAGTTCAGCAGAATCCTTCAGGACAAGCTTAACTTTAAATACAGGGAGAGTTTTGTTCAAGTTAATGGTGCTGCCCAGGGGCTTAAGATTAAGCACATCCTTAAATACTTTGCTGGGCCTGGACCCACACTTACAAAGATCAAACTCTTAAATTTTAGAGCCCGAGTGTATGTTTAACTGTTTATGTTGAGCCTGTCAAACTTTTGCCTTCTGATTATTCCTGCAAGAGAAGTATTACATCAGACATAAAATCCTGAATAATTACTGGTTTGGAAAATCTAAAGACAGGGTGACTGGAAGCAGAGACCTGTGAGGAGTAAATAAGAATTTAATAAAAAGACTTTTAGCAAAATCCCTATGGAAGTTTTATAAATAAAACAAGTTCTGACTCTCAATATTGACAGGAGGAGAAGGGCACCCAGAGCTTTGTTAACTCCTGCTCTCACAGGAGCTGCAACCAGAACCACGCAGAGCCCAGGGGCAAAGGGAAAAGGGGAAAACACCTCAGGGAAAGGCACAGGCCCAGGGCACCGCGGGCAGGGCTGACTGGCCCAGGAGGGCAGTTTCACACTACCAGAGACTCACAGAATCCTTAAGGCTGGGAAAGCCCTCCAAGGGCAGCGAGTCCAACCACGCCCCAGCACTGCCAAGGCCACCCCTGCCCCATGAGGTGCCACATCCACACCTCTCTTAAATCCCTCCAGGGACGGCGCCTCTCCCACTGCCCTGGGCAGCAGTGCCAGGGCTGGACAGCCCCTTTTCCATTAAGAAATTTTCCCTAATGTCCAACCTAAACCTACCCCGGCTCAGCTTGAGACCATTTCCTCCTACTCTGTCAATTGTTACCTAGGAACTTTCCTCCTCCTTCACCTCATCCTTCCATCCTCCTCCTCCCTCTGCACCAAGATTGCTTTTTTGCTTTTCTCTTACAACCTGTTTTAAAGCTTGGAGGAGAACAGTCTGGTAAAAGAAGTTTATGTAATACTTCATATAATAGAACTAAAAATGTGAGAGGAACTCTCCTGAAATGCTGAAGAAAAAAACCACTACACTGCTGTAAAGCAACCAGGACCAAGTGAGGTACTACTGGTAATTAAACTGTCACTGGTTTCCTTTGAAAACAGGGTTTATTTTCGCTGAGTCTCTTAATTTCTTTCTCTTCTTTTTCTCCAATGTGCTGAAAAAGTAGGAAAATCCTATCTGTTTATTAATGTTTTTATTTCAGTGACCTGCATTAATATTCACTGATAACCTTTGAAAGGGAATATCAGATTTGATACAGCAAAAGCTGTAAATACATTCTGAACTGTAAGCAAACAAGGCTTGTCTCATCTGAATAAGCACAGTATTCTGGAGCTGGGGTTGACATTCTTAGCATCTTTTCACATTGACTAGATAGAATAAAAGGACCCAGAAAGCAATTAAAATGCATGGGGTTAGAGGTTCGTCAAAAATTATTCTTCACAAACTGGGCATCGAACTTGTGGGCAGGACAGAGGCTGGTACTCTGAGCCTTCTCGGCTATCGATGTACGGAAGTTCACAATCAATTTTCTATAAATTATTTACATCGAACACAACCCACTACACTACAGACATAAATTCTTTCACCATTGGATGTGACAAATATAAACCAGGTTTGGCTCTTTCCAGTCTGTTTTCCTCTCTTTAAAGACAGACCTGCAGCGAGGGAGGGGCAGGTAAAGAAACTTTTTTGTCTGCAGCTGAGCCAACCCTGGGCATTTCGTCAGCTTGGAAAACAAGCAAGACATCTGTAATCTCTGCAAAAGGCCAAGCCAAGGACATCCCTGAAGGCCTGTACTTCAACTCCCATGCCTTTGTCTCACAGGAGAAGGTCTATAATTATATAAGCATGTAGAAACCCTTTAAATGCAACTGTCCTGAGGCTTCAGTCTCAACAAGCTGGATAAAATGAACTCGACTAACTTTAAAAAAAAGGGGGGAGGGGGGAGACAGGAGCAAAAAAGAGAATTAAAGGTATGTGAGAAAATGTTTCTCAGGCTCTTTATGGCTGATTGAGCTAATTTACTGTGGAATGGGCAGCAGCCTATCTTTAGATAAATGCTAATGAGGACTTTAATGCTTTCTTCAGTCTGGCTGCTACTATTATGCTGAAAGGGAAGGTCAACAGCTAATAAACCCAGTTAACAAGCCATTCTGAACTTCACTTTAGCTTAACACTCTTCAAAGTTGCAGTCATTAAATCCATAGGCTATTAGGAGCTGCCCTCCTGTTTTCACGACGAGCAAAGGCAAACTTTCAATGTAGTCATTAATTGAATTAACAGACTCTAATCCAATTTGATGTAGTGTAAATTGAAATGCACATAAGAGTGAAGATGTGTGTAAAGGAGTTCCCCCCTTTTCAGGCGGCTTTGTGTCAAACTACTTCTGTTATCACTGCTGCATGCCTCCCATGAAGGGCGCTCTCATGTACATAACCCTTAACATTAGCTACTCTTTGATATGAATGTAGTTTGCTGTGAGAAGACGGAGGCTGGCAAGACAAAAACATGTCTTACAGCTTATTAAACCCTCAGCTCACTGAGAGAAGCTGGTTAGCAAGGATCTTAAAATATATTGCCACCATTACATTGTGTTACGCTGCTTTGAAGTGGAGAAGTATCACACAGGCTTGGCAGACAGGGAACCTGGGGTAGGGAGATGCTAAGTGAAGGAGGTTGGGGCAGGCAGGCAGCGAAGGAGAAGCCGGAGCATCTTGTTTGCCAGCCAGAGCCACAGCTCCCTTCAGGCAGGGTGAAGTGGAGCCCACGCTGGGCACACCGGCCTTCAGCCACCAGGAACAGCTGGTGGAAAGCCCCACAGTCACCAAGAATGTTTGAATTAAAAGAATAAATAGATTAATTAAAATCTAATTTTTAAAAGGGCAAAAAAGTGCTTTGCTTTCTGAAGTCATGCATTTGGCTCCGTGGCAAGTGCTGCTCAGCCCGAGCACGGAGCTCCCACCCAGGTGGGGACACCAGGTCCCAGTGTCCCCACCCCGTCCCCACGCACCCAGTGCCATCACCCTGTGATGCACAGGCCGTGGGGCAGCACAGCTCCTCCCTGTGCCTGCCACGGACCCAAACCCGAGCAGGAAATCGATGAATTCTCCAGCTCAGACAAGGCAGAGGGAGCTGCTGGATGGATGATTCCACACCTCCCTTTCCTGCAGGAGGTACCAGCGTGAACCTCAGGCCCCACAACCCAGGGCGCCGGGCTCCCTTCAACACTGGGCCCTTCACTCGCCCACATAAAGCACCACCACTGCAAAGTTAACAGGGAAGTCAATCCTAGAAGACAAGAACTTCTCCAATCTCTTACAGAAAGAACTGTATTACAGGCACTTGAAAATATCTAGGTTACCCATTAATCCAAATAAAACACAAAGGCAAGGAAGCTAAGACAGTTATCCACATACGAAGTACTGGCAAGAGTGAGATAAAGCTATTCTAAGCCTACAGAGACCATTTATAATATTCCTTTAATATTGACCTGCATAATTGGCACACCACTGGAGCAGAAATCCAAGCTTCCATTATTGGAGATATGAAGATATAAAACCACATTCAAGAGGCAATAGGACATCTGGAGAGGAAAATGCATGCATATCCAAATCATTGTGTTCTTTCAGACACAGAAAAATACAATGGAGCTTTAGAAATAACTAAATATAGTAATTTGAGTTCAACTGTAATTAAGGAAGAAAAAAGCATGACTTCCCCCCATCCTTTTAAGAGTCATTGTTCAACGTCACTGTGATATTCAATTATTCCATATAAAGAGCATTTACTTTCTTTTCTGCATCATTATTATATTATCCACTATTTGTATGACTACAGAATGAGTAGTAATACAGGCCCCCAGCTGAGACTGACAGCCCCCCTCTGCTCAGCACTGTGAAGACATACGGCACAAAAGCATCCCCGAGCAGCTTTGTATTAGCACGGATAAGAAAGCCTGGAAGAAAGGGAAGGTTGGTATTTTTATTTCATGGGTGGGGAAACGAAGGCAAACTGAGAAAAAAAAGACCCAGGAACTTTAAAATAAATGATTTCACACAAGATTGGCTCTGTCTGTCATCGGCGGGCAGGGCTTTGTGGGTTTCATGGACACATTTTCAAGGCTTAAGCAGGAATTTAAAGCACACATCAAACAGTGCTCACCAAAGTAGATTTTGGCCACAGACACCCAGCCAGCCTAGAGAAATCCTCCCACCCACCCCAAGGCTGTGTGAGCACTGGGTGCTCAGCACCAGTTTTTAATCTACTGCCATAACAAGGACCAGAATCCAAAGGGTCCCTGGCTCTGGCTCAGGGCCTGGCAGCAGGTGCTGCAAATCCTCCTCTGTCGGTAAAACAAATGAAATACCAACAGGCAAAGAGTAAAACCCCAAGCCTAGGTATCAGCTGGACCACACGTCTGTATTTTCTGACTGCAGCAACGTTTCAACTGTCACTGCCAAGAGAAGTCCAACATGCACCTTCAAAATGTGAATATTCTGTCAAATCTGATAATTCCTCTTTTCAACAGACACTTTTATCAGGAAGACTGTGACAAGAAAAAGTACTTTAAAAGGCTAAAGTGACAATGGTGGCAGGAGCTGACACTGGAAAAGCATGTTCATTTCAAATACCAGTGAAAACACACAGGGGAAAAAAAAAATCTCTGCAGCCTTTTCCAAGTTCCAACAGAGAGAGACACGAAGTCAAACAGGAACTGAGGGATCCATCTCACTCACCAGCTACACCTACTGACCAGGAGAAGCCCCTAAAGTTGGCATTGTCTTCTGCTGCCCAGAGGCTTTGCAGCTCTCCAGGCAAAACCCTGCAGCTGCAGGTGGCTCTACACAAGGGGAAAGAGCCAGAGCCCGGCCCCAGGGCCAGCGGCAAAGCTCAGCTGGCAGCTGGACCTGGAGCGGACACCAGGGCTTCAGTGTCTGCTTTGGGGTTCGCTTACACAGCCTTCACCACAGAGTGCCAGGCTGTGCCAGGCCTGAAGGGACCACAGAGGGTCCCTGGTGCCACCTCCCTGCTCAGGCAGGGCCATCCCAGAGCACAGGGCACACCATTGTGTGCAGAGGGCTCTGGAATATCCCTGCTGAGGAGGCCCCAGCCCCTCCCTGGGCAGCCTAGGGAGGGCTGGGCACTGCCCAGGGCAGAAGTTGTGCCTCCTGTGCAGGGGGAATTGCTGGGCTCAGTCCCTGCCCGTGGCTCTGGTGCCGCTGCTGAGCCCCCGGAGCAGAGCCTGGGCCCTGCTCTGCCCCTCCCTGCACACAGGGACACCCAGGGCGGAGGGCCCCCCTCAGCTGGGGCTGCTCTCCAGGCTGAACAGCCCCAGCTCCCTCAGCCTTTCCTGGGCGCGGAGATGCTCCAGTCCCTCCTCATCCTCACCCTCCAGTTAATGGGAGGTCTGTAGAGCTCCTAAGTAGGAAGAAGGCAAGGGGCAAATGCTTTCAAGTCCATCTGCCAATGTGTTTCTGGATAATTTAAGGTCATGAAGACTAAGGAATCCACACACCATCCGTATCTGCAAAAGCACAACACAGACCTTTGCCAAGGTCACCACTTTTTAAACACAGGTTGAGTAAATTTGATGAAAAGGTGTTTTTTAAAGCATCTGGGGCACAGAATCAGGTTCTGGCATGTTACAAGAAGAGCAGTTTCAGTGCAGGTTTGTTAGCACGGGAGTCTGTAATTGCCAGCCACCAAATAAGATCCCAGTGCACGAGAGCATGAAATGTGCAGTGACAAGCACCTCTGCCTCTCCCTCAAACATCGCTGCTGTTACTGTGCGACACACAACTGCCAAGGCTGTAAGGTTTCTGAGGAGGTAAAAGCACAGAGGGATAGTGCAGCTCGTTTGGTTGGTGGCTGCAGACCTCCCTGTGGGGAAAGGCTCTGCCTGCCCAGCTGGCAATGGCACACACTCACCGCTCAGCTACCAGCGAGGGGATTTTCCTTCTCCCCCAGGTGTTAGTCCTAGGAAAACAGCATCAATATTAATAGGAGACAAAAGGATGCAAGAAACCCTGCTGAGTGTACACCACTGGGAGGTACAGAAGCTCACACTGGGAAAACAGATAATTAATGGAGCTTTGTGAAATTTGTGTATTGTAGCAATTTTCACCCAAGAACCTTGGAATAAATTTCAAATGTAGTCCAACCTCAGGCAAAAAAAAACAAAAACAAAAAACAACCAAACAAACAATAACATATTGCTGTAGTATTCTTGTATCTACATGGAAGTGAAAGGAGATGTGGATATTATGGAAAACATGGAACAATACCCAAAGAATGGGCTTTCTTGGCATGATTAAATCCAGTGGCTGCAAACAGAAGTGAGAAAAAAAGTTGGGTTATAAATAGGATGCTAATTTTTAACTGTGAGGGTAATTAACCACTAGAACAACTTCCTACGGACTGCAGTGGTTTCTCAATTACTGGCAATTCAAAGTGAAGACCAGATTTATTTATTTTAAAGATATGCTCGTACAGGAGTTAATTACATCAGCTCCTGCTTCCTGAGTGCTACAGAAGCTAACTCAAAATGATCCAAATGATCTTTTTTGGCATCCTGCTCTTGGATCAGATTGGACAGCAATCCAGAACAACTGGGGGCCCTCGCAAGGAAATGCAATTACAATTGCACTGGTGCTGGCCTGGAGACACGATCCCTGCTCTCAAAAGGGTCAGCATCTAATCTGAGCATCAACACACGGAAAACAGTCCTTGGGGAAACGATTTATCCACTTGGGGTGTAATATTCAAGTTCCCCGTTACAGTAACAAAGAACAAAAATTAGATGGGGCAGCACCAACTTAAAATTTAATTCTTTTGTAAAAGGCATCGCCATAAAACACCTTTTAGCACACAAGACTCGTATGAGGCTCTTCATCCATTTGGGGGATGTTTTTCTGGGGCTTTGCTTGGTTTCCTGTTCCCACACAGAGCTGGTACTCTTCCAACAGAACATTGTTAACTCACAGACTCAAGTTTACCTTCATACAGTGGAACACAGGGAATTATTCAAGAACTTACATTTTTAGGGGAAAGGAATGACTGGGTAAAAGATGGAGTTCAGCAAACGCCCAAACTGTGGTGTGAGCTCATGCTGGAACTGTCTCCCCTCTCCTCTCCCATCCCTCGGAGGCAGCAGCAGACGCCAGGCTGTCACACTGATGGAGCTGCTTTGTGTTTGTAGCTGTGCTTGGTTGTTTTTATTTAGTGATACAACACTCTTTTATTAACAGTGCTCAGACAGCAGGACAGACGGGAGCATCTCCAGCTGGATGTGGCTGACACACGGCAGATACCCCAAACTGAAACCTTCAATTCCAGACACTGCTCTCCAGCTCCTGTGATGCTTTTAGAGGCTCTGTGGTGGCCCAGCGACTGCTGCCTGTGCAGCACCTCCCCGCCAAGGCAGGCAGCAGCTGAAGGGCCCCATGACAGCATGCCAAGGCATTCTGTTTGCATTTCCATTGTCACTTGATGTAATAAGTGTTGATCTCAATTCACTAAACATTTGTGTCAATTTGCCACTCCGTTTGGTTTAGTTTTCAGGGCATTTCTGTTGTATTAAAAAATGGCATTAAACTATAAATTAATTAGTTGGTTTACAAACTTAAGGTATTATTATTATTATTATTATTATTATCATCAACCTTCCAGCTGTCTTCTGAACTGCGTCTTCACATCTTTTCAGTGATGTACTAGGAACAATTTTTACCATTAAAATCTAACTTTCAGGAGCTCTCAGAGGAAAGCCCATCAGAGCCAGCAGGTGCTCCAGCATTCCAAAGTGCATTATGGACTGTATTTATAGGAGCTGTCTAGCCATTTAATGGGTTCTTGAATGATTTGCTTAGGTGTTTACTTTTCCTAAAAGCAGTTTATAACCTCTGCTCTTGTCTCTGAAGTCCCTCTTAAATCATTCTGAAAATGTACCACAGGGCAGTGAGAGGGAAGGACTGCAGTTGCCCACCTTGGGCTCTGTGCTGTGTTTGCCCTCTGGGATGTGCAGATCTGTTGTCACAGAAATAGGCCACGGCTGACCTCGATACGGAGCCGTGTAATTCCCAGACGGATTCAGCTCAGTAATCCCCCATGGAGACACTTTCACTCCATTCAGTGGATCTGCAGCGCTATCCCTCTGTTTCACAAGTCTGGGCTGGACAGGAGGGCATTCAGCAAAGTCAAAAATTGCCTCTTTGCACCCAGCCTTCAACAGACACTTTTCTAACCGTGTTTTCTGGAGGTGGTAGGTTCCCTTCTGGTATCAGCAAGAAGAGTTTGGGGCTACTCCTCTTCCCACCTCCCTCTGCCCCATCCATTAAGAGTGAGAATCTGGCAATGGCACCGCTGCCTCTGTAATCTATCACCTCGAGGCCCTTTCATGTATCAATGTTTGACTGCTTTCTATGTAAAACAGGTCATTAAGTTAATCAGAAATTGACTACTACTACAAACACCTTTTGAATAAGGTCAAATTAAGATAAAAGTCCTTGCTCTTTTCGTCTCTCAGCAACAAAGACTATAACCAGGCTGCTAAACCCACCATTAATGTCAGTGTGCAGATTAAATGTCATTAAAGGCAATTTGTCACTTACATACACACTTATCTCAATCTAATAATTAGCAAAAGGTCAGGCAGATAAACCTGTGTATTTCAATCCACAATAAATTTCAGCTGCTGGAAATGACAAAATAAAAGTTTAACCATATATACATGTATTTATGTTTGGAATATGCGTACATAATTAAATCCATGAGAAAAGAATAATCTCTGTTAAAGACCTAACTGGTTTCAAGCCCTACTCTGGCACTTTGCTTAAGCTGTGAGGAAGCCAACTGCATGATCATGGATCAAAGTAATTCCCCAAAGGAGCAAGCAGAGCAGCCCTGGCTCGGGGTGTGACAGCCAGAGAAACGGGTCCCAGGCACTGCCCAGAGCCCAGCACCACAACGGGCACCCGCCTTGATCCAGTCAAGATGTGAGCTCAGGTGAATAAACAGGGACTGAGTTACCTCCTGACCTGCAAGGTGACTCCTTCCCTCGAGCTGGCAGGAGGCAGGTGCAAAGGACACCTAAGAGAGAAAGCAGCTGGGGATAAGGCAAACCCTTGAATTCCTCAGCCTGCCATCTCCACACCTCCCACGAGGCTCAGCTGTGCCCGAGCAGTGCCAACTGCAGCTCTGCAGAGGCCAGGAGGAGACCAGCATGCCCCATGCTTCTGCCTCCTTTTTGCCTCCGTTTGCAAGCCAAAATTCCCTGAGAGAATTCTACACAGCCTGTAGAAAATGGAATTGCCGCACCTCGATTCTGGCAGTCATGGCAAATCTCCTTTAATGATGCCATGGCAGTGTGGTTGGCAGGCTTGGCTCAGTGAGGAGCACAAGAGCAGGGCTGGGAGCAGGCAGGGGATTCTGCCCCATCAGTCCCACCTCTCCCCCCAGCACAGCCCTGCTGCAGGGCCTGGCACCTGCCAGGGCTGAAGGTGACCAATTCCAGCGTGTGCCAGCTTGGACATGAAACCAGGGGATGTTCCTTGGTGGAAAAGGACAAACTTCAAATCTCTCACCACTCAACAGACGAAAACCAAACAGCTTCTAAAATAACACACTCCAAAGCTGATAATGTTCCCAGTACCCAAGTCCACTCTGCCATTTCCTGCCTCTCCCACCCAGGTGCACAAATTCCTAAGCCCAATCCCTGTTCCAGACCATGCTCCCATTGAATACTTCAGACTTTCCTGACTCCAATGACCATTAACAGTACATTTTCAGATCCTAAGTGAGTATACAGCTGTGATATGGATATTAGTAACTAAATAACATACAGAGACAGAGCAGTATTTTTCAAAGACATTTTAAATTACTCTGGTCATGTTTTGTTTGTTTTATTTCACATTGGCAGCACTTAATCCATCTTCAGTGTCTAAATAGGTACTATGGCAGTGCAATGGCAAATTGTCAGCATTCAGCCTCTCTCTCTGCTTCTAACAGAGCAGGGACACAGTTAACTCAGGGTGATGATGTGTTGTTTTAATCATTCATAGCAAAGAAAGATGGTTTCAAGGAATCATACCATTTACGCTGCTTCTTGTCACAAAGGTACTTCAAGATTAATGGAAAGTAGATGTGTGAAACAATATATTACAGCAAAACTGGATTTTTATGTCTCTTAGCTGGAGAAATTTTTGGATACCTTATTAAAAAAAAACAAAACATAAATCACAGCAAGCATGAGTTTTAAAAGCAATGACAAATTTTTCTCAGCANTTTTTTTTTTTTTTTGTAAAAGGTTTATGTAGGGATGGGACATTGCCTTAAAGAATAACTCAACCTACTGTCTAGAGAGAGAGCTGCTGCTCTGTCTGATCATCATCAGTCAAGGCCAGAGCCTTCCTGCATGGAAAACTCTGCTCATCCACTATTCATGCGCTGCACTATACATCCCCAAAAGGTAAACAATTAAAAGAGAAAATACAAAAGATGGTAGGGGACAGAAACAAAGTCATCTTCAGATTACAAGATAGAATCTTGGAGGGAGAAAATGTAAGGAAATGAGTGGAAGAGCTGAGGATAGACCCAAGTCTGACTGCTGGCTAATGAGAGCAGGGAGCAGATCTCAACACTAAACCACATCCACAGGTGGGCTCTCATCTTCAGTCTTCTTCATGTCCATACAGAGGATGCTATTCCTACACAACATCACAGCAAAATATCCCCAAGTATTTCTAAAGCAGAAGAAAAATGTAATTTTAAAAGAATCAAACACAGCTGCTTCAGCACTGTCTAATCCCTTTAACTTCAGGTTCTGTCCACGCTGTGGAAAGAAAACCCATCTGTCCCACCTCTCATTGTGTGGCAGGAAGACTTCTCTTGGCATCCCAAGAGTTGGCTGGAGCAGCTGAAAGCTGCAGGAAAAGGCCTTGGGTTTCAAGAGAAGCCAGTGATTTTGGACTTCTCAGGGGTTTGGCACATTTTGTTAGAGGATGGACCTTGGCATCAACACTACAAAGCAAAACGTGAAGGACACTGTACTCACAGTCCCCCCAGGTCTTGAAAACTGAGGCTGGAGTATGTTTAAAACATCCCTGCTTTTCTCCTTATGCAAGTGCATTAGCTTTAACCACCTGTACAAACTGATCAGCAGGAGACTGATCGGAGGAAGCATGAATAATTTTTATCTGGTGTTTGGTTTTCAAGATCATCTACAGGCTGTAGATTCCACCACTGGGATCTCAGCATCCTACAATACTCATCTTGGTGGGGAGCGTGTGCATGTCTGTGTCCCCTCTGTGCCCTAACACATCTCTGCCAGAAATCTCACGCTCTCTGCTAGTGTGAAGAAGAAAAGGAAGCATGTGGAGGCTACAGGATTACAAGGAAAAGATTAATCCTTCAGCCTGAGGTCCAAAACATGCACCCCCAAGCCAGTGAGGAGCTCTGACTGGAGGTGGATCCAGGGTCATTTCCCAGCCCTCCATAATGAACTGCTCTATCCCAGCACAGACAGGAGACAGGGTCTTGACTGACACCGGCATTATCATTTGCTCACCGTGGGTTTATATCCACAAAGTATGATTTCTTTTTTTCCCCTTTACTAAGCAGTGGAAGAACGTGAAGGTCAGGCTGAAGCAGCTTTGACTCGGCTCCACTCGTACTGCTCTGCATGAGAGTCCCAGCGCCTTGGGAAGGTCAGGAGTCTGCAAGAACAATGTGCTACCCCACAGCTGTGGTCAGGACTGCTGTGTTTAAAGGTTACAGTGATTAAGCACTGTGATTAATTTAGTCTCAGCAGAATCAATTCCACTCAACTACTAATCTAATTTACATCCTGGAGAGGACTCTGCTCTTCCCTGGTCGGCGTGGGTTTGAATTTAGATTCATTTTTCCCTAAGAAGTATGTTTTGAGGGATCACACTGCAATTAGCAAATGTTTTGACAAAGCTAATGGGAGAGCTCTGTCTCTGTGTCACTGCTTCCTGCCATCTGCCCTTTCACAAGCCGCAGTGAGTTCCCAAACCTTCCGAGTGTGGATCTGGATTAAAGGATCACCTACAGAGGAGCATGTTGGGTGTCCCTACCCACTGTAACTGCACTATGGCAGGGAAACCACGGCCATAACTTCCTTCAAAGTGCCTGGACAGCATCAAAAGCAGCACAGGAGCAGGCCAAGGGTGGGGATTCTCCCCCTCTATCCTGCAGTTGTGAGAGCCCACCTGGAGTCCTGAGTCCAGCTCTGCTGTCCTCAGCACAAGGATGGGGACCTGCCAGAGTGGGTCCAGAAGAGGCCCAAAGATGCTGCAAGGGCTGGAGCCCCTCTGCTGAAAGAGGTGGGATTGTCCGCCCTGGAGAAGGGAAGGCTCTGGGGAGACCTTAGGGTCCCTTCCAGTGCTTAAAGGGCTCAAAGAGAGCTGGAGAGAGACTTTGGACAAGGGATGGAGGGACACAACGAAGGAATGGCTTCCCACTGCCAGAGGGCAGGGTCAGATGGGATACTGGGGAGAAATCCTTCCCTGGGAGGGTGGGCAGGCCCTGGCACAGGTGCCCAGAGCAGCTGTGGCTGCCCCTGGATCCCTGGCAGTGCCCAAGGCCAGGCTGGACACTGGGGCTTGGAGCAGCCTGGGACAGTGGGAGGGGTCCCTGCCCATGGGAAGGGGGGGAACCAGATGGGCTTTAAAGTCCCTTCCAAGCCAAACCATTCTGTGATTCTTTCCTCAGTTGAACAGGACCCCTCATGAAAGATTTATTCTTAAAAGACAGGATATGTTTGTCAGACTCAAAAAAGTGATGAAGATTACACAGGGTGTAAAAGCAGCAAATGCAGGACAAGTGTAGGCAGATGGGTCTACTAAAGCAGGATTCTGGTAGCCACAGAGAGGAAGAGGGGATCCATAATGAATTCCCATCAAAAACAAACCATGTGACTCTACATGTCAGAATGCATTGAGTAACAGATGAATTATACCATTATATTCTGAAAATTCCAATATTTTTGTGTTCTGAACAATCATTGCCTAAGTTAGAGATGAGTGTGCAAGACAGACCTTAATGCCACTCAGCCAAACATTCAGGTTAAAAGATCTACAGCTCTCAGGACCTGCAGGGAGGTGTGGTCTTGAGAAAAGCTCCATTCAAGAGACAATACAAAGAAATTACGTTAACAGCGACTATTGGTCAGTGTATGACTGGAAGACACTGGAACATGCACACCTGCTAATTTCTAGTTTTCTTTCTGAATAGTCATTTCCAAAATTTATCAAGAAATTCCCTCCTTTAGGGAAGCATGGCTGAAAATGAAATGAGTGTGTTCCCTGAGCAGACCAAGGGTAGAAAACAATTGCTCCCTAAAGCTACCACGGATTTGCTCCACCACAACTGATACAATATTGGGATACTGGCAGCCAGCGCAACCTGAACCCTCACAGAACACCCCCTGCTGAGCCATCTTTACTGTTGCCTCCTTCACCTTCCTGCAGAAATACCTTAAATTATAGATACCTCAGAGCAATCTGATCTGCAGCGCCCCCGGCACATCCCCATCCCCATCACGTCTCCCTTTCAGCCCAAGCGCTCCTGTGTTTTGTCAATACCAGCCTAGTACAGCTTCAAATATTTAGCTTAACTTGATCTTCCGAGCTGCAGGAGAGAAAAGCCAGAGTCTCCTAACACCATTTGTTGAACAAACAATTGATCCCAGCAGAGGATGGCGGCGGCTGCTGTGCCCCTCGGCGCTCGAGCCGTGACAGATGCCGGCGGTGACAGCTCCGTCACTTGGCAGGCGAGGCTGACAGCTCCTCTGATTCCTTCATCAGCCCATGTGACGGAGTGACCTTTTCCAGTCTCAGCGGCTGCCTCCCTTCTTTAGTCAATCACGGCAGAAAATAAGGCCCTTTGGGGAAATCCTGCCCTTTCTGTAATTTGAAATGACCGCAATTGTCATTAGGCCTTGTTTGCTAAATACGCTCGTGAGTGGTGGCAGAGTCCTCGGCGAGAGCCGTGGCTGGTGTGCATGCAGGATGGCAGAGCTGTGCATGCAGGGTGGCAGAGCCGCGCATGCAGGGTGGCAGAGCCGTGCATGCAGGGTGGCAGAGCCGTGCATGCAGGATGGCAGAGCTGTGCATGCAGGATGGCAGAGCTGTGCACTCAAGATGGCAGAGCCGTGCATGCAGGATGGCAGAGCTGCGCATGCAGGGTGGCAGAGCTGTGCATGCAGGATGGCAGAGCGGCGCATTCAGGATGGCAGAGCTGCGCATGCAGGATGGCAGAGCTGCGCATGCAGGAGGGCAGAGCTGTGCATGCAGGATGGCAGAGCTGTGCATGCAGGGTGGCAGAGCCGTGCATGCAGGGTGGCAGAGCTGTGCATGCAGGGTGGCAGAGCTGCGCATGCAGGAGGGCACAGCCGTGCATGCAGGAGGGCACAGCCGTGCATGCAGGAGGGCACAGCTGTGCATGCACGGTGGCAGAGCTGCGCACGCAGGATGGCAGAGCTGTGCATGCAGGGTGGCAGAGCTGCCTGCGCCAGGGACAGGTTTGGAAATGCTCAGCAATTCCTTGTCAGGATTTCACCGACCCCGAGGGGGTTTCCACGACCGCTGTGAGGGACCCTGAGCCAGGGAGGTACCCGCTCACCTCCGGGTTTTCAGCAAGGAGGAACAAAGTGTGGCAGCATGAAAAATGGAATGTGTTCATGCGGCTCCACGGACACACTTTGTTCTTCATGGAGGGAAAAGAGGAATGCCCTTAATTAATAACAGTGACAGCATAAAGGGGTTTCAAGTAGCTTTGCCATAAACTTGCTTTGCATCCCTGCTCATTTATCAGGCTCGCTGTGGCTACTGGCATGGGGAGACTGCCATGGCCCTCAGTGCACCCCAGCCATTACAGAAAGCAAGTAAAAAAAATAATAATAAACCTAAGTTCCATGCAATGAGCAGTCAGTTTGGAATTGCAGTAAGTCTGCTCTGGCTCAGCCCCTGCCTGCTTCACGCCTGCTTTCCGCATAAAATTGAGCAGTTGAATCTTACCAGCACAAATGCTTCAGAAAGGGAATTTCAAAGTTGCTCCCAGTATTAAAAGAATCATTATTTATATCTTCACAGAATTACTTCTGCTGAGAAATCACATCCACACAGCTAATTACAGCACGGATTTATTTTTGGCACAAGGACTGCCTGTCTTTAGGTATTACCCTGGCTCCCTCTGTGGCACTACATGAGCCCCTTCAACCCACAATAAACTGCAATAAGCTTCCTTGGGGATGTCTCATATCCTGTATAATACCTGTACCATCACAGAGCTGTCCTACATGACAACACATCTAATGTGACAAGTGAAATTTTAATATTTGTGATAAAAACACAGATTAAAAAAAATTATTCATGAGACGGAAAGTTTGAGCAACAAAGAGGAAATCACAATTCCTCGGTATATACTCAGGCTAAGGGGAAAACAATAGGCAAAAATTATTCAGTGTACC
Organism: Donacobius atricapilla; assembly: GCA_013397315.1. Lineage (NCBI taxonomy): Eukaryota > Metazoa > Chordata > Aves > Passeriformes > Mimidae > Donacobius > Donacobius atricapilla. The sequence goes on along the minus strand of WBMY01009985.1, from coordinate 510,545 downwards.
CTTCCTGTAAATCAGGTACTGCACTCTAGTAGAGAAAACGCTGTTTAGGCGGTGTAGGACGGGGCAGGTAATTGCAGGGCCACAGGAGGAGTTGCAGAGAGAGAAAGAGCCCGAGGAATGTGCAGTGCCCGGGCTCTGCCCTGCCCAAAGCAGCCTCAGTCATGACTCTGAATGCCACAGTTCCAAGTGCCCCAAGGAATTCAGTCTGCTCTCTACTGAAAGCTTTCTGCTTTCTCAAAAGCATGACCTGTGTTTATCTCCTGTAGCCTGTAAATGCATTTCCTTCTGTGCATTTGACACAAGGATGGCAAACGGTGCCCAGTGCCCACCCAGGCTGGGCTGTGTTTGGCTTTCGGTTCCTTCAGGGCCGTTCCCGCTCAACTCCAGAATTCTGTGAACCATCAGGCTGCTTCACAGGCTAAGAGCTTGAAGCTGCAGTGGCCCAAATTAGAGGGAAAGATGAGAGAGAGAGGATTGTCAGGCAGAAAAGCAGAGGAGAATTTCCCAGCACAAAGTGCTCGGTGCTGCCGGAACCTTTGCTGCACCTTGCCATTATTGAGGGATTACAGGACCTTCTGTGCAGCTGCTGAGCCTGCCAAGTCCCACGAATGCTAACCAAAATCCCACACAAGCTGCTAAAATCTTCAGGGGGTTTTACAAGACAAATTTCAATAATCCTTTTAAGTGCTTCTTTAGAATCGAGCATGAATTTGCCAAATCCAGGGTAGCTTATTCTTCTTAAATTCATAACACAACTAACTAGTGCTACGTGCCTCGCAAGAAACTCTTAGTGCTCCCTTGAATAAATGCTGCAGAATTTTAATATTCATTCCCTGACTACTTGATATGGGAAACTGGGCTGGAAATCTTGGGATTGCAGACAGCACGAATGGTACTGTATTTCCTGACTTTGATCAAACAGAAAAAACAAGGATATTGATGAACAAGGATTACACTCAAATTCAGTGTTCCCACCTCTTCAAGGAAACCATTAGCACTGATTAACTTTACAGACCAGAAAAGTCTAGAAATACCAGAAAGCAGTTATCCGTGAGGTGAATATTTTTTTTCTCTAATGCTTTTTCAAATCAATAAACACAAGAGTATAGGGGAAAGGAAAATGTTGTTTCATCAGGCACTAGGAGGAATTCTAAACAGATGGAAGGAGAGCAGGAACCTAGAAAAATAAGGTGGAACAAAAAGGGAGGCAAAGGGAAAAACAGAAAAAAAGGAAGAAAAATAGTTCTTGGAATTAAATTTTGTTATACTAAAGGAAGAAGTTAAAAGAAAGTCATCCAAACCTCTAAGTCACTCCTGCAACTCTCCCACCCACATCCACTTGACAAAGTACTTTGAGTTGTACTGCCCTCCCTTGGGCAGTGGGGAATAAATGCTCCCCTATATCCAACCCCCAGAGCACATAACTGTGTGTGCCCTCCCTGCTTAGAGCTGATCCTCCTTGTCCCCTCCGCCAGCACACACAAAACCAGGCACAAGCACACACAAAACCAGGCACAAGCACACACAAACACACACAAAACCAGGCACAAGCACACACAAACACACACAGAAACAGGCACAAGCACACACAAAAACAGGCACAAGCACACACAAAACCAGGCACAAGCACACACAGACATACACAAGCACACACACACACGCACACACAGACACACACAAGCATACACAAACACACACAAACACACACACACACACACAGAGAACACGCACAAGCACACACAAGCACACACACAGACACACGCAGACACGCACACACACACAGACACGCACACGCACACAGACACACACAAGCACACACAAACACGCACAAACACACACAAACACACACACACACACACAGAGAACACGCACAAGCACACACAAGCACACACACAGACACACGCAGACACGCACACACACACAGACACGCACACGCACACAGACACACACAAGCACACACAAACACACACCAGCACACAAATACACGTGCACTCGATACAGAACAAGGCAAACAAGCCAGCACGGATCCATAATTCTTTGAAACTGAAGTTTGATTTCGCTTAGTGGTACAGGCCCTAATCTAGACATTGGGTCCCTCACAGGGAGATCTTGACCCCTCACATGCAGGAATCCTCTATTTGCTCAGAGTGATTTTTTTTTGTTTTCCATTTGATGTCCGGATACTATTCTCATCCTGCCTGTCCTTACAGAAGCAGCTGGTATTGGAATCTGCCTCTCCTATCATATTTCCAGCACAGATTAAAAAAAAACAAAACAAAACAAAAAAAAAACCAAACAAAACAAACCAAACACCAGAAAAAGTGGATTGGATCACAAGAAAAAAAAAAAAAATCCAAAACACAAACCTAAGGAGGGAGCCCTGTGGGTGCCCTTAAGAAGCCGACCACAGTCGTAGTCCAGAGGTGGGAAGCAAAGGGGATGTTTCAGAGTGCTCCAGCTCTGAGCTTTCCAGTAACATCATGAACCTGGCCCTGTGGGCTTCACAAAGCTCTGATTTTCCTGCTGACAGCTGGAGACTGCAGCACTGGTAGCTGAGCTAAGAAAATCTCCAAGACAGGGAAAAAGAGAAAATAAACAGCGAGCCCCATGGTGTCACTTTTATAGTCACTTCTGTGACAGCAGCCATGCTTTTATACATGGCACTCAGTAAACAATTCAGAGCAAATGGTTTTTTGGCCGTGGGAAGAGGATGCTCTTTTCAGCACAGACAAACACAATGCAAAGGCAAACAAAGAACAGAAAACAGGATGGCTCATTACTACCTGTCTTCTTCCAATTACACTTATTACTCTGGAGGTGACAGGGCCAATAAATGTGCAACACAGTGCCAAAAAACAATACATATTCACTCTGTAACAGTATTTCCTGAAAGAAATACAGAAACATTCAAAGTACCATTAAATAAACACCACTCATTTGAAAAATGGGCTCAACCCTACAAATCACAGATCTCATCATCAAAAAGACATTGCCATCCTAACTTTAATAATAATTATGCATATTGATACCTGCAAAACTAGACTGTTAGTATTTCATTTCCAATTTAAAATGCATTTTAATGCATTGGTCCCTCCTCTAAGAAATTTCTGTGGTGCTCTGCAACAAAGGAACAAACTTTTGATCCCTGACTTAGACTGGTGAAAGTCATAGAATGGTTTGGGTTCAAAGGGACCTTAAAACACATCCCATTCCACCCCTGCCATGGCAGGGACACCTCCCACTGTCCCAGGCTGCTCCAGCCCCAGTGTCCAGCCTGGCCTTGGGCACTGCCAGGGATCCAGGGGCAGCCACAGCTGCTCTGGGCACCTGTGCCAGGGCCTGCCCACCCTCCCAGGGAACAATTCCTGCCCAAATCCCATCCATCGCTGCCCTCTGGCAGTGGGAAGCCATTCCCTGTGTCCTGGCACTCCAGGCCCTTGTCAATTGTCTCTCTCCATCTTTCCTGTAAGTTCCCTTCAGGTCCTGGAAGGCCACAACCAGGTCCCCCCAAATCTTCTCCTCTCCGGGTGAACATTCCCAGCTCTCCCAGCCTTTCCCCATTGCAGAGCTGCTCCATCCCTCTGCTCATCCTGGAGCCTCCTCTGGACTCCTCCAGCAGCTCCAGGTGCTGCCTGTGCTGGGCCCAGGGCTGGGGCAGCCCTGCAGGTGGGGTCTCACCTGAGCACAGGGGCAGAATCCTCTCCCTGAAAGGGACTGGAACACACCAGCTCCTGGTGCAGACACCCCATCTCTCACCCCCACTCAGGCCCGTTCCAGCAGCTTGGCTGCTCCGGAGTCATTCATTTTTCCAATTCTTCCCACCTTTGACAGCTTCATTTGCAGCGTGCTCACGGTTTAACTCTGTGAGGTGGGACTGAGGAGCAGAGTTTGCTGTACAAACGAAGCCACACCAGGGGCTCACCATCAGTTTGCCTCTCCCAGATGAATCCAGCCTGCTTTGCCATCTGCGGGCAAGGCAGGGCTGAGGGGGTATCTGCTCATCTGCAGCTTCAAGAGCTCCAGGTATATCCAAGGAGCCTCCAACGCTTTCAACCCTTAGCGCTGCAGAACCATCACAGGGGCCACATTCCAACTCTGCAAAGCAGGTGGAAATCAAAGGGAATGAAGTAATTATGAGCATTACATACATTTTTGAGATACTAGAAGTCATTTCCATTCCTTTCCACATGTAGCTGCATTGGAATTGTTTGTAACAGTCCAGGTTTGTATTTCAGGAATACAAAAGAAAAATGTACTTCTGTTCTACAGTACCACAGTGGAGGGGGCAAAACCCCCTCTAATTACTATAAAGCTGCATCAAATTCACACAAGCAGAGGCATGCTACAAAATCATAGAAATACAAAATATTCTGGAATCCCTCGGACAGGAATACAGAACGCTTCTGGAAACATTTGTAACTGCAGCTCCGCAGTGTATTTTTCAAAGCATGTCAGAACACAAGAGGAGGATTAAGTTCCTTACACTGCCACCTCCTCCTCCTTCTTGCAGGGATGACACTGCTAACAGGATAAAGTGAGTGACAGGGTTATATGATCATTACATAAAGGTAGTACACATGCAAAATCCTCAGAACATGGAAAAAAAATTATCAAAGAGGTTGCACCATCTGTCTGTGGAGAAAAAAACAACAGCTGGTGCAAGGAGCCGCAAGATGCCAGCCTTCCGAGTGACAAGATGGGAAATGACAGGAAACAGCTTTTCACTCTTCTAACAGCAAAAGAAACGTACAGCCCGTGTTCTCGTGTTTGAAAACCTCCAGATGCTGCCCTCTTCTCACATTTCCATATCTTTGTTCATGCAACATCTGAAAGCTTTTCTATTTTTACAGAGGGAGGGGAAGAAAGCACAAAGCCATCAAATGTATATATATATTTTTTTCCTTGTGAGAGGATGTTGAATGAATTTTAATCATGATCACGAGAAAAAAGAAAAAGAAAAATCAGCAGTATTTGATGTGAGAAACCTTTGAAATTTTCTCCTCCTCAAAAGAAATGGCAATGTTTGGCCTTTATAAAGGGTTGTGTATGATAAATATTAGCTTAATCTGAGACTGATTAAGCCTTTAGATTGATTCAGGACAATGCTAAGCGTCACCATAAATCAGAAAGTCATGGAATCCCAGGATGGTTTGGGTTGGAAGGGACCTTAAAGATAATCTAGCTCTGACCCCCTGCCATGGGCAGGGGACACCTTCCACCAGACAAATGTTTTGTGCTCCCCTTGAAAGGGTAACAAATCCCCTGGTGCCAGGGATTCCAAACATCCCAAGCCCTCAACATGGCCCTGGGCTGAATGTCCCAACCTTCCCTGTTTGTGCAAACTGTTTTTCCAAGGTGTTGGCCAACACCAAGCTGTGTGTTGAAGGAACGGACACCACCAAAACCCATTCCACAGAATCCGCGGGGCTGTTCCGAGGGCTCGGACAGATCCTGGGAGGAGTCTGTCAAATCTGACCTCGTGTGACCCCACAAACCCAAACCTGTTTAGCACTGATACACACTTCAGGGCAGAAAACAGCCTGGGAAGTGGTGGCCCGTGAGGAAACACCTGCCACGGGCTGTACCCCGAGGGCAGAGGCAGTGTGGGCGCCCTGCCCTCCACGCAGGACGGGCAGGGTGTTCCAGCGCAAGGCTCAGAGAAAGCTCGGCTTGAGGACAGCACTGATCTGCGCATCAGGGATGGAGCTGGGCAGCCTGAGACTGCTGGTTTCTACCTCCACAGACAGATCAGTCCTTGGCTCAGCCAAGTGTTTTGCAGCAGGAGATAAACTAAGATTATTCACTCCAGGAGGAAGGGAGCAAAAGGAAAGGTATCTACCCATAGCAAAGCAAGATTCCAGTGCCAGATCTCAGCAGGAATCACAGCTTCATCTTACCAGCCACCCGCAGGACCACTCAGTGCCTTACTCTGGGCTTCACCTTTCACCCTTCATCACCAAACCACTGCCTTCCTGGGTTTCTTTCTGTCCTGTCAGGAATCAGAGATCACTGCTGAGGTTTTTGGTTATTGCATGCCAAAAAAGCTCTGTTTGAGACCAGACTAAGACAGCAATGCACAGATAACTGAGGTAACAGCCCAGTAGCTGGTGGGAAATCCAGGTGCAGCAGGTTCAAGGTACTGCTCCAGGTCAGGCAGGAGGAGGCATAGAACCAGTCCTATGTTCCTTATCTGACCCTTGAGCTTTTCCCAGATAATCCTTCTCACAACAGCAGTTGTTTTTTTGAGCCAGGAGCAAGGTTCCCAAAAGCCATCATGGCATGAGCACCAGCCCATGCAGAGCAAGTGAAATCATAAAAAAAGCCACTTAAAGCATCATCAAGCTTAGAGAGAATTTACAGGGCGCTGTTTATTTCTACCTTTGATTCTCTACATGGTCTCTACAGATCAGAGTACTTAGAAAACATAATTATTTTAATTAGGAGTAATTCAATTAGAATATCTCATTGCCAATAACATTGCTAATAAGAAATGAACACACTTGACTTTTTTTTTTTTTTTTAATCTTACCTTTGGGGACTCTCTGAACACTTTCCCAGATGTGGAAATACTGCTTTGATGTTGCATGTCTAATTCTTTTCTCCTGTAGGGTCTGATTTAGTGTATACTTAAGGACACTGAAGTCTTTCCTTTGCTTCCAGAGGGCACAGGACTGTGCTCTTCCACACTGCTTTATGTCAGGAGGGATCTGTGCTGTAACTCCCTTGCAGGAGAACAGTGAAATCAGCACCCTGTCTATGAAAATGGTGATGCCAAGTAGGTCTGGTGGAATAATGTCAGTAAAAGGGTAAAAGCCACCTTCTGGAGATCCCTTGCTGATGAGCCTTTGACAATAATTCAGGAATGTGTTTTAGGCCTCTTCAATGAGTCCATCATAGTGAGTGACAAGAGTAACAACAGTATTTTGCTCTAACAGCACAAGCCAGGCCAGTTTGGGAACGTGCACCCTGTAGTATCAAACCCAGTGCTCAACGCTGGCTAAAAGAGTCCCTGGAAGTGGCGGCAGCACTGCTGGAGTCACAGGACAGCACCCAGTGGTTTCCAGCTGTAACCAGAGCTGCTTTATCCCCAAGGAGATGGGCACCCTTGGGTCAGGAAGCTCGTCTGCACCTCTCGCTGGGCCACTCTGCCTGTTCTGGCAATGAGGAGCCACCGTCCCAGCAGCCAGGTGACCTCCCAGTGACACAGGCCAGCCTGGGTGCACACCCACTTCGTGCTGGGGAGGCCAGGGATGGCTGGCACGTCCTTCCCAGAGCTCAGCCTGCAGCCACCCGCTGGTGTCAATCACAGCCACTGGGATCAGCTCCGGCAGCAGCAGCCTAAGGTCTGTGCTCACATTTGAGCACCCTTAACACCAAAAGAAACCACACAGATGGAAAATATTTTACTACTTCTAACCATTTTCTCTGTGATCCAGCCAGCAGGGCTCTGAGAAACCTGCCCTGGCAAGCAGGGCTCAGCTGAGCTGTGGACAATTAGCTGCTTTACCCAGTTCATGCTCATCCTCTTAACCAGCAGCCAAAGAATATTTTAATGCTGATCTGTCTCATCCTTAGTTGTGACACTCTCCTGGCGCAGTACAGCTTGTTTTAGATTGTACTGAACAATAAAGGGTCCTGTTATCCAAGGGTGGTACTTGAAAGCCTATCTGCAAGAACAGATCTCATTATTTTAATTAAAAGCTTCCACGTATTATTTTCTGAGCTAACAAATATGGCCATGGTTGTAATTACGGAATCACCAAATATAGTCTCAAGATCTTGTTAATAATGATATCCTTTTTAAAATCTCATAATCTTAAAAAAATGTTGTAATTAAGTCACCAAGCAACTATATTTGTCTCCATGAAATAAAGCCAAATCTACAGATAATTGCAAATAACTCATTTCCCAGTGGATTAATTTTTTTGTATGCCAATTAGGCTCACAAATCTCAAGCTGTCACCTTCATCTCCAGACATGCAGCCGGCTGAGAGCACAGCTATAAACAAAACAGTCCAAGTGCCTCTTGTTCCCTCAGTAAGAAAGAAAATGAAGTTAGCAACACACATTTGCAGATGTCAGCCCCTCAAGAACAGAAAAGGGGGAAAAAAATCATCTTTGGATTATTTGTTGGATGTAGGACAATCAAAACACTTTGTCTCGCTTTTGGGAAGCGTTCTGGGAAAGTCCTGAGAGACTTCTGTGGTTGCAGTTTTGGGGTAACAGCTGCCTGGAGACTCAAACCCACACGTGACCCACCACCCCCAGCCATGGATGGTTTTCTCTACCATGTCCCAAGTCCTGGGAGCCCTTAGTGAACCTCAGGTGGACACGGGCACAGATGTGTCTGTCCCCGCTCATCCCGCAGCACCGGAGGGCTCCTGGCAGCTGGAGCCGCTGCTGCCTCCACCTCTGCCCAGCCGTCCCTTTGGGGGGCCCCCGGGCTTCCCGAAGCTGCTGCGCCCCATCCTCAGGCACCGGCACCTCCTGCAGTGCCCCACTGTCACCTCTGCTCTTCCACGGCGTCCACCAAATGTGGGCTGGGAGCTGCTGACCCCTGCCTGGGGGATATGCCAGAGCAGCAGCAAACAACCACGTCTTCAGAACATGCTGGTAAGACTAAGCAATTGTCCCGATCAAATCAACAAACCAGCTTTGCAGCCTGAAACATTCCGAAGTGTTTTGCAGCTCCTGCTTAGGTGCAAGGCAGTCCCTTTGCCTGCCCCTGCTGAACCTCCTGAACTCAGACATGGAACCTGCCCCAAACAGCTCAACAGCAAAACTGCCCAGAAGCACAAATTCAGGGTATCTGAGAGGTTACACACTCAGAGAAGAGGGGAACAACTCTGTGACAAGTCTGTTTCAAAAAATAATGACACACAATTCACAAAATTTAAAATTGAAGCATCAAGATGTGAGCTGGTGGCCCAAGCTGAGCACACCTTTAACACATGCTCCTTGGTCCAGCGCCTTCTCCTGGACAGGCGGCCCAAAGCCTTGAAGCTACTGAGGTGAGTGTCTGGGAAGCCTGGGCTGGTGCGCCTTGGGGGACACGGAGCTCCTTTGACTCACTTTGTCCTTCTCTGGAGTGGAGATTAGATGTCTCCTCACAAAATTCTCATGCCTGACAAGTAACCCAACAGCACTGTCCTTGTTCCCATCCTCAAGTCACCCAAGATTCCCTCCAGCCCATGCAGCTTAATTCTTTTCTCATTCATTTCAAACAGTCCCTGACTTCACTTCTGCAGGGGAAGGGCACACCAGGTAACCTGGACCTCTGCCACCTGCACTGCTTCTGTATCTAAAACATGCAACTTTTCCATCCTTGTCACAGTCGAGCCCCTGCTCTGCCTGCCCAGCTGGAGGAGGACATCACCATGCCCACACCTCTATAAATACTGCTGCCGCTGTGGCCCTGCATTTGCTTTGGGTTTAGAGGCCAATTCTTGGAGAGAGCTGCACCTAAAGGACTTAAAGATTGCACAGAAGGAAAAAATAAATCCTGTGGAAAGTAAAATTGCTAAGATGGGGTATTACCCATGTATCTGTACCCATAACCAAGGTTTCAGAAATGCTGATTAATCTCAGAAGCCTTAAAGCATTGGAGGTACATGTCTGTCACATTTCTGAAAGCTTGGCCACAAAGTACCTTTGTAAAGATGCAAACAACAGCCTGAAAAGCACATTCTCCCTTTTGTCAGCATCACTGTAGGAAACAAAAAACAACCACAAAGTGTTTGCAACAAAACACATTGATAGTCATGTAGATATTTCATTTTTTCCCTTCCCAAATTTAACAAAAGCCTGGATCTACCACTCAAATTAAACACTGTGCAGTAAAGCATAAAGTCTGCATTCAACAAGTTTAATTACTGTGTAAATGAAAGAAATTATTATTCATTCATGACATTTATTTCAGTTCCAGTGCTAGCTGCCTTTATAAAAGTGGGATTGGGGGTGCAGGGGGAGGAGGAGGCTGGGTGTATAATTACTACTATATTTCTTTGCCAAACATTAGTGAACTTAAACAAAAAGTGCTTGTTTTCGTTGGAGAGGAAAAAGCATGTGAGCTATCAATGATGGATCTTAAGGACGCCCACAGCCTTGACACGGTGCCAGGCTCTGCTAGGTACACCACGACTGGGGAGGCTGATAACACAGAGCTCATTGAAGGCAGAAGCCCAGATCAGGACTGGGGTGGGTCAAAAGCCACCCAAACGATGGGAACAATCCAAGGCAGCAGCCCCTGGGCAGTAACGGAGCCACTGTGCGACATGAAAGATAAACTGGCAGCTGATGCTATCGCGGCCTATCCAACAATGCATCTTTTCTAATGGATTTTCACAGGGCTTAAACTTCAAACAAAGGAAAGGGAAAATAAAACCCTCTAAGCTGATTCAGATCAGGCATTTTTGGGAGCCTGAAGAAGGCAAGGGAGAGGCTGCAGAAAGATTCCCTCCTTACACAATACAATAAATCTGACACACTTATTCTGCCCCATCCTGCACGTTGTGCTGATCCCAGGGGAATAGCTGCTACCTGCTCGGATCCACCCAAAACACCTGAGCTTTTCCAGAGAGCACTGGAAACAAATTCTAGTGACTAATCAAAACATCTTCCAAAAATATGCTTTTCCTGGGGGAAGCAATTCCTGTACTTTCTTAGCCCTCCAACTACCAGCATTTAATCACTGCACCACAGGAGAGATTATGCTCTGGCAGAAGTGTCCTCAGTTTGCTCAACGGAAGAAAAAAAAAAAAACATTAAAAAAAATTAAAAAAAAACCCAAACTGGGCCACACAAGTTGTATGTAAGAAATTACAGTTGATGTATTTAGGTAAGTGGAAGGAGCAGGGCTGAACCTGGAGGTCAGCCTAAGTGGGGGAAGGCAGTGATATTTCACATCCACATTTAGACATTCCACTTCTGTTGTGCTAGCCAGAAAATACATCCTTTTTAAGAGGAGCTGTACGGAATTGCCACAGCTGCCTATCACAGCCAAGGCTGAGGGGTGATCCTTGGAAAGCCCATGAAGTGTGTGCACTCAGCTGAGGGAATAAACATGACGAATTTTTTGCATTTCAGAGTAATACACGTCAGAGTCAGCTCTGATCTCATTCCCCATTCAAAATAAGTCGCTCTGAAGTTTGTTCCCAATTCCTTGCTGAACCTAATCAAGCCAAATGGAACAAGCCATAATCCAAGCAGAATTCAATGAACTGCACCCTTTAAGAAGGCTATTATAGCTTGTTCCCAGGGTTTAAACCAGGAGAAGATTTAAAGTGGAGAAGAGATTATCCCACATCTGCCTCCCATGACCTCCCTCTGTTGGCACCAGCCCTGCCACTGTCAGAGGGAGCGGCTGCCAGAAGGGTGGATTTGAGCCACTGACCCATTCTCTCACCTCCTACACACCACTGACATCACAGCTCATTTTTCTGCCCCCAGACTGCACCAGCATCCCCTCCAATGCTTGTTTCTCTGGAAATTTCAGGCTCAGAGGTCTCAGAGCTGCAGTTTTGGTTTGAGCACGCTGCCCCTGCCATCGGTCGGGAGCAGCCACAGCGGCCGCTGCTGCAGCTTGATCCTTCCTCCTGATTAGACCAGGGCTTTGCAGACACAAAGCACTATCTATTGCCAAAACCTGATTAATGCTGCATCCTAAGAACCACAGTGATAACAGGGGAGGTAATTACACCCAGAAATAGGTTACACGCCAAAGCCAAGTACTTTGGCCAAACCTGCACAACAGTTTTACTTTTTCACTGTGGCTCAAAATAATTGCTGAATTTATGCCACTAATAAGAGGAGACCAACAGCCACATCATCTTTGGACTTTTCAGCATCACTGAGAGCCGAGGAACAGACAGGGACAGCATTCCTTACAATGTCCATCAGCACATTTCCCCACAGTTGGTCTCCTGGCTGGGGGATGGCTCCTCCCTGTGCTGGGTGCAAACATCAGCCCTTCACAGGGCAAGGGACACCGGAGTTGGTGTCCTGGGGGAGGTGAGGAGGCAAATCCACTGCCCCAAGAGCTGAGGAGTGACTGCAACATGGAGCAGCAGCTGAGGGAAGGGAGGCAGCCCAGGGCAGACACATCAGCAGAGTCATTTCCAAGCAGCCCCTGCTGCTCGCCCTCCTCCTGTGCAGGAGCTGCAGGACTCCAAGCAGCTCCCCAGGGAAAACGCTTCCCTGCACACTGCCCAAACCTGCGTGGAATGGCTGTGCCAATACCACTGACAGCCCCATCTCAGCCAGTCAGGCGTTTCCAACTGCCTTCAGAAAGGAACAGAAATGGGGCAAGGGATCCTTGCTGCCCACCTGCCACCTTAAGCACTAACTTCATCATTTAGTAATGTAAAATGGGCAAGAGAAATTTGTTGCATTGATAGTGACAGTGACAATTTCTCACATGACTATTTCTTGCTCCTGTGCTGAGTGATGCAGGATCCCCCCTGACCACAGAGACTTTTACCAGAGGGGGCACCAGCATTCCCCTGCAGAAGGGAAGAGGGCTCAGGGCACATTCCAGGGGAAGAGGAAACTCCTGCACTGACACAGGCACTCACAGGCAGTGACCAGGCAGCCTGGAAAGCACACTCAGGCTGTCAGGAGGCATTTCCACAGCCAGCTGAGATGCATGAACAATTCATATAAGGCAACACCAAAAATAAAACTAATTACTTTAGGCTTATGATAAGAGAGATCTTCTTCTACAGGCAACTTTGCAAGGTCACCTTCCCTGCTTTAGTCTCTCTCTTCTTTTTTTTTCTTTCCTTTTTTTTTTTAAACAAATGACATTGAGATGCTTTCAAAGCTTATCTAATTCTACCTCAGGGCAGGAAGGGGTTAAGACCTTAAAAAATACACAGAGATGAATAGAAAGCCAAGCTGGCAGGGCAATGTTTCAAAAAAAGGAAAGGGGG
>WBMY01009985.1:483356-497571 GCA_013397315.1 Donacobius atricapilla | reverse complement strand
CTTACAGTCAAAACAGACCCACAACCCCAGAGTTTAAGGTCACTTCCTCTCCTGCAGTGCTGGCAGCAATGCTGTCAGTCAGCACGGTGTGCTGGCAGTGTCCCTGGCTGCGGGGACACACAGGGGCACAGCACAGGAGTCACAGCCAGCCGCCGGGAAAGGGGGATGGGGAACCAGCTTTCAATTGATTCCAGAGGTCCTTTGGGAAAGATGGAGCCTCTGCTTTATTAGCACTGACATTCAGCTCTCAGAGTAGCAGGCTGATACCTAGTTAATTTGAAGCCATTTTCCAACAGGGAAATCTGTTTGTCAGGCTCTTGGCAGGGAAGCGCAGCCAGCACCAAGCCAGAGCAGAGCTCCTGGTGGGACAGGACACCTGCAGCACACAGCCCTCAGCTGCAGAGATGTGTTCATCTCCCACGGGAAAGGAGGGCACTGTGCTCCAGACTGTCTGCTCCTGAGTTTGTTCAAGTGTTGATCTAGTGAGGGGAAAAATAACAACACAGCCACCTTTGTGTTTCTTTTGTGAGGAGAGCCTGCCATGGACAGACACGAGCCCGTGCACCCCGGCAGAACCTCACTCTTGCCTTCACTCTGTGACATTTCTTTGTGCAAGTCCCTGAGGCTTCTTAACTGGTGCTCTAACGTGCTAAAGGAGGTCTTGACTTCATTTTAGAAATAGCTTAGCTGCATGCCAGACTAGGATCTTCAGGATAAGATATCATTATTCTTCTGTTAAAAATTCCACCTCAGACGATGGCAATGACCTGCTGCTGCCTGGCTGCCACTGTCTGTGTAACCCTGTGAGTGAACACTGGGCTGGGGTTGTGTCACGGCTCTCTGTGACCACACCAGGAAATGATAAAATGAGAACAAGGTCTGGGGCAGGCTCAGGAAAGCCCTGGGAAGTGAGCATGGCTGTGGCTCATTAACCAGACTCAAGGTAACACTGCTACAGTGAGGCCAGAGCAGCTGCACACAAACCCCCCACACCAGATCTCCTGTCAGGCTCCAAAAGATGCAAATACCAGCTTGGTGTAATAGTCACCGTCACGTAAGGAATCTGGGCATCTGCTTCTCACTGATCCCTTAAAGCTTAACTGCAAGGATCTGTCTATAAGCAAACATCCTGATGAAGCTGCTCCACAATTTAGATTTTAGCTAAATCCTAATCCAGACTAAGAAGATCCATAGAATTATGCAAAAAGTTCCCCATCACAAAACAGAAACATATCTGAGAAAAGGTTTCCATAGAATTCCCAGGCTGCTATCCTGCCTCCCAATCTTTGCAATGCTCCTGAGGCAGTGACACCTAGCAGTGCACGTTGGCTTTCACTGCACTGACTGTGGGAGTCAGGATTATTGAAGGAAATTAATGGCTATTGCTGTTTTCTTATATACACCTCAGTGAATTATTCCAAAAAGGAAAAATAGGAGACAATCTATCAAAATCATACAGGTCCAATCAGTGCTGTGCCTCTGCCTGTCTGTGTTTAAACCCAGAGGTATTGAATGTCTAATGTAATTATACATTAAACACTACGTGCAATGTTCAGACCTACACGTATTACATTACATATATAAACATGCCCACACACAGATGCTTCTAGACAAACCTTTTGAGTTTTGACTACAGTCATGATAAAAATCAGTTTGCAGCTGTGCAGGGAACTCTCCCCAGGTCAGTACTGAGCACTGCCTGTTCCACACGGACTCCATTCTCCGATAGAAATGGTTGTGGAAACACCGGCTGTATTTTGACTTTTGAAGAGGAAGAAAGAAATAACGTGACAGCAATGGATACACTGGACTTCAGAGCTCACACGCTTCCTTGTCTATTTATACCTCTGGTCTCAGAGGTGCCAAGCTCAGTGTCCCGTGATGTGCTGAGTGCCAGGAGGGAGGGCAGGATGTGCCCAGCACGGTCCTGCTGCTCCCTGGGTGACCTGCCAGCACAGCCAGCTTTCCCCCTGCCACTGACTGTGCAGTTTGGACAGCAAACCACACGTGCAGCAGCCACTTCCATCCCTCAGAGACTTGCTGGTTTGTATTTGCTCAGTGTTGTGAGCAGCCTTGTCCTGTAAGGCCCTTTCAGCTGCCAAGCTCTCAGGGCAGACCTAGTGTGGCTGCAGTCGGGCTCTGACTTTCCCGGGGTCCTCCAAGTGCTACTCTGGGTAAAAACAACATATGCAAGGGTAAAGCTGCCAGACTCGTGGTCAAGGAACTTCTGTAGGTGCTTGTTCATTCTCACAGGATCACTCAGAATACTTGAGCAGATGCTTCCTCCCTGTGTTGGAGGCGGATGAGGAGCCCAGCTGTGCCCCCACGGTAGCTGAGCACCCCAGCACCTCTGGCATTCCAAACCTCATCATCCTTCAGGGATGGAGAAAATGTAAAATACTCCTTTTACACAGAGATGCAAAATTTCACCCGCCTACAAACAAGTGTGTTTAAATTAAAAAACTAACCTAGGGGCCTCGTTGCCTGGGCCACTGCACTATAAAGGCAAATCAAGAACCTTTAAAAAGCCATTTTAGCCCTGGAGTGGGCTCATTTCTGTCCTCATGGACCTTAAGGAGATGAGATCTCTAATTCAGACATATTACAGGCTGGAAGTTGGAGGAAAAAGGATCCAAATCTGAGTTGCCCAGAATGAGAAGGGAAAGTTTACCCTGATTTTGAACCCCAAAATTCTTAAAACAGCTCTCACTATCCCTCCCATTTTGGGTGCAGGACCCCACACAGGTCAGTCCCCCTGGTACCCTACAGCAATCAGCTGCTGCTACCTCCCAGGGCAGGCAGTCTCATCAGACAGCCAGAACTAATGGTTTTAAATACTCTTCATATACATCTAAGATATCCATGTAATCACTCCACTGCCCAAGGCCAGGAGAGATGTGGTTTTAACAGAGGTGTCTTTGAAAGGACTGAGATTTTATGTTAAACCATATCCCAACCCTACACAAACCTACAAGGCAAGAATAATGCAATATAAAATCTCTGGGGCACTATGCCAAGGCACTTTTTGGAACATTTTTTTAGTATATCTAATATTTTTTAGATTCATTAGAGATTTAGATTTTTTACCTTATTTTGGTCTCAGAGTGACCACTAGTTGAGGTCACAAAAGTAGCACCTCTTTCAGTAATCCCCCTCCACAGAGAGTGGAAGGATCCAGATCTCTCTCCATCATCTGTCTGTGCTGAGGAGAAAAGTGGGATTTTGTGCTCCCAGTTTCTCTCATGAACACACCACAGTGATATTCAAGCACTGAATGAGTTTGCTAAGACAAAACAAGAAACCTTCAATCTGAACCTTAAACCAAGGAAGGAGATGATTTCGGCCTGTCTTTGGTTTCCCCTTTTTTACATGGATGGGGGGAAAAAAAGTCTGGGAAGCTGGTGAGGACACAGCAGGAGCAGGAACCAGCAGCAAGGGCTCTCCCTGGCACGAAGCCCTGCCTTCCCAGGACCTGCAGGAGAGCACAGGGGGACCTGCAGGAGAGCACAGGGGGACCTGCACCCCCGGAGCTCTGACACACCACGGGCCATCCCGGGCAGCGAAGGCAGCTCTCTGCTCCCAGCAGGCAGAGCCCTGAGAGGGAGAACAGCAGCACGGGGCTCCCTGAGCAGCGAGGAGACTCTGCCTGGCACGGAGAGGTGTCCCTGTCACCTCCCAGCGCCATGTGGGTGCCTCTGTCTCCAACCCCGCCAGCCTGACCCCGTGCCCTCCTCACGGCCCTGCCGCTCCCCGTGTCCTCCCTGCTGCAAACACAGGCTGCTGCCCAGGGAACCTGCGCTGGGGAGCAGAGAGCAGCCGGGGATGAACCTCAGTGACATCCACGTCAAGGACTCCAAACCAGGGCGTAAGACACAAGAGAGGCAGGATGGAAACCAGCACAATGCCATCTCTGAGAAGCAGCTGATTCTCTCCGGCCAGGCAGTGCTGTTAATGTATTCTAACACAGTTCCAGCTTTAAATCTCCTGGATTGACAACAGAATTGAATTACCCTTCCAAATCTCTCTCTTTCAACTTGTCATAAGTTTTTTTTAATCCAACAAGAAGCACTTCCTTGGCAGAGTTGCCATTGTTATATTTTTTTCCAGCTTTTCTGATTTAGGGATTTAATCTTTTTAGCCATGAATTGACTTCTCTGAACTAGCACTCACAGAAAAAAAAAAAAAAATCGGCTCTTGCTTGCCATGCAAGCTGCCAAGTAAGTTCCTAGGACCAGACGGAATGGATCCTGGGCTTTTAAAGGAGACCACTAACAATCACAGAGAACACAACAAACACAGGCAAAGTTTCAAGGGGGCTGAACCAAGATTGATCCCAAAAGAGAAATGACAGAACACTAAACAAGGAAATAGAAGCACTATCTGTTCATCTCCAACATCTGTATTGTGTAGAACGCTGGAAGCTACAGATCCTGCTTGAATAAAGCTGCAGAGTAATGCAACCCACGTGCAGCCCTGAGATGGGGACCCACCACCCTGCCCAGCACAGGGCTCAGCCCATCACCCCTGCCAGCTCTCACTGCTCAGAATTCATTTCCAAACATGCAGAGCAAAGCAGAAACAGCAGCTATAGGGGAAGGAAAAAGGAGACATTTAAACCATTGCTGACACCCACAGAGGATGTTTGCCTCAAAGCATAACTACCAAGGTATGTTAGAGCTGCCACACAGCTGAACAGGGGGGACAAAAAGATCCGCTGCAGAGCTTTCAGAATATTCCTGTGATTATCACTGAGCTATAGGCAGCATTTGTGCACAGGCATAGCTTAATTCTCCTCCTTGAAGCTCCTCTGCCTTCTTTCCCAGTTTATATTTGGATGCTCAAGAAAGGAACTATTTAGTTATTGAACTCAAGTTTATTTTACAGGCAATGAAATTCAATCCCATCTTTTAAGCAGATTAGGACCTACACACAGACCTTTGAACCTGCTCTGTTACCGTGTTGGCTTTCACAGCTCGTCCCCAAGGGAATAAAATTACTCCATTTAATTAGAATCCAACTCTCCTCATCTGCCCCTGAAGTTTCCTGTCACCTCAATCAATTGTGAATGTAATTTAGGCTTAAAGGTTTGTCCTGATTTTTCACTGGGGTGCTGAAGAGCATTGCAATGCAGTAATTCACCCATTCTCAAACTTTTCTGGGGACGCTACAACGGAAATGCTGCTTGCCTTCTCTTGGTTCTGTGCCTTGTCCAATGGCCTCAGAGAAAAGCATTGGAATTCTTTCCAAAATGCTGCACAGACAATACTCAATAACACACATACCTTCACACCCATCTTATGGCTGGAGAAAATGAAGCACAGAGAAGAGGAAATGTGAGATTCTCCTTCCCAGACCCAGAGCACTTTCACTAAAAATTAGGAATCCAGCAATTAGTACCACGCCGTAATCACTGTGTGACATGCCTTTGTCTGAAGGTAACAACCACAGCCAAATCCAAAGCTGCAGAGCTGGGTGGGTGTTGAAGAACAAGTGTTTTATGCAGCAGTCATCACAGAACAAGATGTTTCAGGAAGAGCTGCCCCAGTGCCACCAGCACAGAGAACAGCTGTGCCGGGCCAGATCAAAGGCTCAGCTTGCTCAGCATCCTCTTCCCAACACTGGCCATAAATGGGTGTCCAATATAAATAGGATAAGTATATACAATACTCCTGTGTCTCTATTTATATGCCTACATCTTTCCCCCTTGCTTCCACCACCAGTCACTCCCAGCTCACTGAGCTCCTGACAGGGTTTCTGCCTGTTCAGTGGCAATCCATTGGTTTCTTTTCCATGAATTGGCCCACCTTCCCACAAGTGATGCAAACTTTTACCATCTGCAATTTCCTTGACAACACCCAGTTGCAGTGGCCAACACCTTCCCAAAGAAGCACCTGCTTCTGATCTCCTTCAGCGGGGCTCTTTCCGACTTCCTTTGGCAACTCCAAGTCCCTGTGTCACAAGGCAATGAACACTTCCCGCCTCCTGGTGTCCTGCCCGAATTCACAAACCTCTGTCACGTCTCCTTTCCTTACCCACCCAGCTGAGGGCTTGCAGTTCATGCAGTTCTTCCTCCCACAGAGGCAGGTCCACCCCTCTGAACAGCCTTGCATTTCTTCTCTGAACCCTCGGTGTCTGCAAGTCTTTGGAGAGGGAATGGTGAGAGCAGCACATGGCCATGACACAGGTAAATCAGGAATTTCTATTCCATCACAGCAGAGTTCCCTGTTCCATCCTTAGGACCCTAATCTTTAGCTGATTAGTCTTTTATACCACTACTGAGTGATGTGCTAATGATTTAATGGAAATATCCATTATAACTCCCAAGTCTGTGCCTAGAAATGGAGTTAGGACCACCCTAATTTCACTTTTGCATGGAAATCAGCTCAGAGTTCATAATTTCATTAGGACTGTTTTAGGGAAGAGTCACCAGAGTCCCTAAAAACAGCATAAAGCACCTGTGCTTTGGCACATGATTGCTGTTAAAGTGAACTTGGACACACTAATCCCACTCAGAATCCCCTCTCCATCCCATGCTCTGTCCCTGCTCCCACCCCACACTGTAATGAAACAGGATTTTAACAGGCTCGGTGCTCTTTCATATAACCAGTGTCTTCAAATTTGCTTTAAAAGCACATATAAATATTTCATAGAGCAGACAATGCTGCTCTCACATCTGATTGCAAACAAGATTATTTTTTCTCCCAAACAAATCCAATAACTTGATTATCTGCTCTGGTCTGTTCTTATTTTTTCTGCTGTACAGTTTTTAAATATTTGCAGTTGTAAGTCTTTCAAAGCTTTAATTTGCTTAAAATGATTCACAAGCACCTTGTTAATCTTTTATCAGTTTTATTACAAACTGTAAACAAAACCCAGTTCTTAAATAATTGAAGGGCAGAACTAGCCCTCAGGCAAATGAAGTCCAGGAGGGGAGAATAAAAAATTTAAAAATCAGAGTAAGCCTGTAGGTTTTTTTTCCTTACCAGCTACGGAATTGGTGAATCTAGCTTCAAAACAGAGAGGAATTCAAAAAGAACAGATTGTGTGTGACATCCCCCCAGCCAGTTTCTCTCAACTACTGTGTCCTGAATATTAATCTATCAAGTACCTACACGTTACTGGTTACAGTTAAGCACACCACAGGCTCTCAAGGCAGAAGTTGGCTCCCAGACAGCGGCTCAAGAGAATTCCTGTGCCTTTCTGTGTGCCCAGCAGTGCCTGAGCCTGCTTCCTTATCAGCCCAAAGGATCCCTCCCAGACAGCAGGCCCAAGGGAAGGCAGCTGGAGCACTCTCCCGTCCGCCGGGGGACACCCCAGCACCTCCTCCTGCCACCCCGGGCACAGCTCACTGGGCACAGCCGTGGGAGAACTCGGACTGCTCCTGCCCACATCCCTGCAGCCCACGGCTCCAGTGCCAGCCAGCTCTTGGCACAGGGGTGACAGCAGCCCCTGCTTGGAGAAACCCCACAGAAACCCCACAGAAACCCCACAGAAACCCCACAGAAACCCCGAAAGGAGCACCAGGATGAGCAGAGGGATGGAGCAGCTCTGCTGGGAGGAAAGGCTGGGAGAGCTGGGAACGTTCACCTGGAGAGGAGAAGCTTCAGGGAGACCTGATTGTGGCCTTGCAGTGCCTGAAGGAGCTACAGGAAAGATGGAGAAACAATCTCCAAGGGATGGAGTGACAGGACAAGGGGGAATGGCTTCCCACTGCCAGAGGGCAGGGATAGGTGGGACACTGGGAAGGAATTCTTCCTCATACCTGGCACAGTTTGCCCTGAGAAGCTGCCCCATCACGGCCAGTGTTCAGGGGCTTGGACAAGGTTTGGAGCACCCCAGGACAGTGGAAGGTGTCCCTGCCCACAGCAGGGGGTGGAATGGATGTGTTTTAAGGTCCCTTTGAACCCAAACCAGTCCATGGCTCCATCAAACCACAGAGAACAACACTGCTCAGGTGTCCTCACCACGCCCAGTGTTGAATCTCAAACACTTTCATCACACCATGAGCAGGAGTCAGCGAAGTCCAGCCCAGAGGGGAGCTGGAGTCCGTACACAGACAGCTCAGGGAGGGGAAAACTCCAAACAGGGATGCTGGAACCGAGGGAAAAGCCTGCTTGGAGCCCTGATGTGACAGCGGGGGATGGCAGCATGAGGCAGGAGCCGGGCTGGAAATGAGGGTCCCCAGGCAGGAGCCCCTCATACACACAGGCTGATGGCAGTGCTGAGTCTGGTCACCTGTAAAAAGGGTACTGCTACATCCACACCTGGATATAAAACCCAATTATTCAGATGGAGAACTGTTATTTAATGTAATTATCACTGCTATTACAACCTGCTGTCATCTACCAACACTTCAGCCCAGCTGTGCTGCAGAACACTGCTCACTGTGGCTGTACAAGCAGTTCAGAAATTTTGGGACCCAACTTCAGGTTTCTAACGTATTGAGAATTTCCTAAGGTATTCAAATGGCATTTCCTTCTAGTTACAGAAAAGACCACTTCTAATGAAGCTTTCCAAAGCGTTGCAATTGGAAGAAAACCTAAGAACTATTGGAAGAAAACCTAAGGAACTATGGAGGCAAGACTGAGCAAATTCTAATTATCTTTGAAGGCTCCACTACCATGCACACAAAAATGGATTTAAATGCATTACAGACCTAAAAATGTGTAATGGATGCATTTCTAGCCTATTACATGCAGTTCATTGTGCAAAGGTTTTTGGTTGTATGTTTTGTGCAGCGAGATGTAAAAGTTGCTTAACAGAAGAAAATATATTTGATTAAAAATTTACATCAGGAGAATGTAACAGGGTTTTTTCTTTCCTCTGCTATTTTATCTGCCACTGACTATCCCCATTAGTATTCAGTTCTTCTCAGTCTCACAAGAATACGCAAAAAACAAGGACTAAGGATGGAAAAGTTTGAGGTCTAGATCCCAATCCATATTAAAGACAAAGCTGTCCAGAAACTGGCTCCAGGTGGAAAAAAAATGCACATATTCCAACTTGTAAGTGGGAGGACCCTAAAGTGTCACTGAGATGCTTAAATAGTTCTGCTCCAGTGACTCCCTTTGTGAGAACTATCACGGGGAAAGCGGGTGGTGCTTGGGCTTCCTGATGCTGCCAGTCCCACGGCGCGTCCAGCACCGGCCCGGGCAGGAGCAGCCCCTGAGTCACCCTGACACACAGCGTGCAACCACTGCCCCAGATCACGGAACAAAAAGCCCTTCACATCACTGCCATATTCCCAGGAAAGCCTAAAGAACTCGGAGGTCCTTGCTGATAACCATTAAGAGCAAAAAGCAAACAGCAAATGTTCAATCTGCAGCGCGGAAAGAAATCAGAAAGATCTTACACCTTAGTTAAACACCCTTATCCAAAACCACACAGGAACCAGTCCAACTATCAAAAGTTGGCAGAACTAAGAAAGATCCGTTTAAATCAAAATAAGTAAGTAAATACATAAATAAAGCCAAATAAATAAATAACTACTTCAGTCGGTTCTGCAGCCCAGGAGCAACTGAAAGCCGAGGGGCTCGCCCTGAGGAGCCAGCCTCGCACCCCTCTGGGGCTGGGGACCGAACAGGGATGGAATTCCTCCCTCTGCCTTCCAGCCCTGCCTGCGTCTCCCTGCGGTTACCAGGCCATGGGCACACAGGGCCATGTTTGCAGCTGCTGCTCCAGCCCAGCCCCTGAGGCTGCAAGGAGGGAACAAGCCCCGGAGACCCCCGGCCGGCCCCGGGCACTGCCGGCCAGGCTGCAGCCACCACGGGCAAGCTCCTGGCGTCACTGAGAGGGCAGAGAAAATCAGAATGCAATAACCAAAGGCCAAACCATGAAGCAAGGCAGCTCTGTGTGAAAGGGCTTAGTGGCACTCACAGGGTCACACGACCGAGCCAGGCAAGGGAAGAGCTGAGTCCAAGCAAGCACGGGCTCCCCAAGCACAAGGGCACATTTGGATCAGAGATTAGGACAGAATTGTTCCCTGGGAGGGTGGGCAGGCCCTGGCACAGGGTGCCCAGAGCAGCTGTGGCTGCCCCTGGATCCTTGGCAGTGCCCGAGACCAGGCTGGATGGGGCTTGGAGCAGCCTGGGACAGTGGGAGGTGTCCCTGCCATGGCAGGGGTGGCACTGGATGATTTTTAAAGACCTTTCCAAGCCAAACCATTCTGTGATTTTATGATTTGTAGTAATTTGTATTTACAAGTAAATTATATCCCTACATCTGTTTTCCTTGATTACGCCCAATCTCTGTTCACAAGAATATAAAATGACAAATCTCACTCATTTCCCTGAAATGCTGTCAGTCACAGTTGCAACATGATTTTAAAAATGCAAACTCGTACTATTCATAGGCAGGAAAGGCCTATGTGCTAAAATTGAAAAAAATTAGCAGCAAAAAGTGATAAAAATAGTAAATCAGGTGTCTGTGCCGAGCAATTCAGGACAACACAACCCTTTACTGATCATCCCCATCAGTTTAAGGAGTAACATCTGATTTCACACCTGCAGAAATCCTTCTAGAAGGCAATGAGGAAAAGAAGTAGGAAGATAAATAAATATAATCAGCACAATTATCTCCAGCAAACACTTTTGGTGAAGAAGCAGGTGGGTTCCCACCTCGCAGGCAAGGGTGGTTTGAGTGGCAGTGAACAGGGAGCTGCTGTGGGAGCAGCCTGGTTGACTCCCTGCACTCCTGCCACGCCTCTGGGCGTAGCTCTGGCCCAGAAAGTCACCCACACACAGTTATCCCTGACCCCAGCAAGCAGGGGTACAGACTTCTGGGAGGGCTCATCATTCCAGGGAAAATCAATGTTCTGGGGAGCTCAGGTCATCAGGCTGATTTATCACCTCCGCTGTCAGGCTCTTTAGAGCCCTGTATTATGCAAACACTGTGCACATTTCCATATCAGGACTTATGGAAAGGTGCTCGCTTCCCCAGCAGGGGAGGAAATGGTTTGGGATGAAAAACCTTGTTGTGAGGAGTGGGAGGGAGGAGGTTGTGCCACACAGGAGATAAATAACCAAATCTTTGTCAAACTACTGCTAAAAGGGACAAGACAAATAATGAGCAGAGTCAGGGATGAAAAAAACCCTAAATTCTCTAAAAATACAGCCAACTCATGAATTTCCAGCTGCAGAGCAGCCCTTTCAAGTTGCAACTCTCAGTGCTTGTCGAGAAAGATGCTTCCTGCCTCGATCCCCCGCAAGAGCAGCACGGTCTAATGGAAGTCACATTTGATGTGCTCTGTGCTGCTCAGCACAGAGTGGCTGAATTACCGGGTGCAGGCCTCATCATACTCTTAAAAAGTCATTTGGAACCAGGGCTTTGATTTAGATGGGCTTTATCCTTTACTTTCAAAGTACAACTGGTAATAATGTAGTCTGTGAGTTTAACATTTGAAACAGGGGTTCCATTTACCTCTTTGTACTTACTGGAAGAAAATGACTGTAATTGAAATCTTTCTGCTGGAAATGAAGCCCTTCTAACATTCAAAGTGGCTGCTTGTCCTTCAGGCTTTTTATTTTAGCTGTCAAAACTGTAAACTGCCTTTCAGAGGAGTGAGAGTCTTACAAGAGAGGATGAAATGAATGTACCCTGGATCTAGGTAGTAGGTGTTTTAATCTAATTTTCTAGCTAGAAATACAGCACTTCTCTCCCTTGGGCACTGCTGAGAACAGGAAAATTAAGCTTCACTTCAGTTCAGCAATATCTATCAATGAACCTCAAACAAGGGACAGGACTTTTCAAGGACAAAGCAAAACCTTTCAAGTCCCCCATTTTCATCCATAGGCTCCCTCAGATCCGGGCAGCAGCACGTGAAGCCAGACTGCCCACTCGCGCTGCCTCCCTCCACACGTCTCCCACACTTTCTAGAATTTCACAGATTTTTTCCAACAGCTTGCCTTTTTTCTTTCCCCCTTCAGATTAAACTGATTTCCTGGTGTCAGCAATATTATTCACATGAAGCTTTTGAATCTTAATTCCAGTGTAAATGCACTCAGACTGAATACGGGTATTGTGTCCAAGTGGCTCACGGCCAAATGACCTTATATTAAATCTTTGGAAGGGTAAACATAAAAACTTTGGGGTTTATGCTGTAGGGTTCCTTTCACTCTCTGCTACAGAATGTTAGCAATTAACTAGATAATAGACTCAAGATGAAGTTGTGGAGATTTCTATTTTAGTTAGTTTTATTATCTAGTTATTTTAATCACAACTACAAATGTGCTGCTGGGAAAAGGTTTTATCGTGCTTGTCTACACTACTTAAAAAAACTATTTGGATGACTTGAGCAAACTAACACACCAAAGTACATCGATTTAACCAATGTCTTTCTGTCCTGTTTCCAGTTCCAACATGTCTTTAGGATAAAAGGTGACCATTTTTCAGGCTTTGTGTTGCAGCCACAGATGCATGACCACTTCCTACCAGTACAAACCAGCCACTGAGCAAGCTGGCAAATGACATGAATGAACGGATTAAGAGATGTCAGGGTTCCAGGTGGATATGACGAATTTGGAAGCTCCCAGAAGACCCATAAGGGTTCAATCCCTGAGGCTCAGGCCAGTTCCATCAGCACACTTCAGTGCAGGTCTCTCTATAGATAAACCCAGCCAGGATGAGCAGCATTCAAACACAACCAACGGAACATTTTATGGCAGGAAAGTACAGTGATGCCAAGAGAATAAAAAAGGTTGACAATCTGTAACGGGAAGCAAGACTGTACAATATACAAGCTTCCTGCAGTTACCTTGGACATGTATATAAATATATACGCTTTATCAAAAGTGGGGTCTTCAGACATCAACGTCTTCTGAAGTAAACCCAAAGGAAAAAAAAAAAAATATTTGTGATGGCCAGAGGCAAGGATGTCAACTTCAGCAAAGCCAGCCAGCCAGTAAAAATGTCAATGAACTTCTTTACAAGAGAATTAAGAGGGAGCAGTGCAATGTCAGCACACACAGGAAGAGCAGCTCCAGTTCTGATTAACTGAGATACTGCACTGATGGGAGGGCACAGACCCAACCTCTTCCTAACCTAAAATGACCTCCCTTAAACAGAGATTATATAACACTTCCACATGAGGAGAGCAAACTTAAATTAATTTGGGTTTTACAGGCTGCTGCCAGAAGAGACATCAATGTCCTTCCTGCTCATCCAGGTACACCCCCCAGGGCCGTAACCTCTTGGTGAACTGGGACACACTGACCTGCCTGGAAACAAAGCCAGCCCAAAAAAGGACTAAAACCAGCTCAGGTGGAGGTGGGATCACCTCCCCATGTGGCTGCACAGGCACCTCTGCTGACAGTGCCCAGCTGGCAGTGGAGCACTCGCTCCTGCAGCAGCCCACGCTTGTGTCAGCTGAAGAGGAGAAACTGCATCTCCAAGGGAGATTTTAAATCCCTTTAGACAAACTGCTGTAAAAAGCTGGTTTGAGAATTTCAAAGGTTCTTCAGCTTAGCTCACATAAACCCAATTTCTAAGACCATGACAACACCGAGGAGTTGCAAAAGAATTTGACCTAATTTTTTAAGCCAGTTTGGTTGCACTATTGCAGAAACACTTGTTTCATGCAGCCTGTACCCAGAGTGTCCAGCCAGAGAACTGCAGCAGTTTAATAAATTCAGTGTCAATTCACACCTAAGCCACACTAGCACAACTTTCACAGGCAGACAAGACTGAGAGCTAAAGCAGAACAAGCCAAGCCCCGACTGCAGCGATAATGTTGACACAAAATCCTGCATTCAGCAAGGAGGTACAGCCCTCCCACACAGCCAAACCCAGAATTTCTCAGGAGCCTTCCATTAGGAAACCCCCACTTCAACACAAAGGGTTAACAGTCTCTAATCACCCACAAAATCCAGTGGAAGAGCAGGCATGCACTTCAGTTTTTGCCTTCCTGCGAGCGTGCATTACGGTTTGGGGCTCTTTTCCCCCAGCAGATGAACAGACTCAGCACCTGCCCTGGTGGATCGGAAGAAAGTCTTGTAAGGCACAATTAACTGTAACTGTACAGATTAAATGGGTTTCCTGGATTTCATCCACGTTCAAATTTCCCAGGTTGTAGATCTCAAAAATATCTGTCTCTGACAAAACTGGTATGACAGGTTATGTAACACTCCACAGAATCACCCGGTGACAGCAGAGCAGGAACATGATCTGCTCTGCTCAGGGACTCCAGGGCCTTCTGGATCAACTGCAAGGGGTGTCAAAA
>WBMY01009985.1:390893-483293 GCA_013397315.1 Donacobius atricapilla | reverse complement strand
ATTTTAAATAGCCAACCTCACCCACTGGCAAATAACTGGTGATTGTCTTAGATTATTTCCTGGAAGTTCCATATGCTAAATATGCTGAGGTGATTTGTTTTATTATAGATGTTTATAGGTCTGATATAACTTCAAAGAATACAGAATTATTGCAGAGAAACATCAAAAATATAGTAACTGCCTAATACAGCAGATTTTGCAGCCTTTTTAAGACTGTCCAAAACGAACGAAATGGAAGAGTTACATCTGAGACTGTTACATACGCCATTTGCAGCCTAGGGTGAATGATAGGACAATCTTGTTAAATTAAATATATATGCTTTTTGTTAAATGAAATATATATGCTTTCACTGAGTGCAGTATAACTTGAGGCACAAAGACAAGAAATAAATCAATGTGGGACTATTTGCCAGAATAGAAAATGTCAGACTAACAGCACAACTTAAGAGGGTTTTCCCTCTGCTCTAAGACCAAGTTGCTAACTGCTCAGGGATCTTTACGGAACAGACAGCAAGGCTGCTTAGTATTTTCATAAAAAGTTGTCTTGCTCTTTTCCCTATTTTGCTGGATTAAGGAAGCAGCAAAGCTACATCCACATTCTGCCTGCACCTCAGCAGTGTTGGAAATCGGATCAGCCTCTAACCTGGGGCAGCAAACCCTCCAGGCGATCTCCAGTGAAAACGCACCACCGTTAAGCAGGTCCCTGTGCAATCCTGGCCCACCCTCTGTCCCCATCCCTGCTCCTCTGCTTCCCCCAGGCACCGGGGCACCGAGGCACAGGCGAGATAAAGCGGAGGCTGAGTGGAAGAGGAAAATCCCACAGAAAACACTCCGTTCAGTGCAATGGGAAGTACAGCAAACTCCACGGTAAACCCCACCCCAAAGAGTCTTGAATACATCTTGCTACTTTTTGATCAATAAAACTTCTTTCTTCCAGCAATAATTATAGACAATTAAATACTTAGCTACTAAAGGAGAAGAAACAACTGACCTCCCTGCAGAAGCAGGTCACAGCTTATAATGGGCTCCACAGAACGAGAAATATTCCTCCCTTTCAAGCTCCATATGAGGAAAACAACTAACACATCTCTACCATCTCTATTTTTTTTTTTTTTCTCCCCAACAGGGCACTGGAGGAATCAGATCTGAGCTTTCCTCCTCCACCTGCACCGTGCTGAAGTTGCTGCCACATCTGCAGCCCGCTCCAGCTCTGGGCACAGCCTTATCTACAGAGTCACAGGAAAACCAATTCCCGGTGACACTTCCAGGGGCACAGCCTCATCTACGGAGTCACAGGAAAACCAATTCCCGGTGACACTTCCAGGGGCACAGCCTCATCTACGGAGTCACAGGAAAACCAATTCCCGGTGACACTTCCAGGGGCACAGCCCTATCTACGGAGTCACAGGAAAACCAAATTCCCGGTGACACTTCCAGGGGCGCTGCCAGGGGAAGGGGAGCAGCTGAGCCCCTCCAGTGCCCGGGAAGGGGGGCAGCAGAGGCTGGACTTACCTTCTCGGCATGCTTGAACTTGACGTAGAACCAACTGGACTTGATCATTGTCTCAGCTCCTGCCCTCGGTCAGCGCCAGGAAAGCGACCCCGCCGTGCGGAGCGAGGGGCAGCGGCTGCCGGCGCTCTCGCCGGGGGAGCGCAGCCCTCAGGTCGGGGGCAGGAAAGCCGAAGGGGCGGGCGGGGAAGGCGCTGCGCCGCCGAGTGTCCCCTGTCGGTGTCCCTCCTTCCTGCCGTGTCCCCTGCCCGTGTCCCCGCTGCCGCCCGGGTCCCGCTCGCTGCCCGCCGCTCGGCGCTGCCGCCCGGGTCCCGCTCGCTGCCGCCCGGGTCCCGCTCGCTGCCCGCCGCTCGGCGCTGCCGCCCGGGTCCCGCTCGCTGCCCGCCGCTCGGCGCTGCCGCCGCTCCGCTGCTGGCGGGGATTTCAGCGCCTTCATCACAAATGGCACATGTCAGTAAAGGCGGGAGGCTGGCTCCGGCGCTGGCAGCCGCCCAGGAGCGGGGCCTCCCCCAGTGGGATGAATAATGGATTCCAGCACTTCCCTCCAGACACAGATTAACACCTGGCTAAACATTCTTCTGACAATGAGCGTGGCCACCGCGGGAGCCCCGCACCCCGCGTTAACCCCTCGCTCGCCCACCAGGCAGGGCGGGGATGCTTTGGAGGCCGTCCCGCCGTGCCCTCCCCCATCGAACGCAAGATTATAGGACTATATATAGTTTAGAAACAATAAAGCCTCTTAGGCACGAAGCAAATATCTCCTTTCCGATTCGGCAGCTGCAGTAGCGCTGCCGTGGAACCAGAGCAAGTCCTCAGGAGCCAGAGTCGCCCCCGGATCCGCCTTTCTCAGCACCCCCTCTCCAAACACCCTTGGTGAGCTGCAATGCTGTCCGGCTCATGTTTTAAAGTAACATCCGTAATGACGTCTGTAAGGAATAAAGAGCACAAACCCCAAACCCAGCCCAACAGAACAACCACCACTACCAATAAGCTAGTGCACAGAAAATCCCGGGAAATCACTGGTCAGTGTTTGTCATTCTGTCTGTCCAGAAACACTTCCCAATTCCCTGGCTCTGCTTTAAGGAGACACATTGATCTGGCTGCAAACCTCCCAGCTCTGTGCATCCACGGAGCAGTGAATATCAAGTTACAAACGAAAGGATGGATATAATCAGCCTCCTGTGTTTCCACTGTACGCAGCCAGAGCTATCTGGCCCAGCATCCTGCGCCCAAACACATCACGATGCACAAGGAAACAATGTCAGGAATCTCGAGTCCAAAGATGTGCCCTCAGTAACACATGTAATAACACAGGCGGACAGGAATTTGTCACACGGGTACCTGAACCTCTTCACGTTTCCATACAATGATGAATGAGGTTCAGTTTTTCATTACAGACGTAAAAAAAAAACCAACAAAACCTCAGTTTGCTGCTTTACACAGCGGTCTGGTTATTTAAGTGGGAGTCTCCCAGTACCCTGTCCCAACAAGAGGATCATTTGCTTCTCATCATCTTCAGATCATGACTTTATAGATTTTTCTTGTCTCCCTTATATCACACCTCCCAGACTATTAAATTTCATCTTGTGGGTAGGCTGTGCATGTCTCCACAGATCCTTTTCATCATTCCCTGTACCTTTTCTAGGTCTAGGTATCTTCCTCATGGGCAGAGTGAGATGGAATAAATACATTTACCACTGACTTACCATCTCCTACTATATGTGCACTCAAGAGATATCAAGCAGGTGAAACAGACCCTGAAACCCAGTTTGTCAGTATTACTCACCTGAAAAGTACTGTCAGTGCTGATAAGAGTCTCAGTGCATTATCTGCAAGTGGTGGCTTTGACAACCTGGCTCATTCACCTGCCAGCAGAGGTTTTTAGAACTTTTCATAAACTAGGACTTACACAAGGGATCCAAACACCAATACTGACCAATAATGGTCACTGCATTTAGGAGGAGCTGAGGCTGCTCAGTCCTGCTCTGCCCTACCCAAAGGTCCCTGCTCACCCATACTCTGTTTGGTCCCTGCTTTTCCTTGCTCAGACAGGGAATTGGGATGCAGCCCTTTCCAAGCACCCTCACTGCAGCCAGCTGGGCTGCTTCAAATCATGGCCGTAGCTGGAAAGTCAGAAACGACTTTACATTGATGCCACAGAAAAATATTCCCGCTCTCCCTTTAATCCTGCATTCCTGTGGGAGAATTAACTTCTGCTAAAAGGGTGCTAAAATACCCCAGGCATATTTGGAACTGGAGATGTTAAAAATGAATGAGAAGGTCTGCTACAGGGAGCAACATAAAAAGAAAATTAAACCACTGGTTTTTTATCATCACCTCCTATTTCCTGCACCTCCAAAGCTGCTTTTTGAAGTAGCAAATGAATAAACGGGGCAGATCCGGCTGTGGAGGTGGTTGAGCTCAGGTCAGTGCGGGCACCTCGCTCCCCCCCAGCTGCTGCTGCTCCCGCAGCCCCCGCGGCAGCGCGTTCCCCGCAGCCGCGCCCGGCCCGCTGCGGAGAGAGAGCACAGCGAGCACGGCCGTGGGGCAGGGCGGCCCTGCCGGGCGGGACGGGGGCTCCGGCCGCGGGGGGCTCCGATGCCGGGGGGNCGGGGGCTCCGATCCCGGGGGGCTCCGATCCCGGGGGGCTCTGCCCGCGGGGGGCTCTGCCCGCGGGGAGCTCCGATCCCGGGGGGCTCCGATCGCGGGGGGCTCCGATCCCGGGGGGCTCCGATCCCGGGGAGCTCCGGCCGCGGGGGGCTCCGATCGCGGGGGGCTCCGATCGCGGGGGGCTCCGGCCGCACTGCCCCGACCCCGGGCCCTGCGGCAGGAGCACAGAGCCGACCCCGCGTACCAAGCACAAACAGCTGTGGCTCACAGCAATTACCAGGCCCTGGATGTTCTCCGCTGCTTCATTAGCATCTGGCAGGACCTAAAGTTCCAGGGTCACCAAACACAGAGCTATTATTTTATTTCAGGAAAATGCACAGCGACATCCCTCGAGAGCTGTCCTTTTGTAATCAAAGGACAAGTGCGGCGCAGGGAATGGAGACGGAATTCGCAGCCATGGCATCCCCCAGCCGGGCAGGGACGAGCCCATCATGCCACAGATTGCTCATTTTGTGCAATGTTCACTGTTGAAAGCCCCCACATCAGCATCCACAAACAGCCCCTGCAGCAGCCGCAGAGCCCGGTGATTCCTTACAGCGCTGACAGCTGGGTGGCTCTGCACACACACACGAAGTACACACCAGCTTAAGTTTTCAACACTTCATTCATCTTTGCAGGAGGACAAAACACACCATTTCTTTTCAAACCTGCCGCGTCAGCACCTTCTCCGAACTGTGTTTGGTTCTCCTGTTTAATAGAGCCGCGGTCTTTCTGGTGCGTGGTACCACAGCCTCACTCCTGTTCGCCAGCTCACTTCCGAGGGACGTGATGCTGCACGAACACCAACACCACAGCAGATGGGGATCCACCCCTGAAAGTGCTGCACGCTCCCCCAAAACCCTGGTAGCCCACACCTTCTCTTTCAGTCACCCATCAACAACATGAAGTAACTTACTGCTCCTATTCTGAGTTTGTACAGCCAAAATCACATTGTTTTCATATGACCCCAAAAAGGGAACCATGCTTCGGTAGAATATTCACAATTCTCCCAGAATAATCATACTTTGATTATTCAGCAGGTTTTGCCACACTCTAGTAAACCATTTCAACTGTGAGGCAGTGTAGAAAGGAATTGAAATAACCTCCTTTTTAACAGACCATTGGTTCTAAGCCTTTTAATACACTCTAATGTATATTTAGATATCGATCCACGTTCATTTCAATTATTCCCCATGACAAAGCTGATCACACACTAATGCAATGTGCAGTGTAACAGTGAGTACTGAGCTGGCTTTAAATCTCCTAACACAGTGGTACAATACCTCCTCCTCCTCTCTCTGCCCGTGGGTTTGTTGGTAAGTCAGACTAACATCTTGGTGCCACAGGGGAGGGGGGAAGGAGCGAACCAGGCACTATTTCACCTATTTTCGCTATTTCCTGAGGCAGCAGAAATGCCTTGAAGAACCCACTTGCACAGTACAGCCAATCCTGGAGGAAGCTAAAGAACCCTGACCCTTACGCCAAGCAAAACCAATCTCTGCCTGTGTGCAGGGGGACTAAAGCAAGATGGTGCATTTGCAGCAGGGACTACATCCAAGATAAATTACAGCCATTCCTGTGTTCTTGGCACTACGAGAGCAGAAAATCATCTCCCTCCCTATTACCATAATAGCTTTCACACTTCCCAACTAGCAGAGTGAAGTGTGGGGATGCTGGAAGAAATAGCACATAAACAACAAACAAAAAGTTTAGATAAATAGGAAGAGCCCATCTCCAGAAAATGTTTACAGCAATTTTTAAAATTAGCCTGTGGGGAGGGGAAAAAGGGGGGGAAGTAAAGGCAATCTGGAATAAGTATAAATAAAAAGAATTTAGAAATGTTTTTCACAGTTCAGAATGGCTCCTAATGTAGCAGCCAAAGCAGGCATCCCTGGGAGATTAAATGAAGCTGAGAGCAAAGCTTGTGGGATCTGCAAGCCTACTAAGAGAGAAAGTTTTTCCCAAAGTCAGAGAGCTGTAGAGTAACTTGGATTCTACAAATGAGGTACAAATGCTGAGGCTCCTGCTTGCCTCTGAACATGCTCAGCACTCCCCCAGCTCTAAACTAGCAAACACCCAGCTCACTTCCAAGCACCCAGATTCCACAGCAGCCTTTCTGCTTCACCCACAGCCACACCAGCTTTGTATTCCAACACTTTACATCCCCAAAGGCTTCCCAGGGCACGGGCAGTGAGGGAAGGGTCAGACTGCCCAAACTCGAACAAATCAGTGGCTACATCTCAGAACCAGAACAAATGAGGCGTCCGCAGCCTCCCGAGGCCAGTGCTGCCAGCCCGTTGTGGGTCACAGGGAGGTCCACAGGGAACTCTCATCTTCCAGGCTAATAGAGAGCATCGTGGGATTTGCTGTCTTGTTATTAACATGGTAACAATCCCATCTTGTAGCTCAGGACCCCGCTCGCCCATCACCACCATCTGCTCTTTCATCTTGAGCGCTGCCGAGTAATCCCATCACGAACAGGCTGCTGTCAGTTCGGGCTCGGGTGCACGTCTGCACAGAAACTCTCCAGGTCACTGCTTTGAAGCCAGCGTGGGCTGGCGGGATTCAGGAGCTCTCGTGCCTCACCCCCACTGCGAGCAGGCACGGGATGGGCTGCACCCCGTGTCTGCTGCTCCTGGCACTGGCACCAGTTCGGCCCAGGACACCAACACCGCCACCAGAGTCACCCTCGATAGAAAGGTTGGGGGTTTTTTGCTTCCCAGTGACTAAGAAGTGCAAGTGACATTTTCTCTGGCAGCTCTAAACCCTGTCAGGTCTGTCAGTGCTGTAAGGTCTTACAGCTGCCTTCCCCTTGGAACAGGATAAAGCCTACTAAGTCAGGCCACCTGACTCAAAGAGAAAGAGTACAGATTAATGTGAGAAAACCACTCTGAAGTACTTTATCTCCCCCAGCAAAGTGCCACTCTGTAATGAGTTACAGTCAGAGGTAACCCAGCTGGGGCATATGCTCGGCTTTCCAGGCGAATTTATGGCTGAGGCACAACCACAGACCCCTGAAGGATTCAAAGATACCTCAAGGCTGTCCACAGAGGACAAGAAACAGGCATTTGCTAGTGGTTTACAACCTGCAAGAGACAGACTGGGACAGAAGCAGGACAGCCCATGAGCCTGGCACACAAGAGCTGGGCTCATGATGGCTCACAATCTGCTCCTTGTGCCACACTGAGTTAGCTCAGGGTGCAGAAAGGAGAGCTGCTGATGGTATATGATATACATGGAACTGTGCCAGGAAGTCACGTGGGACTATCTGCAGCAGCGGGAGGCAAAGGTGGCTTAAAATGTCTTTTTGACCTCTCTGTAAAAGAAGGTACAGTGCCATAATCTGTAATTTAAAAAACAATAATTGCCAGCTGGACAAAATCACTTACGATATTAAGAGATCAAATGATGCTTTTGTAATCCTACACAATGGTTCTGCATTTTTTTCCCTGGCTTTCTGGTTTCTAGAGCTCCACCAGTGTTCGGACAGAGGTTTATTACCTTGCAAAAAAAAAAAAAAAAAAAAAAAAAAAAAAAAAAAATCACTTCTGAGATGACACCAGAACTCAGAAGTGTTGGAAATGACAGGATTCTCAAATGCAGAAAGCAGTGATTTCTGTGACACTCCATCATTTCCTCCTACCGAACACAGCTCTGCACTTCGCTACAGAGCTGTGAGTACGGATCTCCCTCATTTACACACGGAAGAGGGATGAGGGAGCAATACATCCAGTGGGGAAGAGGGGCAGAGAAATCCCTGATAAAACAGAACCTTTGCATGCAATGTATGTATTAACACTGGAGCACTAAGGCAAGCTCCCTTTGAATATAAAAAGGGATTAGATGGCAGGGCACTAATGCCCACAGCTAAACCAAGCCCTGTTCAGCAAAACGTTTGACACGAAAAATCCCCAGCAGCACAGCTTAGGCTGCAGTGCCAGTAGCTCCTGCACCAGCCATGGCCACAGGGCAATTTACACCTCAGCAATGACTGCTGTAATCTGTTTAACACCCACCTAGGAAGAGGCTGGGCACAAGGACAGCGACCAAGGACCGAGCAAGGAGTTACACAGAGCCCTGGAGGCCCTGCAGCCATAGCCAGCACCCAAAGAGGTCTCCGATCGCAGCCCCAGCCACCCTGGGCAGCCCACTCAGGTCCTCACCCCCAGCATAACCACCTATAAACCCAAGGGCACCTTTGGCATGATTCAAAATTCCTTTTGTGCCACACAAAACAGGAAATCCAGCACACTGCAGGGAGGTAGAGCAAAGAAACAACCAGTATCTCCCCAGACATGGAGCTACACAGCCCAGCTCCCCAACACCAGACCCTGAAAGGTCCTTTCTGAGGCTGGGCAGGGGCATCACCCGTGTCTCTGGGAAGCTCCAAAGTTCCTCACACCAGGCTTGGATCAGCTCTGAGGGTTCTCTGTACTCACCGAGCAGAAAAAACACCCTGACAGAGGCAGCCTGGAGCCCACAGGCAGAGCACACGTGTTCACACCTGTGCATGGACACCCAGCCAAAACACAGCCAGGCCACCGGCACACGCACTGTCCTGTCATTTTCAAAGTAATTCTGGTGAAGTTTCCCTTTAAAAATGAGATTTTGTTCTTTAATATTCATTGACTTCTAGTTTCCTTCCCACACACAAGGCATTATTTACTCTACAGTGGCTCGGTGCATCAATTATGGTAATAGTTTGTGAATAACATTTGCATTATGGGAAAATGAGCCTGGTTATTTAGCACTAGCCGAACCATCCCTCTGGAAAATTGTCACAAACATATGTATCATATGCCTCCACTTAAACAGATTTGTAATTACTCTAGTTTATTAAAAAGAGCCAGCACTTTTTTTCCTCTTTTTTTTTTCCTAAATCTTCTTTCTGAGAGCAAACATCAACTGCGCCCTTTCCCTTACTCAGCCAAAGGTAAAGGCTAATGACTACTGCTACCATGTCCTCTTATTTTACACTCAGATGTTAGAGGTGAAAAGCATCTTCTACGTTAGTTTACTCTAATGCAGAAAGTGTGGCTCAGTAATTGTGGCATTTGATTAATGCTCTGTTTCAGTCCCTTCGGCTAAATTCCAGGCTCAGATCAACTACTGTAAATTCTGATTAACATCTGTATTACATCAGCAGCCAGGGTTTATGTTCCACGAGCAGGACTGCCTGCTGCAAGGCACTGAGCACGGAGAGCACCACAGTCTGTACTTCCTCCAGAGCAATTGCTCTGCTCTTTGGGGAGTTTAAAGTAGCAAATAAGGCATTACACCTTGTGTAATGTGTCTATGAGTACCTGCCCAAAGGCTTGTCAGCCTTTTTAAACAGCTGAGAAAAAGCAAAGAAATTGA
Organism: Donacobius atricapilla; assembly: GCA_013397315.1. Taxonomy (NCBI): domain Eukaryota; kingdom Metazoa; phylum Chordata; class Aves; order Passeriformes; family Mimidae; genus Donacobius; species Donacobius atricapilla. The sequence goes on along the minus strand of WBMY01009985.1, from coordinate 473,777 downwards.
ATTCAAACGGGTTGCTCAAAAAACCCCACAAAAGCGCCCCAGCAAAATGAACAGCTTTGTACATTGAGGACCCGTAGTACCCAAATTCACATCATTTCTAACACTCAGACTGCAAAATTCTTGCAAATGAGCAGTTGTATTAGTGCATAGCAGTTGTTGGCTTGCTTTTACAGTGCCCACTGTCAGCTCAGGTATATTTGGAGAAGTTAATCAAGGCTTCAGGCTTTGTCAGAGCACTGGGGCTTTCCACAGAGCACAGCTGCTGTCTTTGTACATAAGAAATGCACAGAACTGCCCCTTGCATGGAAAGGGAGAGCAACACAGCCAGAATGATCCCAGCAAAGGTACCTGGCTTCCAAGGTCACAAACTGGAATGTGGACAAGAGAAGCTGTGGAGGCCACCAGAGCTCCACAGCCAACCACAATCAGAACTGAACTTTCACAGGGAGAGTACGCCACAGAGAGACTTACAACAAGCCAGATGAAAGCGGGGAGGGAGTGAGTGGCACGGACAGCGTAACCTGAGATGGTGCATCCTGTGCTGCACATAAATGAGCTGGCACTGCTCTGGGCCAGCAGCTCCTCCCAGGCTGCGGGGCAGAGCGGTCCAGGCCACGCCAGGGACAGTTGTTACCATTTAACAGTTCTTTCATAGCCCATGACTCGGTGATGTCACACCAATTCCAAAGTTCCCAGCCAAGAAATCATCCTAATGAGCCATCTCAAAAAGCATCTCAGAAAGGTTCCATAGGCTATTGACACCGAACTGCAGCCTTGTTATTCAGGCAGATGTGAAAACAAAATAACAATGCTGGACAAGCTTCGTTTGCTCTGCCTCTCTAAGACCTTCCCTCTGAGCTCTGTGGACGGTACAGGAGCAACACCAAACCCCCTTTACACCAGCACAGAACACCAAGTGGTTTTCCCCCTCTTGTGACAAAATTCAAACTGTTGTGTCACTCTGTACCAGCGCAAGGTGAGTGCATTTGGAAATTGCTCTAATTGCCTACATTTCCAGCTCTGGTATGAAAATCTCCACAGCAAAAGCTCCAGCAGTGGCAGAGTGGCACCAAGTGCCATGTGCTGCATCTCACACACAGGCTTTTCCAAGATAGGTGAGGATGGAGGTATAAAGCAGAAATTGGTTATTCCTGTGATGCACTTGAAATTAAGGTATTAGCTTGTATTGAAGCTCTCGATCTAACAAAGCACTATTATAAAATGCACAATCAAGCCCAAAAGCTCACCCCCATCCTATCTAGGCAATGCTACACCCACCACAGCAATTCCAAATCCCACCAAACCTTTTCCCTCCATCCTGACCAACTGAGCAGCACAGCACCATGTTTGCCACAGAGCTCAAAAGCAATGCCTTGTGTCCTGCCTCAGCAGGTGAGGTGTGCTTGTTTTAACAGCAAAGGGAACAGGTTGGCAGTGCTCGAGAAGTCTGAATCAAAGTGTCTGCAAATAGAATGGCAAAGGTCAGGCTGATGCTGCGAGCTGGCACTGCAGCAAGGTGCCACCAGCTCTGTCTCTGCTGGAAAAACCTTCAGCTCTTGTCTTCAACACTCTCTCCTGCTACATGTTTATCTTCCCCATCCTAAGAGAGGGAAGATTAAAACAGACATGTAAAAAGGATGAGGAAAAGAAAACTGCAGAATAGTCCCCTCCCTCATTTTAATTATTGATGCAGACAGCCTAAGCAATCTGTAAGCCATATACATAATGTATTTACTTGAAAATCCCAGCAAATCCACACGGTATTACAGAACAAACTACAAGCTGATCTGGGAGCACTGTCTTAAGAACTGGGTAAGCTGTCTCCATGTACTCAAAAATCTGTTTGACAAACGGAAAGATTAGATTAATGTTAATAATGCTAACGTGCTCAGCAGCACTCCCTGCCCCAGCAACGGGGTTTGGGTGCCCGGGGTCTTGTCTTTCATCCACACCAGATCAATCTGTGCAGCAACCACTGCTTGTTTAGAATGACAAAGGCAAGACTGGCTCACATTGTTGAAATCCCCCCTCTCCATTTGATTATACACCCCAGCAGTAACATTTAGGGATCAGCCAGAAAGCAGCAGATGTTTTACGTAGCAAAAGACCATGTTAAAGAAAAAAAATCACTTACTGAAACAGCTGCTTCTAGGTTTGGGGCTAAGGAGGGTGGATGGGGTACACGGGAAATGGGGGCAAAGAATCAGACTTCAGCCTGAATTGGTGAGAGGTGCTGTGTCCCCCCTGAATTGGTGAGAGGTGCTGTGTCCCCCCTCTGCTCTGTCACTGACTGGGACCACCTGGACAAGAAATCCATTCATTAAAAATAACATTCCCTGCAAAGCTGAACAGACAGTGTAAGCAGCAGCAGGCAGCAGTTTACTACAGCATGAAAATGCAGGATCTGTAGCTCATTGAGCCATTCGTTGTTTTAATTCCCGAGTTTCATCTCACTCCTTAAGAGGCTCTGGACAGCAAAGCTTTCTGCATCTACACCACACATGACTGCACGAGACTGTGTGCCACAGCAGCAAGGAGGGCACAGATTGGCACTGGCTCTGTCACCCCACAGCTCTGGGAGGTGACACGGTGAGCCCCAGGCCAGGCTGAGCCCCAGCACCACCTCCTCGTGGCCCAGATGCTGCCAGACCCCTGCGGCAGAGCAGAGCCTGTTTGCAATTTTCTTCTCAACCACCAGTATGAAAACACAAACCTTCAGACAAACGGATCCTTCACTTCCTCCTTGCTGCTTTTAGTGGTTTCTTTAATCTTTTAAGCTTCTGGGTCTAATCCAGCAGCTGCCATCAAAAGTACTTATACAACTGCAGGGGAGGGAGGAGGGAAGGAATGGGATACACCAAATCATGAAACACATTTGCTGAGCAGCCTCTTTGTTCTTAGCACAAGTGAATGCCTTTGGAAGGTATCCGTTCACAGCCCAGACACATTTATGTACATCTACCTGTGATGTCCTCTACTGCCTTAGCTATAAAAACAGGCTTCAGAGAAATGCTCCCAAATGAATCAGATGACACGTCTGAGCTGGCACACTGCAGCACAGCGTGGGCAATGAAATGGGGGATCTCTACAGTAAGTAGCTCAAGCATGAATATGCTATAGGCAGACAGCTCCCAAGATGACAAACGCTGCTCTTTTCTGAAACCTGAAAATATTTAGTGGTGTTCTTCATGGAAGGCTCCAGTGAGCACGCAGTGAGCCTGTTCCCGTTTCAACAACAGCAGAAAGCACGTTTCAGATCTCCTGGCAGAAAAGTTTAACATATGGTCTGAGAGCATAGAAAAAGTTCAAAATCCATGAACAAAGAGAACCAAAAACTGTCAAGATTTCATTATTAAAAACAAGCAAACAAACAAACAAACACCCCCAGAGGACTCTTGTATTGAGCACCAGGATCTTGCAATTTCTGCAGGATGCCAAGAATTGCCTATGTGCTAAACCCCACGTTTAAAGGGGCTGAAGGGTTCGAGAGGCACCACGTGGACAAATTCCAGTTAAGGTTGTGCTTTGGCTGCTGCTGTTCCCAGGACACAGCACATACTAACGCTCTGCTCATGCTGTGAAGTGAATTTGCTGGTACCTCCTTCTCTTTGAGCAAAATCTCATCCCCCAGCATACTGACATCTATGTTAAGTTGCTAAACATAGCCTGTCCTTCTTACATAAACATGACATAAAGGAATTAGGTGACAGCTGACCAAAAGCATCCCTTTAAAAGGCAAACTCTGCTGAGCACCAAATGCAAATAGCACTTATAAGCAGCCAAGCCTTTTTGTATTAATGGAAGACAGAAGAAAGCTTCTAGATGAAGCCCCAGTTTGCCTGGAAAGGAAAGGTATTTCCTCTACACACTGACTCAATTACTCCTATTCCCACTTATAAATAAGTTTACGAGTTTTCCAATAGATTTTTACTCCAGGAAAAGATCTGCCATAAGCCCCCTTCCAGGTGCAGGTCCCACAGGAGCTCTGTGATTCCCGCTGCAATAAAGAATTTTGTCATTCAGGCAGAGGGACCATTCAGGCTTTAAAAACTCATCTATAGTTTTCTAAAAGGAAAAGCTTCTAGAATTTCCAGTGTCTTTTTACACTACTATCCAAATACAAACCAGAGCAGTATTAACTTCTTGCATCTTCAGGTGTTCTGAATAATTCTTCAGTGTCTCAAAGCTTATCCCTCCTAGCAACAAGATGAACTTCATCAGAACCAAATCAGCAATGCACAGGAAAAGTTAATATGCAAATGAGTTTGTGGGGGACAAAAATAGTTTAAGCATAACCTGTCTAATCCCTAAACCCCAGGGAACTGAATCATATATGAATTATAGATCAGGATTCGTCTTTATGCCAGTGCAGAGTATGTCAAGGAGGTGGAGGGCACCAGGCTGCCAGAAGGTCCCTGTTACAGGATGGAAAGAGAATTGAACAATCACTCCAGAGATGCACAACTGAGAAAGCCAACACCAACCATCCCTGACGCCAGCCTTGTGCCATTTGCTGTCGAGTCAGGCGGGGAAGCACAAACCTCAGCTGTTGGGGCTGGAGCCAGTGAGGCGCTGCCTGTGCCCCACACCGCTCTGCAATCCTGCTCTGGCTCTCGATGGCAGCTCACAGGGCTCCATTCCACCCCGGGGGGGCCTGCAGATGTCCCCAGGGGCGCACAGGGCTGTCACCAGGGATGCCCCAGCTCCCCGGGGAGCCTCCTGAGCGTGTTTTCCCTGGCAGCTGTCACCGTGCAAGTGAACTCTGCATGAGAAGCCAGCGCTCTGCGGAGGACAACCGAGCATTTGTAGGTTCAAGCAGTTCCCTGCTGATGCCAGTGCCACATTCCCTGTTGCCAGGTAACAGGGCTGTGGCAGGATTTCCCCCTGCTGATGCACAGCCTGCTGTGATGGCTGGCCCGACCCCATGCTTCCTACCCTGCTCCAGATCGTGTTTAACTCTTCTTTGAAATTTAAACAGCATCGACAAATAGACTGAGGTCTCTCCTGGCTAAAGGGGTATCTAGGCCACATTACTAGGAAAAACTAGTTTGCAAGCCCCTGCAGAGAGCAATTAATTTACCTGGGTGTTCAACACACGGGTCACCCTCCCCTGGCAGCACATCCTTGCAGACAGACTGGGCCAGATGGCATCCTCCATCCTCCCTCCTGCTTTTGGTCTCTCAACCAGCAGCCTCCTCCTCCTCACTGCCGTTTACATAGGACACAAGTACAGGACACAAATAATGCGCTACTGAGCCAACAGCTACACGGCCATCTCAGGGCATGACCCCAAATGCTCAGTGTTAGGGTTAAGTATCTCTCCGTGAAAGTAAGGCATGGAAACAGGATGTTTTCCCATCCTCAGACACGCTGCCAGAGTTCCTGGTCATCTGCAGAATTTCCTATATTTTCCCCATTCCTGAAATTCAACAACATCCAGCTTGTCTCATAAATGAAAGCCAGGACTTATAACTACACCTTTTAAAGTATCTTTGGAGCTTTGTTTCTCACACATGCTGTTCCTGCAAGTGTGGAAGCCACAAGCACTTCTACAGAGGCTCCCACTTCCCTCAGACTGTATAAACTCTGTGCCAAAGAACTAAACTTCTTTTTCCTTGTAGCAGAGCAAATACCAACCCTCTGATGTAGGTTTTGTGCACTACTTTCTGATGGGTATTAAAAAGCCCTCAATAGTTCCTAACTCTGGCCCAGGACAGTCAATGCAGCAGCAAGCACTATTATTTTTTCCGTAACAGAACACATTTTAGATCCAGAAAAATGGAATTCAGAAAAAGGACTGATGTGTTTCAGTTTTGCTATGGGCATCCAAGTCTTCTTCAGCCACCCAGTCTTGAAAAGCAGGAGGGCAAAGAGCTCCTCACAAATGACTCTTGTTTCCCCTCTGAATGTTTTTATTTATTGGCTTCAGCACTGGTGCAAAGCACATGGGAGAGATGGCCCAGAGGAATGGGACAATATCCTCACATAAGCTGCTGCTAATAAAAGCAGCATTCAACAGTATTGCCACTCGCTGGTCACATTTTCCAAGGAGAAAGGCAAGAAAAGAGGAGCAGCATTATGTGTGTGCTCGGGCTGTGTGACACACAGCTTCACACCCGTTCTGAAAGGAACTCTGACAATCAGGCCCTTTGTGAAGCACAACAGATTTTGGGTACATCTACACACTCGATCCACAGCACATATTGTTTTGAACAAACAAATTCTACCAGTCAGTTGTGAACTCCAATATGAAAATTACTGAACTACAGCTCCCATTCAGAAAGAAGTAACGAGTCCTCTTACACCTTACCCAGCTGGACTGCAGAGATCAAGCTGAATAAAAAAAGCAGCAAGGTAAATTACTGGAGATGAATTTTCAAGCTAAATGAAAGAAAATTAAACCCTTTTCTGATACAATTTCCTCCTTTTATCTTTCATTTTATACACTTATGCACTGATGGATTTTAGCCAGGTAAGAAACACGATCTAGGTCAATGCTTCTCCACCCTTTTTCCACTAAAGGACCAAGCTGTTTTGGAGAGGTAAAAATAAAATCTGAGTCCATGTTATACTCCACATTCTCCCTCCAACTGGGAAGAAAAGGCTGCTACCAGGGCACCTATTGTTTCTTTAAACAGAACCATATTGCTTTATTTATATAATAACAGCCTTAATGTTATAAATTGGTATATTTTCATTAGGCACCACTAGCAAGCAAATCCACATAGCAGCATTCCCTCAGGAATGTGTCCAACTGCACAGGGGTGAGGGTGTTTACACTCTTTTTTTTAATTAGTTCTTTTGTGGAGCCTCTCTGTTGGCTTAGAAACCCTAGTCTGAACTAGTTTGAACAAAGCTACTCTAGTAGAAAACAGATCAGGAACCAGAAACTCCTTTGTTATAGTCATGCCTAAGTTTCCCCAGCTCTAAGACTTTGTTTTACTGAACTTTTATTTAATTGTTTGCTTTGATCAGAAGTGTTTGCTGTGCTCTGAAATGCCCAGAAGGCAAAGCTTGATTTTGGGCAGCTGGAGAGTCCCATCAGCCTGGCCCAGGTGACTCACTGAGACACCCCAGGACACAGCTGGAGAAAGGAAAATAGAGCACGCATACAGGCTCTCAAAGAAATGGATCTTCTCTCCCAGTTTTCACTGTACAAATGGCTGGTGAATCATGACTTTGGCTTCCATTTTGAGCAGAAAGGGAGGCAGCACCTTCAGGACCCTGTGCTGCTCAGAGCCCAATTCCTGCTCCTCACACCCCCAGCCATCACACGTGGGGAGTGATGCAGGCACAGGATTGCTGGTCCCAGCACAAGCAGCTGGGGCTCCTAGAGAAGATTCAGGGACTAGAAAAGCAGGAGGAGGCCAGATGAATCAGTTCCATTAGCTCAGCATGCCCCACAGGAAGAACAGGGGGGCAATCCCTCAGACTCCTGTTTGCATTAGCCAAGTAAGTGAGCACACACGTCCCCTCCAGCAGCTTGAGCTGTGGTTCGCCATGGACCAGGGCATGGGGATTTGCTTATCCAGCTCTCCCTGCTGCAGAGTCTGTGCCATTCACACTGTCTGGTGAGCGCTTTTCCTCTGGGAAAAGTGTAACATATTCCCTAGCAGATTTGGATGGCTGCCTCCAAGTGACTGTGGCTTTGGGCTGCGACAATCAGGGGTGGAAGCACAGCCATGGGGCTGCAATGACACCTGCTGATGAGGGAGGCTGTGAGAGGGACATGTGAAAGTTCCCAAAGCAGATTACACCTCACTGAGCTCTTCTGGGCACATGAGGCTATGGCTGGACACGTACACCAGGGGATGGAGAAAATGCTGCAAGGAAAAAAAAAGAGTCCAGTCACTGTTTCTAGCTCCTGTGAGCACAACACGAGAGAAAGCAAGGTACCTACAAACCCGAGAGGCTGCACACACCGTGTAATGGCTTGCAAAAAAAAACTAGTCCAGCAAAGAGGGTATTGCAAATATTTTGGCAATACTAGGAAAAGAAAATAAAAGCACATATTCTTTCTTGGTATGATCTCACATGAAAATGAGAGTGAAATACTTTCTCCTCTTCTTTCCACATCTGCTGGTCACCTCCTCTAGCCGTGCACAGCAGGAGCCAGGGAAAAGAGAGGCACCATTCACCATTTGGACATGGGCAGACTGTCACTCACATCCCCTGCAGAAACACTGCAGGTGAACACAACAGCTGCAGTCCATAATACAACGAGCAGAGCCAAATTCAGGTCAATACATTGCACTTCCAGCAAGACAGGCTGTATTTTTTCCCAAAACACCAATACATGGGATACCTAAATCCCTTGTGCTTCCCGAGGATGGCTTCTGTTTTCTCCAAGAAGCCAGGATGGAGCTTACAACTTTTCTGCTCAGCAACCAGGGCCTCTGTAAACAGAGAGGGGGACAGCAGCTGCTGCTCTGCAGCTTTAAAGGATGCCATCCATAATGACATTACACTGTCCCTTTTACTCAATAAACACCAAATTTAAAAATAAATCAGAACTCTCCTTTGATCTGTGGAAGCTCAGGAGGCTGAGATGGAGGGTGAGGGGAAAGAAGGGAGAAAATGAGCACTTCTGTCAGGCAGTGATCCAGAGCACTTGGCAGGATTGGAGACAATAGATCCCCACAGAATGCATGGAAACCAATGTAACGTAACAGCAAAACCATGAGAGATGAGGAGATAAATATGCTTCACTTTTTTTTTCTTTTTTAAAGTAAAAGCTAATAATAATACAAAAAATCTGTACATCCCAAATACAAGAAATCTTCAGAAGACTCTCGGCCAGGCAATTTGCTCTACTCATGCACTCCAGCAAGCAAACATGAAAAGCTTTTCACACATATGCCATGCCTTGGCCCAAACTGGTTTTACCTCCCACTGAGCCACCTCCTGTTGCCCTCAGTGAGGATCAAATACTGGAGAAAAGAGAAAGTAAAGGTAAGCACTCACACATGAAAACTAACAACAGGAACACCAGCAAATGCAGAAAGCAACTCCCCTGCTCCCAGCCCTGAATGGGAACCTGCCTGCTGCAGGCTCTGCTGCTTTGCCTTTCCCTTGGAGCTATAAATGTTCCAATAAGGTCAAAGTGTACACCACCACTTCTCTGACAATAATTCAGGGCACCCGGGGCCTTTAAGCCCCTGTCTGCTCACTCATGAGCCCCTCATGAAGCAAGGAGCCAGTGGGAGGCAGGGCTGCCTGAGGGACAACCCTTCACCTTCCCTTCAAGCATCTCCCACCTGCAAACGGGAAAATGCAAACAGACAACACGAACGGGAAAATAGGTCACACTTGAGTGACTTCAAACTTCAAAAATAGGAAGAGATTCAACACAGGAGAAAGGAAAGTGACAGGAGAGCGCATCACACACTTCTGATGAATCCATTTGATCCTGTGACTGATCAGACCTTTTCCGTGAGATTGCTTTCCAATTTATGCCTTTAAATGGAAATAAAGACCTTGATCTTGGCATTAAATCTATGCAGATAGATCCTTCAGGCAATACTTCTACAGAAAACACTTCTACAAAGTGCAAAGACATTAAATTAATAATGCAAACACTGTATGTGTGTCTAGAGTCACTCTTGAGGACTCAGCAGCTGTCAAATCCTCCGGTAACTCCTGCTCTGTCATTTTGACTTAGGTAGTAATTGGAGATTTCCTTAAAGCCTCCAGCCCAGGTGCCTTACCCTGCCTGAAGAGGAGTGTTTGGGATGGCCACACTGGCATGGAAGGTGTTAGGTGTCCCCTGCCACTCTGCCCTGCTGGCAGCAGACACCTGGCGGGCTCAGCGCCGCATCCAGAGCCATCCAGTGTCAGTGCCAAGGGTTGCTGGAATTAGGATCACTGTTAGATTAGTTAACAGCTGTATAATTAGCCACGCTAAGCCTACATGTTTCCCCTTGAAACCCAGTTTTTACAGTTATAAATAGCAGTGTTAATGATCTCCAGCATCAGTGCTTACACTCAGAGCCCTCCCTCCTCCACTGGCTCTGGTGTCACTCACTGAATGTCACATTCTCCTGACTTTCTTGTAACAGCTATAGAGGGAGATAAAAAAAGAACTAAAAAAGGCAGAAACCAAAAATAAATCCCAAACTGAAGTGGACCAAGAAGGATTTTTTTTTCCTTACATGCATTAAAACCTTAGGAAATAAGGGCTGCAACTTGTACTTAAACTGTACTTTCATGCATCAACTTAATTACATTTCATGAGAGTGGGAGGAGATACTACCAACATTTCATACCCAGGTAAACTGAGACAAAGGAGTGCAATAGTCTGGAGTCACACAGCAGGATGATGAATGGGACCCAGAATGAAACCTGAGTGACCAGCACATCACCATGCCATTTACCAAATGGGATAAAACACCAGGGCACTCCAGCGCTGAGATGTCTTTCATAAATCTGTCATGTCGCACTACATGCTAATGAAGGGATATGAAGAGCATTTTTCTTTATTTTGAAGGTATTCAGTGCAGGAAAATTTCAAAAAATAGAGTTCACGCTCTTTAGATAAATTTGATTTGCCAATCTACGAACGTGGCAGAACCCAGATTTATCATTTCTGAAATCTGAAGTTTAGACAACACAATCCTTAAATCCTTTCCATTGTTAATTTATCATAGTAGTATTATCACCCAACCAAGAATCCACCCCTTTCACCAGTTATTAAAAATATTTCTTTTTAAACATTTAATCTCAGCAGAGCTTTCTGAAACTCTGCAGTGCGGCAAGACAATCTCTGGAAGTGTCCATAGCACAGATTACAGATGCAGTTACTGTAAAAAATTTATCATACACAGATATTTTCAACTGTTCCAAATTTTTTCACTGTGGCTAGCACAACATGTCTGAGAGAAAAAGCATCTTTGGAGGTATGATATAAACAAGTAAGAATCTTAAAAACTGTTTCTAGGAACACTGTTAGGGCTTTGATGGGGTTTAACATGAAAAATGGGAGATAAATGGGAGATAAATTGAACCCTGCTGCTCACAATTCCCTGTGTGGTTCCAATCAGAGGTGGCGGCCTGTGCTTTTGCACCCCAGGTTTCCAAAGGGGGTCCCTTCCCTCCAGCAGCACAGAGCCCCAGGCTGCCTGAGGAGGGATGGCAGACCTGAAGCGAGCACTCGGCTTCCAGGATAGTCCCTCCATAGTATATACACAACATCTACACTATTTCTGGAATCCACTAATTACTTCAATGCAGCAAGGAAACAAATCCCCACAGGCTGAGGCTGCAGGGAGCTTCTGAGAGCAGTGCAGGACTCTGCCGGCGTCCGGCCACGCCACAGCACGTGCTGTCCATACCTGCTGCTGCTCCTCCTCAGGACACTTCCCACGGCAGGAAAACTCCGGATGCTTTTCTTTCAGAGGGGAGCAAGCAGCACTGGAGGTGAGGTGGCTTCCCCAGAGCATCCTGAGATGCTGCTCAGCCAGGCCCCTGCTTCACCCCAAGGACACCACACGCGCTGCCATCCTCCCTGATGAATCGACCAAGAGCCAAACCTTTGACTTGTGTTCCAGGGGCAGCAAGGAGCAGCAGGGGCACAGCACTGTGCTAAGAGCTCCTCCAACACAAGGCATAAACCCCTGCAATTTGGGATGATTTATCAGCACCTCTGCGAGCCAGGCTTCCCCCAGCCAGATCTGCTTGGGTGTTGGTCAGACAAACAATGAAACAAGTCTTTACACCAGTAAAATCTGAGAACATGTACTGTAAGCAAATCATAAAGCTCAGAAAACATATATTCTGTATTTTATCCATTTGCTTGCTTGACAGAATTGTGAAAATCTGAACAAAACCCCCCCAAAACAATCTTAACCCCAAAGTTACTGGCTCGTTATTTTAACAGTGGCTACTGATTTTGCTGACTTTGTTTTCCGGTTTCCCCACTTCACACATACCCCATCCCAACCTGGAAAAATTTTCAGACAGAAAACTGCTCCTGCTGGAGCCTCTTTTAAAGAGTCTCTTCAGAAGTTCCCACTAGCCCCTCAGCGTAATTTTGCTTATTATTTTGTAGTGCATGGAAACTTCTCAATGGGGCAACTATGCCCAGACAGTCGATGATATTCCAAAAAGAAAACTGTGGCTCTGGTGAACACTTCTTCTGTGGAGGAAATAAAAAACCAAAGAAACAAAAAACAAAAACAACAACAACAAAAAAGGAAATTAAGAAATAAAAAAATAAATAAATTGAGAGGAAAGGCAATAAATTAGCTTTCTTAATGATCTGAAAGCTCTGGCAGTCCCAAGCAGGATGCAATAACCTCTCCTGCAGTTTCTTCTCTCCTCCCTTCCCAGCTCTCATGGTGCCATCCCAGCGCCAAGCAGGGAAATCACAAAGGAAAAGCCATTAGAGAGGCAGCAGGCCATTACACTTAGCTGGTCAAGGGTAATTACCCTAATTAAAACACAGGTAGAGCTTGTAAATAGAAAGAAGTGACTAGCCAAAGAAAAATCCCGGAACAAGCCCTGCGCTCCCCGTGGTGTCAGTGGCCGGGCAGGACGTGCTGCCCGGTCCGCAGCACCTGGGACTGTGCAGAGCCATCTGCCACGGGGACACTCCTGCAGCCACACAAATGGAAAAATGCCCCAGTTCCCGGAACGGCTTCCCGAGGAACACTGCCAGAGAAACTGAGTGCCCAAGAGCTGAGAGGACACAACTCGTGCTCCCGTTCACAGAAACTGGCTGGCCTCAGCAGCTTCGGTCTGGGCCAGGAGCTGCCCTTTGATGATCCCTGTGGGTCCCTTCCAGGATATTCTGTGATTCTGTGATTTGGGCGCTGCCTCCCTTCACCCAGGCCCTACCCAAGTCATGCCCTTGGTTCTATTTCAAACATCTGAGCTCCCGGGGTAACTAAGGCAAGAGCAACACCTTGAATGCATTTCTGCTGGAGTTTTTGCACTGTGAAGTCACCGTGGATCACCCCCGTGCTTTGACAGAGCTGGGGTTTCACACCCACAGCTGTTGGAGGACTCATGACTATGGATTTCCCTCTGCTCTCAATCCCCTCCGTGCTGTGTGCTGTGGAAACTCGAGGCATTGCTGTGAGCTCTGCAAAGCTCGCAAATCCCCGGGACAAACCCTGCAGAATTTGGCTGCAAGCGCACTGGATCCGCTGTTCCTGTGAGAGCTGCTGCATGAGTATCTCCCCCCTCACACGCAGGAAGGAGGAGCAGAGGGCTCTTTGCCTCATGGCATCGCTCCAGGCTCTCTCAAAGCCTGCAGTGGTGTTGCTGAATTGCCAGTGATCCAGGGCTGTAAGAGTTCTTGGCAAGAGCCCGCGCTGGATGGTGCTGAGCCAGGGAGAGAGGAAAGGGCTGCTGCGCTGTGCACAGGAGCCAGAGCCCGGCCAGCACAGCTCTGCCTGGGCTCCCAGGGCGCTGAGAGCTCTAGGACAGAAACCTTTCATCAGGGGAAAACATATCCCTTTTCCTTTACACAGAGGGACCTTTTGTACTGGGAAAACAAGCACAGAAGATGAGAACTCGCTTGACATCGTCACCAGGCCAACAAAAAGACTGTGTCACCTGAGGCCGATCCGACACTTACAGCGCATGGAAGAGAGAGGGAAACGTCCACTCTTGATGGCTTTAGCGAGGCGGTGCTACACGAGAGAGTGGCCACAAAATATGAGGTGTGTAAAGCAGAGGGCGGCAGGGAATCACAGGGCATCCATCATTGCAGGTGCCTAGAACCAACCTGCCAGTGCTCCAGCAGGGCACAGGGGCACCGAGGGCCGGGACACATCCCACAGAGCGTTTGTTAGGGCTCACAGGGGCACCGAGGGCCAGGACACATCCCACAAAGCGTTTGTTAGGGCTCACAGGGACAGCCAGGGCCGGGACACATCCCACAGAGCGTTTGTTAGGGCTCACAGGGACACGGGGACAGCCAGGGCCGGGACACATCCCACAAAGCGTTTGTTAGGGCTCACAGGGACGCGGGGACAAGGAGCCGTGCAGGGATGCAATCCGACACACCCGCATCTGGCTGGCACACAAACAAGGCGTGCTTTCATCCCCGCGGGCCGGGCTGGGATCGCTGCCGCCTCTTTTTAACATTTTCAATTGCCCACAAAGGCTTGGGCGCTGCCAGGCGGGAGCCAGCCCCTGCTCCGCACACGGGGCCGGCGCCCAGGCGCTGTCCCCAGGCCATGAGGGGCCCGAGCGCAGCGGCTGCCCGGCTCCGGCTGTGATGGCTGCACAACCCAGCATCCTCCGGCCCGGGCCCCGCCGGCATGGGGAGTCACCGCGCTGGCACTCACAGAGGTGAGTACCAGCAGCGTGTTGCCTTTATCCAGGGACAATCCCCCTGGAGTTCCGGGATTTGTGCCTGTGGGGCAGATTCAGGCCGCTGAGTTGAGAACTCGCTTCACGCCAATTCTGTCTCCCGGTTTACCATCGCTGCCGTGCACTGACCCTCTTGGGAGAGCAAAACACACAAACGGAGAGCAAAACACACAAATAAGGCATTTCCGTATAGGAGGGAAAATATCAGTTGTCACTCCAAATGGACTAACATTTGCTGGTATCTGTTACCATAACAAGTGGACAGTTTGAGCAATGATCTCTCCAAACTACAGAACAGTTGGTAGGATGAAAAAAACTCCCCGACCACTTGATGTAGGAGATGCATACCCTCAAAAGAAATCCATTTCTGCTCAACAGAAGCACTCCACCCGAGCAGATGGCAGGAGCTGTCCTAAACCACCGCAGCAGGGTCTGGCTCACACCTATTGCTGCAGGGGGACCACTGCAGTCCTACACCAAACCGAGCTGCTGGGCACCAGGGCTGGACAGCGGCTACTCCATAGCCAACCTGTAAAAGTGAAATTCTGGAAGCACCAGAATTCACTTTAAAAAGTTAAGCTGCACCAGAGCAGCCGTGTTACCCAGCATCTTCCTACACAAAGCCATGCTCCACCCCCTGCCACATGAAATTGCAATGTTTAAATACACAGACATATGTGATTCCTTACTCGGATCACACAAGGCATCAGTTCCTGATTAAAGAAGTGGCTGATGCAAAAAAACCCAAACCCACAGCACTCACTTGGTGTGATACAAGCTGGCCTCATCCCATTGATTTTAAGGCAAGTAATTCTCTTTTTCAGTGTGGACTGACCTGTGATACTTCACAGGAATGCGCTTCCCAAAGTGGAGGAACATTTGCACAATCAATAAAATGCACACATTCAATATCTCCCCAAAAGAGGGTCAATAACTGAAACAGGTATTAAATTAGAAATCACTCCCGCAACAACATTGAAAGGATTAAAACGTTATTCTCCTTATCCCTGTATTCTTCTCCTTCTCACATCACAGCAAGCAAGTAACCTTCAGAGACCACAGCAGAAATAAATAAAAAAGCCAAGACCAAAGATCAACCGAGATTTTGACTTTGCAAATTCACAGTATCGACAGCACTGCCCTTGAGCACAAGCCCAGGAGTTGGGAGGGAGGGGTTTATATCCAGCCTCTACAGAAATCCTCTCTGAACCTTACACTCTAAGCTCTGCAGTGAGCAGGAATGAAGGACACTTATTTAAATGAGAAGATAGCACTTAGGACTGTTCATAAATAAAAATTTAGGACTCTTAGTAAATACAAATCCATAATAAAATGCCTGTGACAGCAGGTTAATTCACAACATCCATTTCTTTTGATCATGATTTGTATTTTCACACGGTTCCAAAAACTAAGACAGATTTTCTAACACCTCGATATTTCCATTGAAACTGTTGTGAAATGCCACTACACCTTTTTTTTTTCCCCAGAAATAAACCCTAATGAATCAAAATGGGGATCCTTCTGTGCACTGTAACACCAATGAAAATTTCAGTGTTTGCCAAGAGGAACACAGTACAGTGTCCAAGTTCAGGTGCTAAACCTACAAACAGAACACTTCTAGATTGGTACCAACATGTCCCACACTCACACCGCTGCATTTTGTGTTATTAATAAAAGACTGTTATTCACACATACAAATGTGTCCCACACTGTTTCACCTAAAACATCATTTGGGTGTTGCGAATTGCTTGTCTCCTTTTAGAGCACAACTTGCTTCCGTTTCACACTGATTTGCAGGATATGGAAACCACAGGACATGTTTGAGAGATAAGACAGAACAAAATGTAAACCTAGGAGTATTTATCACAAACCCCACATTTTCTACTGCTGTTGCCACTGCCTTTTTTCTTCACAGTTGTTATTATTTGCCCATATATAATGGAAAGTTGAATTACCCCATTTTCTACTAGGCTTGTGTCATGCCTTGGCATATTCAACCTGGCAAAGAACAACACGAGCTGGTCACAAGTGTGTGGAAGAATTAACTATTTTAAAGCAGGTTTTCAGCGGAGAGCCCTGGCCCATTCATAAATGCAGTTCTAATCATTCTGCTGGAAATTATGCTTTCCATTAGCACCCATACCTGTGTGTGCCAGAGGGGCACACACTGCAGCTCATGCTCTGAAATGACTGGACAGGGTTGTCTCAGGTGCGTCTTGCAGCACAACATACAGAAAACCCATCTTCTCTCACAATTCCCTAAAGATACCATGCATAAAAC
The DNA here is from genome assembly GCA_013397315.1 of Donacobius atricapilla. Lineage (NCBI taxonomy): Eukaryota > Metazoa > Chordata > Aves > Passeriformes > Mimidae > Donacobius > Donacobius atricapilla. The sequence continues at coordinate 457,177 of WBMY01009985.1, read as the reverse complement.
ACATACAAACATACAACACTACCTTTGTCAAGATAGCCATTCAGTAACTCTGTTAGAAATACGCATTAAACGCTCCTATATCAAATGACCACCGTATTAAACCCCCTCATCTTTAACTCATCTAGCCCAGCATGGCCATGGCAAATTACTCACATACACATTTTAAAGGCATGTTACAAAACCCAGCATGAGGCAGCTCACATTGGATCTTCCAAACTTAATTTTGAGCCACAAGACAAACACTTTCAACATAATTATCACTACCATATGGGCAGCTCTGCTATTGTGCTGGTTCTAATTAGGATTGTATACGTTACACATGTTGAAAGGGTTTGCAAGTATGTTTTGTGGTTGACAGTTAAGCTCAGTATTTAAAGTAATGTGAACTTTTGTATGTTTACATTGCATTTGCTGTAACAAATACATCATGTGCATAATAAACATACATATGTGCACATATACATGCATACACACTATTTTGTTTTAGCAAAATAAACATAAAACAGGTGTCAGAAATGTCAAAACTCATAACTGGAATAAACATATTCACCAAAAATTTAAATCCAGTGCAGTCCTACTCAGATACTGGCTTCTACAGACAGGATCCAGAAGTATTTCCACTTTCTTACTAACATGCTTTAGTCATTGGATAGTGGTATTTACATCTGTAATCTTGTGCATGCTACTCAAAATTTGGAATTAACTTCTGCAAGAAGCTGTGTATCTATCTATTGAGACCTAACGTTTTTTGCCACCAAAAGAATGGTATAAGCAATTCAAAGACAGAAAATAAAATTTGAGTTAAAATCTTGGAATGGTACAGCACAAAAGCCACTGGAGTAGAGACGTAGAAAGGCAAAGTATCAACAGCACACAGGTAAAGAACAAAAATCAATCCTTTACAAGTACAAAGCCTGGGGCAATTAATTTAATTCTAAAACCTTATACAAATATGCCAGGCATGCAGCTGCTCTCTGTGAATTGCAAGCAGGGCTTTGGAACTCTGCTTTCCCAATCATTATTTTATTAGACGTGTGTACCTCTCCCTTTTGATTTGCAAGAGCCTTACAAGATGTAAGAGCAGTACACAGACACATTTAATTGCTAATGATACTGTGCTCTGTTTCAAGTTTCAGCATTAGCATCTCAAGGTAGAAGAGCATTACAACCCTTTCAAGCTTTAAAACCCACTTTTCACGTAAACACATTACAGCCTGAGCTTCCCTTTCGAGCCTTTTGTCTTGCTCTCACCCTTCAGTTCAAAGTCGTAAAATAACAAGATATCTCAATATTAGATAACTCCCGATACTGCTTTGAAGCAAAGCACCAGTCTCTCTCAATAACACACAGGCATCTCTGAGCACGACCTGCCTGCCTGCACAGGGCTAAGACACCACGATTTTCACTTACTCAAAGAGACTTTTGAAGGCTCAGGCCACTTAAAAATGGATGGAATCAGTTGTCTTAATGCTCCTTGTCCAGGGCAGGCTGCAGAGGGCAGGTGTGGGAGCTTTACATCATCTCTGCCCAGACAGATTCCGTTGTCCTGCTGGGGATGGGAGGGAGCACAGGGCAGGACAGCCCCTGACACACCTGACCCACGGGCATTCTCCTTTCCCCAGAACAGAACCGAGTACCCCCAGTGCTTCTCACAGGCACAGAGATGCCATTGAAGCCCAGCAGGATGCAGGCAGCCTAGCTGGGGTAGAGCTAGCAGAGCATGGATGCGCTGCAAGGAAACCACAACACTTCCAGAAGCAGAACTGTGTCCTTGACGTAGTAAAATTAAGTACTGATGCACACTTGAATGCACCAATTTAATCCTACCAGTCTGCCTGGAGGGCCTGCCTCCACCATTCTACTAGGCTGAAATAAAAAGCTCAGCCTAACACATTAACTGTCAATCTCAGGTTTTCAGCTCACATACCCCATCATATTTAATGCAAGTTATGCTGGTTTGGCATTATAAAATTATTTGTGACCACATTTGACTGATGAGGAGTAATCAAGATAGAAGAGAGGAGCATGAAGTGCTTCCATGGTAAGACAGACTGCAGTGTGTGTAAGCTTATTCCTTATTAGACAGCAGAGAATCAACCAGGAGGGGAAAGTCTGTAGGAAGCCATGCTGTGCTGGGTGTGTGTAAGGACTCTGCTCCTCATCACTAAAGGGGAAATGAGGGAGAAAGATGAGAAACAGCTATTCTTTAGTTGTAGGAGTTACACGTTTACTAAGGAGAGACCTGCCCTTCACCAGAGTTAGGGCAATTCTCTAAAATGTGTGCAAAAAAAGAGAAAAATATTCATTTCCATATCTCACTACACTCCACAGAATTAGTTACTCCACTGGAAAAGACACATAATTTATAACCTTCAGGTTAAACCATATTTATAAAGAAGATGTTATAATTAGTGATCTCTACCACTCCCACCCAGCCATACCAAAACATTTCTACACTTCTTAGTCCATTAAAACATAATCATGGCTGAATAATACATCAGTAAGGCTGATCAGAGGCAAAATAGAGTTTGCCAGTTCTGCTCCCAGTCTGCTGCAGCAGTGTAACAGCAGGCAAACCTGTGGTATTTCACAGGACCCAACAGATTTGTAGGTCCCCATTTCAGCTGCTCTGATGGCTGGTGTTTGAGGTGATGACAAGGAGGAGCCGCTGCTGCTTTTGTGAGCTTCAGTCATGTACAGTAACACCCAAGGATGATTGTGAAGATGCTTAATTGGGATCACATTCCCTCTGCCAATTCCCTTGCACTTCAGCAAATAGGTTTTAATAAGGAAAGTTTTCACGAGCTTCAGAGGAGGAGCAGGGGGACCCTAACAACTTCCTGGGCTCTGTCTGTTCCCCAGCACTTCCTTTGATTTCTCTCATTTCATGGCAGTGGCCCCTCAGGGTACTGAGCCAGGCTGTCACTCACAACAGACCACAAAGATTTTCCAACACCAAACCCTTCCTTCACTCTTTTCCACAACCACAAAAGCAATTAAAGCATTGCCATTCACACCCCCTTTTTGGGCCCCCCACTGAATGCCCAAAGGAAGCAGGGGGCAAGTGACACCTTTAGAAGTGTAATTTCTGTTTCTCTAAGAAAAGTTTCTATCCCTATATCAGAGGTTTTGACAAATTTGGTGTTAACTGAAGTTCTGCTGGATGTGGGAGAAGGGGTCATCACTCACTGTGAGTCAGTTACAACCAAACTAGAGCAGCCAACAGGAACGGGGAGAGAGGCAGTACACAGGTCTGCTTTTCTCGTACAGATTTTCTATTTTCAAATAGAACTACAGATGGTTTGGGTTGGAAGTGACCTTACAGATAATTTAGTTCCAACCCCTCTGCCATGGANATTTCACAGGACCCAACAGATTTGTAGGTCCCCATTTCAGCTGCTCTGATGGCTGGTGTTTGAGGTGGTGACAAGGAGGAGCCGCTGCTGCTTTTGTGAGCTTCAGTCATGTACAGTAACACCCAAGGATGATTGTGAAGATGCTTAATTGGGATCACATTCCCTCTGCCAATTCCCTTGCACTTCAGCAAATAGGTTTTAATAAGGAAAGTTTTCACGAGCTTCAGAGGAGGAGCAGGGGGACCCTAACAACTTCCTGGGCTCTGTCTGTTCCCCAGCACTTCCTTTGATTTCTCTCATTTCATGGCAGTGGCCCCTCAGGGTACTGAGCCAGGCTGTCACTCACAACAGACCACAAAGATTTTCCAACACCAAACCCTTCCTTCACTCTTTTCCACAACCACAAAAGCAATTAAAGCATTGCCATTCACACCCCCTTTTTGGGCCCCCCACTGAATGCCCAAAGGAAGCAGGGGGCAAGTGACACCTTTAGAAGTGTAATTTCTGTTTCTCTAAGAAAAGTTTCTATCCCTATATCAGAGGTTTTGACAAATTTGGTGTTAACTGAAGTTCTGCTGGATGTGGGAGAAGGGGTCATCACTCACTGTGAGTCAGTTACAACCAAACTAGAGCAGCCAACAGGAACGGGGAGAGAGGCAGTACACAGGTCTGCTTTTCTCGTACAGATTTTCTATTTTCAAATAGAACTACAGATGGTTTGGGTTGGAAGTGACCTTACAGATAATTTAGTTCCAACCCCTCTGCCATGGACAGGGACAGCTTCCACCAGACCAAATTCCAACACAGAGCATGTTTGACTCTCAGCAAGTCACACCATCAGCCTCTTGCCTCTCAGAAGAATACACTTTCACTTCCAGTCCTGCCATCAGACCTGTGTGAAGGCTCTGAATGTTTTCAGGCTCTCACTGTGTGGAGTCAAGCAGCTGCTCTGCACAAGCAAAGCCAATAAATGCCACCTTGGTGAGATAAAAGAATAGACCCTGGAACTCTGGTTAGGACCCCGATTCCCTGTCAGCTGATACTGTGGCTGCCTTTGTCATTTGTCTGCCTTTTCTTCTGCTTGTTCACGTGGCAGGAGGAAGCCAGCAGTGACCAGTTAATGTCTGATCAAAACTGGAATCTGCTACTTGTTAACTACAAAACCAGAAAACACCCCAAACCTTTCCCCCTAAACAAGCACTCTTTGCCAAGGGCAATAAATCACAGAATCACCAAATCACAGAATGGTTTTGGTCAGAAGGACTCGAAATCCCATCCAGTGCCTCCCCTGCCATGGCAGGGATACATCCAGGGTCCCAGGCTGCTCCAAGCCCGTGTCCAATGGGCACTGCCAGGGATCCAGGGGCAGCCACAGCTGCTCTGGGCGCCCTGTGCCAGGGGCTGCCCACCCTGCCAGGAAACAATTCCTTCCAATATCTCATGCAAATTTCTTAAGTTTCAAACAATTCTGCCTTGTTCTATCGTTACCTGCTCATGTAACAAAACCCTCTTTTTTATAATCTCCTTTGAGGCGCTGGAAGGCGCTCTGAGGTCTCTCTGGAGCCTTCTCTTCTTCAGGCTGAACACCCCCAGCCTTCGAACCCCGTCTCTAGAGCAGAGGAGGAAAATGAAGAAGGGAAGAAATGGAGCCGTGCGGGGAGCAGCGAGCCGGGCCGGCAGAGCGCGCTGCCGCAGTTCCGCGGCGCGGCCCGCAGGGGGAGCCCCAGCGCCGCCCAGCGGCNGCGGGCAGGGCGGGCACGGCCTTCCCCGGGAATGGGGCAGGGCGGGCACGGCCTTCTCTGGGAATGGGGCAGAGCGGGCAGGGCGGGCACGGCCTTCCCCGGGAATGGGGCAGGGCGGGCACAGCCTTCCCCGGGAATGGGGCACAGCGGGCACGGCCTTCCCCGGGAATGGGGCAGAGCGGGCACGGCCGTCCCCGGGAATGGGGCAGGCCCTGGCACAGGTGCCCAGAGCAGCTGTGGCTGCCCCTGGATCCCTGGCAGTGCCCGAGACCAGGCTGGATGGGGCTGGGAGCAGCCTGGGACAGTGGGAGGTGTCCCTGCCATGGCAGGGGTGGCACTGGGTGGGATTTAAGGTCCCATCCGACCCAACCCATTCTGGGATTCTGCCATTCTATGCATAATATATTTTTGTTAAATAAGGAGAAGGGAGCGGGAAAGAGGAGCAGGTCACACAGAGGGGCCATCAAAATGGTGAAAGGTCTGGAGGGGCCACACAAGGGGCGTCTGAGGGCACTTGGTGTGTGCAGCCTGGAGGAGACTGAGGCAAGTGAGACCTCACTGTGGTCTGCAGCTTCTCCTGAGGGGCAGCTCCCCTCTCTGCATCTGGGACACGGACAGGGCCCAGGGAAGGGCTGGAGCTGGGCCAGGGCAGGCTCAGGCTGGATCTCAGGAAAGGCTCTTCCCCCAGAGGGTGCTGGCACTGCCCAGGCTGCCCAGGGAATGGGCACAGCCTGAGGCTGCCACAGCTCCAGGAGCTCCCAGGGATGCCCAGGCTGGGATTGTTGGGGTGTCTGTGCAGGCTGGGAGTGGGACTGGGTGATTCCTGCAGGTCCCTTCCAGCTGAGGATACTCCGTGAGCAGGAAAGCCAAAGGATGGGGGAGGAGTGTGTTCCCTGCCTTAAAGATTGCTTTCAACTACAGAAGTCACTACAGAATGTTTCAGCAAAGATCACCTGGTGGTGGAGAAAACTGGCTGCAACTCGTTGTACTCAGAGAGTTAATGCCAAGGGCCCCAGGTGCCCCAGCACAGTTACTGGTGGAAACAGCTCCTCCCTGCTCCGCAAGCCCACGGACACCCAGGGAAAATTCTTTCATAAGCACGAGCATGCTTAGTTCTGATGTAAAAGAGCAAGCAACAGTTTTCACAAGAGTTACAAAGTCTTCCCTACAAATAAAAATTAAATTCTTTCAATCGTAGATAAAAATGGCTTTTAAAATTTATTTATATGTATATAAATATATATATTATTTACATCCTATTTATTTGCTTTTTACCTCTTTCTGACCTAAACCCATCCCTTTTAGCACAAAACTTCAATCAGGACATTAAAAAATAAGAGAGAAGTCAAAGTAGTACTTAAAAATGAATATCCAAATCACTGAAGTAAATCAAACTTCAAAAATATTGTAAATAATCAGAATTGTGTAATGTATTGGATGGACAGATATGTCAGAGGGCTGACTGCCCCTACTCTCCACATGCGCAAACATAACTCTCATCTGCTATCAGCAAAATCTTCCCAAGTACTTTAACGACCACTCCTTCATCCTAAAAAGCCTTTCTGGATAGAAAAGGAAAAAAGGTTCTTCATTCCACCTAACAGGCTGTCGACATTCCAGTTCAAGGGTGAAAGGAAGGCCAGGGCGAAGATTGCCTTTTCCCTCCAATCCAAGTCAAACATCTGAAATGTATTCAAAAGAGCGTTTTTGCTGCAGCTGGGACGCTGGCAGTGCCCCGTGCATTGCAGGGCCGCAGGAGCGCCTGCAGGAGAGCCTGCAGGAGAGCCTGCAGGAGAGCCTGCAGGAGAGCCTGCAGGAGAGCCTGCAGGAGAGCCTGCAGGAGAGCCTGCAGGAGCGCCTCCCTCTCCGCTGCCTGCAGAGCTCAGCTGCAGCTCNCTGCCCAGGCTGCCCAGGGAATGGGCACAGCCTGAGGCTGCCACAGCTCCAGGGGCTCCCAGGGATGCCCAGGCTGGGATTGTTGGGGTGTCTGTGCAGGCTGGGAGTGGGACTGGGTGATTCCTGCAGGTCCCTTCCAGCTGAGGATACTCCGTGAGCAGGAAAGCCAAAGGATGGGGGAGGAGTGTGTTCCCTGCCTTAAAGATTGCTTTCAACTACAGAAGTCACTACAGAATGTTTCAGCAAAGATCACCTGGTGGTGGAGAAAACTGGCTGCAACTCGTTGTACTCAGAGAGTTAATGCCAAGGGCCCCAGGTGCCCCAGCACAGTTACTGGTGGAAACACCTCCTCCTCCCTGCTCCGCAAGCCCACGGACACCCAGGGAAAATTCTTTCATAAGCACGAGCATGCTTAGTTCTGATGTAAAAGAGCAAGCAACAGTTTTCACAAGAGTTACAAAGTCTTCCCTACAAATAAAAATTAAATTCTTTCAATCGTAGATAAAAATGGCTTTTAAAATTTATTTATATGTATATAAATATATATATTATTTACATCCTATTTATTTGCTTTTTACCTCTTTCTGACCTAAACCCATCCCTTTTAGCACAAAACTTCAATCAGGACATTAAAAAATAAGAGAGAAGTCAAAGTAGTACTTAAAAATGAATATCCAAATCACTGAAGTAAATCAAACTTCAAAAATATTGTAAATAATCAGAATTGTGTAATGTATTGGATGGACAGATATGTCAGAGGGCTGACTGCCCCTACTCTCCACATGCGCAAACATAACTCTCATCTGCTATCAGCAAAATCTTCCCAAGTACTTTAACGACCACTCCTTCATCCTAAAAAGCCTTTCTGGATAGAAAAGGAAAAAAGGTTCTTCATTCCACCTAACAGGCTGTCGACATTCCAGTTCAAGGGTGAAAGGAAGGCCAGGGCGAAGATTGCCTTTCCCCTCCAATCCAAGTCAAACATCTGAAATGTATTCAAAAGAGCGTTTTTGCTGCAGCTGGGACGCTGGCAGTGCCCCGTGCATTGCAGGGCCGCAGGAGCGCCTGCAGGAGAGCCTGCAGGAGAGCCTGCAGGAGCGCCTCCCTCTCCGCTGCCCGCAGAGCTCAGCTGCAGCTCCATGGGCTGGCACAGCCCCGGCCCCCAAGCCGTGGCACAGAGCTCCTGCCAGAGCCCCTGCTCCCACCGCGTGCTCGGGATGCTCCAGCCACGGCACCGGACAAGGAGCTGAAGCAGAGCTGGGAGAAAAAACCCCTGGATCTCCAGTTCTCTTTGTTTCAGGAGAACCTTTTCCTTTCATTGTGCTTGGCTCCGAGTCTCTGGTTTTATCTTGCATTTCACACTTAAGGAAACCCAGCCAGGCCTGCCAAATACTACAAGGTTTTCTGTCAAAACTTGGACAAGCTGAAAAGTTTTACATTCTTTTAACCGTAAACCTTAAAGCAACTCAGACTTTTATTTTCCTCGCGGCTCAGGTTTGAGTGTTCTGTGACATTTGGCCAGCCTGGCTTGGGTTTTCTGTTTGAGGTTTCATTACAAACTCCTAATTCCAGAACAGAGTAATTAATACTTTTATTAATAGTATCTGTAGTAAAAGATTATAGAACTTGGAAGAATGACACTGAGTGCAATTTGCTGCCCAGCAGACTACATGCCGTCCAAAAAGGAGATCAGCCCTCTAATTCAACTTCCAAAGCTGTGTGCTAACAAAAAAGCAAAGGCCTTTGGAGACCCAACTGCAGGACCATTCCCTCAGCTGGGCTCAGCAGGGCTAGTTCTCCCCGTGACAGGAACAGCCCCAGAGCAGACCCCAAGGACCTGCAATGGACAGCGGTTTCTCTTGCCAGAAATTACTCGCTCAATGTGACACAGTTTGGGTTGGAGGGGCCCTCGGGGGTGACCTCATCCAAGCCCCTCTCCGAGCAAGGCTTACCCAGGAGAGATCCAGCTGCTCGGGGGAGAGGCGGACGGCCCAAGGATGCCGATCCCACCGCCGCTGGACCCAAGGGACCTGCCTGCCTCCTTGGCAGATCTGAGCAGAGCACTGGGTTCTGACCTTCCCAGCTTGGTGTTGCCCGTGCTCCTCAAGGCTCCTCAGCTGGCACTGCATGTGAGAGCCAGCAGGGAACCACAGTGGGGGGACAGACCACACCCAGCTGAGTACAGATGCCAAATCTGGAATTTCTGCTGTCCATTTCCCTCATTTTCTAGTCTGCCCCAGAATATGATGATGCTTGAGAGCCTGAAGGTTAAATAGAGCAGTAAGTGGTGGCACCCTGCAGGCTGGGCAGCAGAGAGTGCAGAACTTCTGAAGGAGGAGCTGCCAAGGCTCTGCCCGGTGGGCTCAGGCTGTGGCAGCCACTCAGCTGGGTATCGGTGGGACTGGCAGCGTGAGGAACTGTTACACAGGCTTCTTATGAAGCTCCAATGTTTTCATTAACATAAATGAGCAGAAGTTAGGTTAATAATCTGAACACACTGACAGATGTTCAACAAACACTTGGCATTGCTGCAGCCGGAACAAGAAAGAATTCAGTGTTTTCCTGGAACAGCCTGCAGAACAACACAATGCGAAGCAGCAAAGCTCTGGTACCAGCTTAGGCACAAGAATACACAGAAAAGCCAGGTTCTCTCCTAGCACAGGCCCAACTTAACCCTGTGTGCAGGATACAACTTAACCAGGATACAACTTAACCCTGTGTGCAGGCTTGAAAATTTTGCAACTCATAGAAAAAGAGATTTTACTTCCAATGCATGTAAACAGCACTACAGTGGGGGCAAGGGGCAGGCTGCTCCTGAAGGAAAGGAAAGTCTCCATTGCTTTACATTAAGTTAAGACATCTCCTGAGTTTTGTCTTAAATTCAAGCTCAGGTTCAATCCAAGGCAAGTTCTAAACACAACAAAAGGCCCTTACACCCCTCAAAATGTCATTACTGTATAGAGACAAAGGATTAGTAAAAATGATGAATTTGGGAGGAACAGTGACATGAATGCATTCTGGTCAAACAAAGCTAAAACCCACTGAACTCTCATTCAACAGTTAATAGAAAAGCTGAGGGAATACTATGTGTGAGAAGTTCCATCAGGATCAGGGAACGGGGCATGACTGGACAGCACTGACCTCATTACTGATGGTTCCTGGATGGTTTGGGGGACTTGTGTTGGAAGGCTTCAGATGAATACACTCGTTTGGGGGTTTTTAATGTGTTAACACCATTCACAAGTGTAAGGGAAATAGTAGGATCTGAAGCTTGTAAATGAGCTACAATCTTGGAGGAGCTAAAGATTAGATCGACCTGTGTTGCATCACTTTACAAGTTAAATATTTTTCTTAAAGTGCTAATCCAATCCAAACAAGGGTTTGATTCTAAATTAAACAAACTCCACTTTTATTGGTATTACCAAAAATATGCAATGCTAATTTCAGCAGGCAAGCACTAACAAGAGCAGCTATGCAGGCTGTGCTTTCTCCAGGGCAAAGTCGGAAGGACATTAACTTCAATTTCCTTTTTTCCAAGCAAAATGCATTATATTACAAAATCCACTGTGAGGTTTATTAAAAAAAAATTAACAGTGAAACAAACAACAAAACAAAACCCCAAATATTCCTGCACACCCATGTTTTTAAAGAGTCTTTAAAGAAACCCATTTTCATTGCATCTCCACTTCTGATTCAATTTGCTGTCAAAGGTCATGAGCTAAAATATACAGTTTACGCTAAAAGCAGGAAGCGGGGTAAGTAATTGAATAACATCAGGAAATGGAAGAATACTGCCATTTTCCTAATGGATATAGTACAAGGTTTACTCTCTCCAAATTTAATTCTAGGAGCTCCTGTAGTAAGGGCTTTATTTTTCTTCAGCTTGAATTTTAGCCTACAAGGTTTAAAGCAAAATCCTCGTGCAATCAAAAGAACAAAATACCACAGCAGCTTTGTTTTCTAACAGACAAAGATGATCATTTCTGCAGGAAAGAGAAACCCCCCCATCAACAGTGTCTGAAAACAGAACTGGCATAGCAGGTTGGCTGCTTAATATACATGGGCTGGAAATAATTCTACTAAATCAGAGTTCTGAATTATTCATGAAAAACAGATTTTCATGATTTAAATTAGAAAGATTTAAAATTACAAGCCTTGCATTGCTATTGATAGGTAAGATCTCTTCCCCCCTAAGCGATGTTACAGTCTCATACAGCTCCACTCCTGGAAATGCTTTATGATCAGTGTAACACAGTACAAAAATCTCCTGACACTCACTCCTGGAAACAGCACACCCTCTGGTATGTGCTTTAGACCAGTAATAGCCCACCAGTAATGATTATATCAAAATACATCATTATGATAATGAACAAAGTTTGAAGGGATCGTTTTCAGTATTTATTGCATATTAAAGCACAGGTTCATTTAAAACATTGGAAGCACGAGCCTTAGTACTGCAAATAAACTCTTTCCATCATGGAAATCACTACACTTCTTACAGGAAGCATCAGACCACAAATCTGACTTCAGATCTTTCCAAAGCCTTTTGTAACGATACACAATCCAGCCTCCCTCCCTGTACTGTTACTGATTTATAAAGACAATGCCATTAATTAGCTGAAGGCTTGCACTGCTTCCTGGGAGCTGCTATCCAGTCATTCCACACAAATCCAGTCAGCTGCGATGGCTCCAGCGCTTTGCTTTAGAAATTATTAATATTCATTCATCACACAGGTACTGCCTTTCATCTGGAGATCTCCAAACTCCGCACAAATTCTCCAATTAAACCTATCTGCCTTGATTAGGAATTGGTAGACAAGTTCTTCCTGATTGAACACCATTTCCATGCAGGCTGGAGCCGGGGCCGTGGGGCTGGTGCCTGCAGAGCCCGAGGCGGGTCTGGTGCAGCTCCAGCGTGGCCGTGGCCCTCGCACGGGTCATGTCTGGACACTGACCTGGCAGTTCCATGCACAGGCTGCTCCAGCCTTCTCTACACTCGGAGAGTCTTTTTTGGAAATCCTTAGCCGGAGCTGCAGCTCCAGCCTTAATGCCAACAGCCCCTGAACTGAAGTGAGGAAATGCAGCTGGGGCTGGGCCAGGGCGCAGAGCAGGAGCAGCGCAGCCGCCGGGATAACCCAGCATCCAGAGGAGCCCCCAGAAACAGCTTCTGCGGGCTAAGGCAGCATCCCTGCTCCCGAATCTCTTACTGCGGCACAGGAGATACGGAAACTCCCTTCTTTTCCAGTTAGCAGGATCAGTCCTCAGCACATCATTCTGTATCATCAAGAGAAGTGAAGACAACCAATATCAAATCTTGCAAACTGAGAGCATCATGCCACCCAAATATAGCTTTTATTTGACAACACAACACTAAGTCATCAGTATCCTGTCATTTCCTTCTTCAGAACCAAAGCACAGAGCACTTGTCTGGATATTAATTTATTTTCTTAAACATAGGAGCTATTTTCCTTCACCTAGCAAGCGCTATTGAGCAGGTTATATAATTAACATCAAAGCAATTTGAATGCTGCTTGACTTGCTAAAAGCTGGTAAACATGCAGGAAGCAATAAGGTGCTTTACAAGAAAAGAACATGTGTTGGGGGGAGGGGAGACAATAAAACATTAAACAGATTGATTAGTGATTTTAACAAAATTTCCATTTTTATTAACCCTCTGCGTGCTTTGAGCACTTGATTTTTATTTCATTTATAAAAGTAGGAGGTTTTTTGTTCAACTAGATCAGAGAAAAACATGTCCAGAACGAAATGATGAGCATGGTTGGCAAAAATAAAGTACCATGGAGAAACTTCACATGCCAAATATCTGCTGCTTCCAATGGCTAGGATAAAATCCACCTGCTTTATGATTGATTTTTTTTTTAATTAACATATTTAGAAAAAGCCAACCTGAAATCTCAAGGAAAGGTTATCAAACCTCACCTTCCAGCTCTACACCCACTCTTAGCTGTATTATTTTTATTGATTTAAGGACTCGAGCCTGGGGACAGGGTTAGCAGGGCAAGCTGGACTTAGACCTGACAGCATTTTATGAGCAAACTTGGGGGTTTCTGTCTTGTTTCTCTGTTCATGCAGAAAAGAGTTGCATGACAGGGAACTCGATTCTTCTTTCTTAAGCCCACGGGTACTTCACAACCTTCCATCACCTGGGAAAGGGCACACAGGACAGGAACGTTGAGGTCAGTGACTCAGTCTTTGCTGTCAGAGACTGGAATGGCCCATGGCTTTTTATATCACCTAAATCAACTTGTGCCTGCAAACCAATTCTGTTCCTGCTTCCTTCTCTGACAATTTCTTGAAGGATCTCAGCAGGCTTTGGGTTGAAGGCTTAACTTCCTGCACTAGTTCACACCTCTGTCATATTTTGTCAAACTTTACCTTAAATAGATCTGAGATGTCTTAGGATGTTCACACATGGACAGATCTAGAAAGACTATATTCCTGTCTTTGTTTTGCTGGACTACAGAGAGCACAGTCTTCTGGCGTCTCCCATGCTAAGAGGAAGTGTGATTACACTGCAATAGCAGTTCTTTAATTGGAGAAAGTGGAGATTTGCCTTTTCTAAAAGCAGGTCCCGACAGCTCACAGGGCCTGGAGGAAGGCAGACACCGGGGAAGGAGCATGGCCAGGAACAGGCTCCTGCGCCCTCCTCAGTAAGGGGCACTTTGCTACAAGTTTAGGTTTTTCTAGACGTCCACTCTCAACAGAGTGACTCGTTTCAGTAGTCTTCAACAGCTGAACCAATACAGATGGATAAATCTGGAACTGATCTTATACTGACTATTAAAAAATAGAAAATCAGACCCATCAGAAGTAGGTTTTTTGTCACAGCCTGTACACTGTTGCTGATATTAGAGACAAACTTCCAACAGCACTGGAAACACAAAACCACTGTAATTTTTGCAGTCAATCCTCTATAAAAATCTTTGTATTCTTGTAGCAAATTTAATAAAAAAATCTTAAGGGAAACTTGCATTTTTGCTCATAGAAACCTCACTGTATTTTAATATTGAGCAGCAAAAACTGTCGCAGGGAAAGGCCTGGAGGAAAGGAGAAGTTTGTTTTGTCTGTTTTAGGAGTCGTGGCCTTACACAGTAATGGCCATGCTGTGCTTTTCAGCTGGCTCCACAACTGACCCAAAAATGCATTGGAATTATCCAAGAGTACAGCAAGCTTAGAGAAAACAATCCCCTATGGCACCTTTTTCTAATAACAGAGGAGGCCTTCCTAGTGCACATAACTCATATACTGTTGATAAAGCATTAAACATAGGAAATGGGTGACTTAAGATTTAAAAGTTTCTTCCATTTCAATGGGTTTGGATACAAATTAAGATGTCTTGATTTTATAAAATTGCAATGTTACAATTTGTGAAACTCCACAAAGCAGAGAACAACCTTCTCCAGGTTAAGGAAGATTATCCATAATTCTCTTAAGCTGCATACCCAGGTCAGTTTTGCCACAATGAAATAAATAGCAGAAAGTTTAGAAGTGCACCCTGTTTCTTCCAGCAATGCTGTGCCACCTCTGGGGACACGGGCAGCCTCTGGGGCTGGCCAGAGCCAGGCTAAATCCAGGCAAAGCTCAAAACTCCACAGTGGCCCTCCTCAAGCACTGCAAACCATGAAAGCAACTGTGTCAGCTCCATCCTGGAATGTCACAGGGATTTACTGCACACTGCCATTGCCCTGCCCTCAGCTTCCCACTTGTGCTAAATCCCAGCCCCAAACGCAGCTGTTCCGAGCCAGGACCGTCACAGCCTCCCTCCACATCCCAGGCACGGGAACGAGGCAGCTGGAAAAGCAGGAGTGCTGAGCAAGAGACAGGAAACCAGCGCACTGAGCCAACTCAAGGCCCTGCTTTTTCCCTTGGGAAGGCTGAACAGGGTTGCCTTCCGCCCCCTTGGGAAGGGAGCAGCTCCTCTCACTGCTGCTCACGGACACTTTGAAAGTGTCCCTGCGCATTTTTCAAAGCCGTGGCCCAGGTCAGTGCCCCGTGGATTACAGCCCTCAGGAGCTGGACCGAGGGGTACCAAAGCCTCAGCAGGAGCATCCATGGGAGGCTGGTACTCTCCTGAGGCTGCTCCCAGCTCCCAGCGCCGGCAGTGGGGCACCGCAGCCTCCCTGTGCCCCCTGCAGCAGCCCCTGCTCCTGCCAGCAGCAGTGCTGCAAGCCCAGCCCGTGCTGCTGCGAGCCACAGCCAAATCCACACCTCCCGCTCTGATGAAAACTGCATTTGGAGAGGAAAAAACAAGAAGCAGGTAACGCAACTTCTACAATCTAAGTTTTCTTAACAAATGTGAGGATGAACTTCTGTGCTTGCAATTAATCTGCAGGCAAACCCATAGCTTAGAAGTCTTGGCCTAAAGTTATTTCTAGAATACCAAAAAATACTTTAAAAAGTTCTGGATGACTTCCTTTTTAAATTAAAAATGGTCACTTTATTATGCTGTCTTATAATACTTAAGCTAGCATTTAATTTATCTCCAGGCAGATTTGGTCAAAATTAATTTTTTGTTTAATTCCTTACTGGTAACATGCATGGAAACTTTTAAGACAGCAATTGATTGCATTGAACATTTAAAATATGGTTCACTTCCTGGCACATTTAACAATCATTTAAGTTTTCAATTAAAGTAGGGTGCCAACATTAAAAGAAAAAAGATAATCCTGAGAGACAATAGCTGCTCTCTGCACAAGAAATTATTTTTTGTAACTAAAATTCTCAACATATCTAATTGATTAATCTAATTAGGTTGGCCTAAAAGTGACTGTTTCTACTCTCCTTTTTTTTCAGTTGGAATTTGCTGGGAGTTTGTGGCACACTGGGTGGGTGGTGCACACAGGGGCGCTTCCCCTGCCACAGCATTACCTGGGCAGGTAACAGCGTGGTGACACCTCTGCAGCTCTATCTCGGAGCAAACTGGAGCCAGAAGACAAAGTGAGATGCAGCAGGGCAGAGCAGAGAGAGTGGCAATATTTGCATTAGAAATAAAAACATGCCAACATTGCTCATTTTCTTGCAAGCCTGATCACACTCGACACAACTGCAAGGGCAGGCGCGAGCACAGGAGGCAAAGAAACCCTTCCTCTGCCACAGCCCAGGGGGGAGCAGCTCACACCATCAACTGCAGAGAAATGGGGGAGAGTTTAATATCCCACTGCTTATTCCGGTGTCCAGGTGTGACCGGAGTTCCTCCATGCTCCTCCTGGGCTGTACAAGCTCCACCGGCCAGAAGCATCACAAACAGTCACAGTCACCATGTCAGGTGCTCCTGGCCGTTCCGAGTCCTGGTTAAGGGACAATCCACAGTGCCCAACAGCTGATATTTCATCCAGAGTGCCCGAACACCAGCCTCTAACCAAGCTTTAAGTTTTACGCTTGTGTTGCTCTGTGTCTGCACCTGGGGACTCCGTGCCTGCACTGGTGCTGAAGCTGCTCACGCACTGCAGGCTCTGGGCTGGGCAGTGCACACAGACAGGATCAAACCATCACACCAAACACAGTGGTGCTGAGGCAGAGATACAGGCACTTGCTACTTCAGCATCAATAAACAATATCTGGGTAGAGTTCCTCTTACCTTTGGGCACATAAACTCATTCACAGGACAAGGGTATGCCAAAAACAAGGCCCTTTTCTTCCACCCTCATCAGTCTTGCAAGGGAAGCTCCCCATGGAGAAGCCATTTTGAATCCCTGGGACTTCCCAAAATGTATTTTTAAACCTTCTAGCAGGGATAACATCCTTAGTGATCAATTTGACTCATGATTACTATTTCAAACACAGGCTCATACCCAGACAAAAAAAGCACACTTACATGGCAATATATACAGAACAATAACATTGCCAGATGGTATAATACTGAGCAGAATTAATTTCACACATGATGTTTTCAAGGTGTTAAAATATGTCACAGCTTCTGCTAATAAAACATCTTCCTCTTTCCTCCTCCTTTTAAGAAAACGCTCCCTTCCCACCAGCCTGTATTTTACATTATATGTGTTTCCATCCTGATAAGGGCAGCTGATTGCTTGCAAACCTAATTACAGTCAAATGAAAGTCTTTCAGAACCATCATTAGCAATTAGGACCTGCTGGATTTGCAGTGTATCATTTAGAGAGGTATAATTCAATAGCTTATTGAAAAATTGCAGGTGAAACTGGTGATTATGAGGGGGGGACGCCTGTGACACGTCACTGCAGGCGAACATTCGGTGCAGGGGCAGCTCCCCGAGCACTGATCAGTGTCTGCAGGGGTTTGTTGTGCCTCAGCACAGCCCTGGCCCGGCCCAGAGCAGCATCCCGGGACCAGCTCTGCCCTCCCCAGCCCGCCTTTGTCTGTGCTCTCCTGGAGTCCCAAGTGCCCATTCAGGAGCTCAGGGAAGCCACGGGGGATGTGCAGCGCGGAACAACAGGGACACGAAGCCACAGACATCATTTTTCAGTCCTTTCTGCAGAGAACAACAGCCTTTTCTGTGCCCATTGAGCTCAATTATATATTATCAGGGCCCAGAAGTTGTTTGGATGCTTTTGAGCAGCTGGGTGCCTTCACAGATGACGCACTGGATATGGTGACTGCGGGTTAAGTGCAGCTGGAGATTTCTGTGGCCTCTGATCAGAGGCAAACAGCAGTCGAGAATCACAAAATGCTTGTAATTCAAGCACAGTTTGTCACCCACGGCGGTTTCCAAACGGGAAACGAGAAGGGGACTGAATGGCAGCCCAGCTTTCAGCACATGCTCCCACACAGACAGGAATCCACACACTGTGCATGTGTGAAAATAAAGTGTGGGTCCCTGCCAAGGGTGAAATTACCAACCAGCCAGCACGAAGTACTCAGCACTTCCACAGCACAGGTGGACTGGATAAACGGAGCTGGACATTAGCAGAGACAGAGGATATTCACTCACAAAACCTGCCCCCTCTCTAGGTATCCCCCTTTTTTTGCACACCATGTATAATATTTACCCCTCAAAAACCCCACACAGCCCAGCCTACACCTCTGCAAAGCCTCACCTCTTCATCCCTTCCCCACAGATCTCTTTCCCCTTTTCTATCCTACAAAGGGTTCTCAAAGCCCAGATCTCCCCTTTATCACATGAGCATCTTCTCCCGCTGTATTTCTGCACCCACTCATGCTGTCACGTAACCTCAAAGCACAGTTACCCAGACATGGCCCTTTCTACTCTTTCAGAGCTGTAATCTGATTTTTTTTTTCATCATTTCATGGGTTATTTTTCAAACTAAATGTTGTTTGAGATGCTAGATTAATAACCAGTGCTTTGAGTGACATGATACCAACACAGTTTTGTTAAACCAGAGGCCCCTGCAAGTCCTGACATTTGCTGTGGGCGCCTTCATACGTTTGGCAACACTGGCACAGAATCGAACCACGCTGTGTAGGCTGCAGCACAAACAGCAAATCCACTCATTTCAAAGTGGCTGCACTAGCATTTTGAGTCTGAAAAAACCCCTAAACCAGGCAACTTCTCCCTTTACATACAGAATGGGAATATTACCTCCCTTTCCATCAATGTGTGGCCATATCCCTGCTGACCTGATCCTGGCTGGTACTGCTCCCAGGGCAGGTGACTTTGTCCCACATTCTACCAGTACTGATATTTCCTGACACTTCATACAAAGCCAGACCTCCAGCGATGCAAAACCAGCCCCAAAATCCCACACACAGCTTCCAATCCCCTGTGTTGCCCTGCACAAGGTAGTTTCACAGCCCAGGTTCCTTCCTGATCTTCAGAAGTTTTATAGTCGCTGGAATCCACTGGCTGCCAGTAAAGGAATCCCAAATCCAGGCAGCTATGTTCAGGGCGGTGCAAGCCTTTGTCACTCACTCCGGGTGATGTGTGCTGTAGGCAGGATTTCCAAGGTGTCTGACCTCACACTGCACAAATATATCCCCATTGCTTCCCTTGCACAGAGCTACAGTAGGGAGTCCAAGAAATGCAACAGTTCTCCGTGGCTGAGTATCAAACTTGGAGCTGCTACGGCACTCCCAGAGCCCACCCACAATTTCATTTTCAATTAGCAGCTCTTCGAAAAGTAGTAATGAAAGCAGTTGCTAAAGAGCACTCAGATGTCATTGAGAGCCTGCAAACCCAAACTGTAAATAGCACATTGTAAATCGCCTGTCAGCACAGCGGGCTCTCCCCGGGATCACAGTGCCGGTGACAATCCGGCCCATCTGCTCCGCTGCCCGCCCGGTGCCACCGCAGCGCCGGGAGCTCCGGCAGCGGCGGCGGGACAGGGAGCCCGCAGGGACAGGAGAGAGAGCCCGCAGGGACAGCACCCAGAGCCCGCAGGGACAGGAGAGAGAGCCCGCAGGGACAGGAGAGAGCCCGCAGGGACAGGAGAGAGAGCCCGCAGGGACAGGAGAGAGAGCCCGCAGGGACAGGAGAGAGAGCCCGCAGGGACAGGAGAGAGCCCGCAGAGAGAGGAGAGAGCCCGCAGGGACAGGAGAGAGAGCCCGCAGGGACAGGACCCAGAGCCCGCAGGGACAGCACCCAGAGCCCGCAGGGACAGGACCCAGAGCCCGCAGGGGCAGGGCCGAGGTCCCCCTCCGGCAGGGCCGAGATCCCGCTCCGGCAGGGCCGAGGTCCCGCAGCGGCACCCTGTCCTGCCCTGCCCGCAGCACAGCCCCGCACACGGGGATGGCACCCTCGGCCCTCCACCCTCCACCCTCGGCCCTCCACCTCCGCACCAGGGCTTCGCTGCCTCGGGGCACAGCGGCCCCTCCGCGCCAGGGGACAAGGTGCCGCTAAATCAACACTAAATCAACCCGGGAACCGCGTGCTGCTCTCAAGTGAGCCTGGCAGGGGCCATCAGCCACCCAAAGGCTCAGCAGTCTCCAGGTTAAGATGCACAGATTCAGGGCGAGACCGCCAAGGGGATCGTGGGCTTAATACAGCTTCAACACTCCCCTCCCTCCCCTTTAATTGATTCATGTAAGGGACTACGAGGTGAAAGCCAATGGTTTATAACACTTGTAGCTGGGGACTGCCAGAGTCAGCAGTGTATCTTCTGCTGCTGTTCTTCCCATTTTCCCGTTATCTCATTACAATTTATCTCCTAATTCATTTCTCCATCGTGAGTTTTCTTCCCTCTATTTATCATCCACCTCCTCTTTATTACCGTTTGTCTCCTTTCCTGCACTCCTGCAGTATGTGGGACTGGGATTTGATATTCTGGAAGCGTCTCTGGAATAAGCAGGTGGCGAAGGCAGAGCCCAGCAGCTTCTGGCTCTCGTGCACACGTGAGCCAGCCAAGGCACAACACACGCACTGCTGGCCTACAAGCATAACCAGAGATGATCCTCTTCTGCAAGGAGATGCAAGAACCTCCCACCAGATGAAGAAAAACAGTGACGGAAATGGTGGACGTAGCAAAAGTCAATGTCTTCTGCTCTTTCCAAATCACACACCCACTGAACAAAGAGAAATGATCCTTCCCCCTCATTATCAAAATACTCTCAACCCTCCATCTGCCCTGAAAGCTCATTGTTTCCTGGTATGGCCCACTGTGCTCAGACCTCGAGGAATAAAATCTCATTAAAACCCTTTTAAAAATGTTTGCCACCCTTTTACTAGTTTAAAAATGTTCACTTTAAGATTTCCAAATGATTTTTACAGAAAGCACATAAAAACATGCCATCACCAATTAATGTAAAGGAAATTAAATTTAAAACGCTGGAGAAATATTCTGATGAGTCTTATGTTTGCTTAACGCCAACTAAAATTTCCTTGAGGCATTTAATAAGTACATTTATAAAAGCTCACAAAGCAGAGTTCAAAAGTCTTCTCGCTAGTAAAATATGAGCCTTAATTAACCTACAGTTTCACATTTTCTGGATTTCAATAAACCTGTAGGCATTTCAGCAGAGCTGGATAAATACCTGCATGAATACTGCAAGGATTTTCTCTGAAAACTAATTAGCTATGCTTTCAATAGTTGACTTCAACTAAATCTGTTTGACAAGGGAGCTTCATACCCTAAATCCTGCAGTGAGAGTTACTTCCAGCAGATAACAGATTTCACAGGAAAGCATATCCTACAGGACTGTCAACCACTGGAAAAACTATGAACGAGATCTCCAGGTATAAAACCTTTGCCAGCAAGGACAGACTGCAGCCAAGGTCTTACGTGACAGCTCTGAGATTGCATCCTGCCATCCAGTTACAGTAATCACAGGTGACAACTCAGGATTCCCCCAGGGACAGGAGAGGCAGATAAATTGTTTATGTATCAAATATGAAGCCCTAATACAGCAAGGACACTGTACACACACAGAAGCCTCCTGAACTTCAAGTGGCTCCAGACACTTCTGCTGTGTCAGAAACAAACACAGCGGCCCCAGTTCTTGGCTCACTGCCATCTCAGAAGGTTGACAAGCAAATCTTACTTCCCCTTCAGGAGCCCAGAGATTCCCTGGGATGGACCTGGGTGGGGAAAGCGACCCAACGTGTGCAGCCAAGAGTCACTTGAGGAGGAAAAGTGTAACACGATCAGAAAAAAACATGCCGAGAACTTATAAATCTCCTCCTTCTTTTCTGCTCTTCACCATTTGTCTTGAAAGATGTCAGAAAATGCTTGCCCAAAACTCTTTCTATAGGTGGTGGGCAGGTCTTTCCAAAGAACTTTGCAGTCTTTTCCGTGGCATCTTTTTTCCATGTTAAGTGCCAAAGCTGTAGATGTTTGTCAGCACCTACACTGTTCATAAGACTTAAATGTTCTTATCTGAGGAGCTCTACCCCTACCAAATGCATTACATTTATATTGAGCAAGATACTTTATTTCCTTTCAGTCTTATGCCTTAGGAATTAAGCAGAGTACTCAGATTTATCAGCTCAAAGGAAAAGCATTTTCCATGACATCTGTCAACTCAATACCTTCCAAGCCAATGCATATTCATTCCCAAAAACACCACCTCGCAAATAATCTCCATCAGCAGGGAGGCCAATTTCCTTCAGAGATGAAATTCTGGGCAGAAAGGTTCCCCCTGAGATTAGGCCCTGCTAGGAGAGTTCACAGTGCACACAGTCTGTTCTGCTGCCCAAAGCAGACACATCTGACAGACCAAAACAAAACAGAGACCACGGAAATGAGCACAGGAAACACAGCAACCTTCAGTATCTGCTAATAATGGAATCAATTGCATCAACAGTCCTGAAGAGTTTTCCCCACCTTCCTTTGAAATACCAAGTAAAATTAAATCAGAAGAAATACCTTTAACAGCTGGTAGTGTAGAATAGGCATTTTACAATTTCTTTGCTCTGCTGAAATACTGTATAATCTCTTACTATATTCCTATATACAGCCTAAACATATAGGCTTCAAAATTATCATGAAAACCTATTCCTTTCCAGGTTCTCTAACCCTGCATATCAAAATTGAATACAACTCAGCATACTTGTCATCCTTAATGTTCCTTCCATCTTCCTGAACTCACAAAATGAGAAGCAGTGAATTCTCACTATTTGCTACAAGTTTCTCTGCAAAGCAAGGTTTGGTTTGCACTAAACAAGGATGAAAACTGATTCCATGAATATCAACCATCCCCATTAACTGTTTAAATTTTGGTTCAAGAGTCATTAATATCACTCAAATACAGGCAAAAGCTGACCTAGTCACTACTACTATGTACTATTATCAGCATCATAGAAATCACACCTGCCACGCCGCCTTCTTTGAAAAACACAACAAACACAGCACTGCACAGTCATGAAGACAAATCAGTGTTTTCAGCCTCAGGCTTTGCAGTCCTGGATGTTGCCTGCTCACTTCCACCACTGTTGGGGAGGCAGAAGTTCTTGCTTAGGGTGGGTGATCTGTAACCCAGGGGAGCAGACACCAAGCACCACTGACACCTCACAAATGAGCTCCTCACACTCTAATCAATCTTAGAGCTTTGCCTTGATTAACAGCTGCCCTTTTTGCAATTGCCTCTCCTCACCCTGGATGTTCAGAGGGCTCTTCTGCTTCCGTGTACAAAGCCTGAAGACAAGAAGGTTTTATGGGACAAAGTTGGCCTTGCAATCACAGAGGCCCCATTTGTTTGCCCTGACAGTCTCAGAGCCAGCCTTTACACCTTTATTAATCAGACCAGCATCAATGCGCCGCCTGCTCTCCCTCTCAGTCCACCTCTGCCAGTGGTAGGACACTGCGCCACGTCGCACCCAAGAGCCCGAGAACAAAACAGCTACAAAAGTATTAAAATAATGGATCACACAAAGTGAGAAATTGGCTTCTACATACCATGAGCCAACGGGCAGAGCCCTCCCTCCCCGCAGCAGGAAACTTGTGTCCCACCTGTCTGAGGCCCTTCGGTAACTTCTTCCTTTTCCCAAGGTGCTGGCACAGGTTTCGGTCATTTTCCCGATCGGAGCTGTACTGGTGGTGGTGGAGTCTGTTCTTTTTTGGAAGATACGACAGCCCATTGGTAAGTGCTTCCCGTTTCTTCTTGGCTAGAGGATTCTGTCGCTTCTCCACACGTTCCTGAGGTTTCAGAGCTACGTCCTTCTGCAGAGGGAGGAGAAAAGCACAGTGGTCAAACTACAGCCCTGGTTTGGTTCCAGGTGATCAGCAAAGCACTTCTCAGGGCAATGCTGCAGTCCCCAGAGAAGGAACAAACCCACTCTGCACTGATGTCCGCTTAATCAAAAGATAGGCAAATGCTGAATAAAATTGGCAGGATGAAGTGAGTGCATGGAAGGAGACACATCCCCCTTGAGACTTCATACAGTCAACCTCAGTTCTCATCGGCATCCCGTGTATCAAGGGAGCACACATTCAGAAGAAAGCATTTGTTTATAATGCTTAAATTAACAATCTGCTTTGATTTAAACAATGCTTGACTTTTCAATATTTATTCTTATTATTTCTTGTATTTGAGAAGCCAAGGCACAAGCTGACCTAAATCCAATTAGGGCCAATGACTCTCCATTGACTTCAGGGCATGCTTCCCTCGAGCCTGACTTAAGCCGAGAGTTCCAGATCTCAGGGAGAGAGGTGAAAAGTGCACGAAAAAAGCAACTTGTATTTGAAAACTCTGTCACTGACCCTTTAACCCCCAGAGTCAATGTCTGTCTATAAAAAAATACTCCACTCTTGTAACACAAATGTGGGATTTGTCACTTAGCCCACAGCTGTTTTCTTACAAATAACCTGCAACACACAGAATCCCTATTTTCCTTTCAGATAAATGTGACTTGAAATGAATCTTTTTCAATAGCACAGAATTAAAGGCAGAGGAAGAGGAGGCTGGAGAATTCATTAGGAGAGAAGAATGAGAAACTATTGAGAAGATGTTAACTACAGTGCAGATTCTGCATCCCATAAATGCAACGTGCTGAGTCCCCTCTACTCCCAGAACTGCCCACGCTGGGGTCTGGTGCAGCTGGTAAGGGGCAGGTACTGAGGCAGGGTCGTGCTTCCAGCACTCTCTGCTAACGTGCCCGGCTGCTTGGGCCAGAAGCCTCCATGCCCACCATAAAGTGCTGGGAAATCTTGTGAGCCTTTCAGCTGTTGTTTATAGTCACTTAATATTATAACTGACAGCAGGAAGGGCTATTGGCCCCTGTGTCACATCAAGATTGAGACTCAGGAGAATAGAATTCAAATTATGGCACCTTTTAATGCAAAAAAACATGCCTAAAGGCAAAAAAGCAGTTTGGCTTTAATTAAAGACTGCTCCCTAAATGACTCTCTAAAACACAAGAGCTTCACAAAATTCATAACTGAAACCAATGAGATGATTAATTAAACTGAAGACAGTCATTGTTCAAATTTGATATTTAGCAAATGGAATGATTTTACAGGCGTTAAAGATAAGAGTGCTGAACAGCAGCTGTAAGACATTTTTTCTACCTTTTCTTCACCTAGGACACCACAGGAGATACGGGCTTTTCTTCACAGTGTTTTTCATAAGCAAAAAGTTAGGAGCCTTATCCTAGCTCATGAAAGACAATTTGAGCATCCTTAGCTACATCACAGGATTAGTGATTTAAGAAACTCCCTGTGTCTGCTCGCTGGTCCCTCCCTGGCTCTATTGAAAAAGAGCTCAGGAGTAACACTGATCTTCCTAAAATGCTTTGGGATCTCCTTGTGCACAAGCGGAGGGATCCTATGGAGCTGCCCAAGGAAATTAAAAGCAGGAACAACCCCTTTTCTTAGCACACCTTTTGCCCTCCTTCCCAGGAAGGTTTTAGGTTTAACTGCATACCATAAATGCAGGAAGGCAAATTCTCACGAGCAGTAACCATTTCACCAGTGCTCCCCATCAACAGCATCCACAAACACACCTGGACCTCCTGGATAGCGAGGGCAGGTTATAAAATAGCAGAAATTTTATGGTAGAACTGATGTGTAACTTAAGATAGCTGCCACGCTGCTAACAATTCTTTTTTTCAGGTCAGCATAAAAAATATCCAATGTTTTATGAGTAGAACATAATACCAGCAAAGACTTCTGTAAAACACATTGCTCATGTTTGTAGATACAAATGCTATTCAAGAGAATTCACTCTACATGTGGAAGGCTGAAGGAGTGAACAAAGGGGAAACTTTCTTGAAAAAAAAAAATTCTTCTAATGACTAAGTAGCTTTTGTGGGATTTTTTTCCCCCCAGCTGTGAGTGATCTAAATGAAACAGTGGCAGGCTTCCAGAAGCTTATAAAATGTTTAATGGGGCCAGGAACTTCCATCAAGAAATAACTTGTTCCTATTAGCTGTAAGGGGGGTGTGAGATGGGTCAGACTCAGCAGATGACGGTGGATGTTCCTGGCAGGAGCCTTCCTCAGAGCCCATGTTCCAGACAGCTGCACGAGGCCCCACAAATTGCCAGATACACCTAAAGAACGTGGAGCTCAGGAGAACTGGGAGGAAGGAATCTGCTCACACGCCTGTGGCAAAGATGAGTGACACCAAACCCACCAGCCTGGATGGAAAGGCACCTTCCAAGGCAGAAGGAATGACCGGCAGGAATGTTCAAAATTAAGGAATGTTCCTCTTCCGCTCACAAGCAAAGAGAGGCCAAGGAACTCCAGACATGCCTAACCTGTGAAAGGGGCCTTAAATCCGGTTTGGTGGGTGGGCTTGCTGTGAAATTTGGCCATAAGGGTTGGTGTTTAGATAACCTTGTTCTGCCAGAAGAGCTGTCTGCTCTTCACCAGCTGGTGCCACTGTGGGGAAAACAACAGAGTGTTGGTTTGATCCCCAGATCAAACCCTTTGTGGGGGACCTGTGGGGTAGAGCCTCTCGTGGATTTCAACAGAGACATGACTCGGCCTGAAAATAAATATGTACATAGAAATGTGTGTTAAATTCTTCATCTGCAGACCAGATGAGGACATGATAAAATAATAAAACTTAGACAGAGGTGGACAAGATGCATTCAAGTAGCTTGAACAGAGCTCTCCCAGGGTGTTCTCCTCATGTCTGAGGGTGCAAACTGTCTGGGATTGTCTCAGATTCTGCCCCGTGGAGCCCCTGGGCTCTGTGGAGGCAGAGCTTGGCTGGGAACCACAGCCCTGCATAAATCACTTCCCCACTTGCTGCCCTTTTCCCTCATCCCATTTTTATCTTTCCCTTGTTTAGATAGGACAATAGCTGTACCATGCCGTGTGCTAGTACATTAGCCAGCACAATCTTAATTACAGACTTCAGGCATCATCATGATTAGAGTAATAAGCTGTAATTACTCTAAGGTGACAGGACTGCACAGACCTTATCTACATAGATAAGAAGATGTAGTAATATTTCATGTCGAGACGTATTTTTCAGCAGCTACCCACGGAGTGGATTCAGCCTGAGCAGCAGACCCCATGAACACTTTCAGTCTCTAATGGAGGTTTTTCTCCTCTCCTGCCAGCATACAAGCCCACACATTATTAAGCAAATCCTACAAACATATTAGGCACAGTTTAAAACCATCTCTTTCAGAGATATCTTTCATCAGTAAAGTGCCTTAAGTGTATCAGGAAGGTGACTTAAATGTATAAATATGTAATTACACGCAATTCAATACAAAAGTGCATTAATATTTATGAGTGTACTGTATAATCTAAAAAATTTCCATTTGTTTTATTTCTATTGGGCACATTAATCAGGCTGCAGGTGCCCTGGTGGGGAAGGCCCGTGGTGCTGAGCAGGCTCCTGCCCAGTGGGGCAGGCAATCCCCTGGCTCCAGCCAGCACCCCCAGCCTCAGCAGGGGGGGAGAGGCAGCCCCCGGCTCCATCAGATCATTGCTCAAGGTAGGACGCTTGGAGGACACACTGCCTTCTATCGGGTCTTTCAGGGAGCTGTGCCTGATTTAGTTCAGCAAAGTCCAGCTTCTTGCTACATAAATGGCAACTCATTGATTAAAAATCCAACCCTCAGCGGCAGCAGGGCAGGGTTTTGTGGGGTACACTTATCACCCCCATGAACCCACCCCAGAGCCACTCAACCACTGCCCTCCTGCCCCTGCCTCTGCCAACAGCTTAAAAACTACACGTGAATAACTCTGTTCCACTCCTTATTACAGGATTTTTCTGTGGGAATGCTGGATGAAAAACAACACTGTAAATGCAGTGTGTACCCAATACACTGTAGAAATTTCTCTGGATGAACATTTCAGGTAGTGCGCAGGGATTTCAAGCCTTGACCTTTCCAAACCATCCTTGTGCATTAGCATTAAATTTCCAGTGTTATAAAAACTTATTTTCTGTATTTGCACTGAATGTGACCTCAGTAAAATACAACATTAAAAAACTGATTATTATAAACAGGAGTAGTTTACATTGCAGTACTAGTTAAACCAAATTACAGTTTCAACAATCTACATCTATATTCCAATTATTTGCTCCTCAGGTTCTTGCTAAAGTCTTCTACAGCTTTATATCAGAGCCAAACAATTTATCCTTCACTCCAAGAACAAAGTATAAAGAAATTAGACATTTTTTAAAACGTCAAATAGTCATGAAATGTCAATGTAATGCTCCACTTTAAACACAAATATTTAGAAAATCAAGCCTGAAGCTGCCAGTCTGCCCCGTTCACTATTCAGAAATCCGAACATCCCTGTCAAACAGAACTGTAAGAAAGGCACTTCTGGAGCCTCTCAAGCTACAAACAATTCACATTTGATCAGGAACACTAGTGCAGAAGGAAGAAGAAGCCAATTAAGGGGAAAGAAAATACATTTTCAGTAGCTACAAAAGTCGATTTGAAATGCTTTCCCAGTTCCATCCCGAGCCCAGGACAGCCCGTCCCTCAGCCTGCTGTCAGCTGCAGCAGCTCCGAGGGATGGGACGTGAGGGGAAGCAAGAAACAGCCAAAGGGAACAGCACAGAAACAGCAACGATGGCAAAACCACCGCCCTCACATCCACCCCCTACACTGGGTGCAGAGGTTCAGCTTGCAAGAAAGGNACCTGCACCAACTGAACCCAAACCTGCACCAACTGAACCCAGACCTGCACAAACTGAACCCAAACCTGCACAAACTGAACCCAAACCTGCACCAACTGAACCCAGACCTGCACAAACGGAACCCAAACCTGCACCAACTGAACCCAAACTTGCACAAACTGAACCCAAACCTGCACCAACTGAACCCAAACCTGCACCAACTGAACCCAAACTTGCCCAAACAGCTGCACAAACGGAACCAAAACCCCTCAGAAACACTGCTAGTCTGAGGGTACCCAGTTTGCCATCACATCTGGACAGTCCCCATCAACTCCTACTGCGTTTCTGTTACACTGGAGAATTTTTACAGCTGATGGATGAAAACGCCCCAAATCTTCAATACGTCTCTCATGTTTCATGTTTTGTTGTTTTGATTCAAGCAGAAACAAGATGTAAAGGTCTGAAAATAATGCACTGACCAGTCCCTCTAATCAAAATCAGAAAATAAAATGAGATGCTTATAAGAACCATTAATTTACCTCCCAATAAAATAGTTAAATGTACTGTGTATTCTTCTGATGAACGACTAGTTTCTCAGAAGTATTTATCTAGGGGAAAAAATTGCCAACACTTAACACCAGGGGGAAAAGGAAGGCAAGTGTAAAGCACAACGCAAAAAAGAAAAGGATTCTCAGTGTCGCTATTATGGTATTTTAAAACACAAGGGACTGGTGAAGAGAGGAATGATGTCAACTATATCGGCTGCAGTAGCCCATCCACTAATCCCAGCAACTCCTTCAAGCCACAAGACCTCCACAGAAAGGTTTAATCTAGTTTTGTTTGCTTTGATTCCATCAAGCTGCAGTCCGTTGCCGCCTGCATCTCCCCGGCATCTGAAGCCAAAGCGTTTCAGTGCTGTGCAGAAGGGGCTGTGCAGCAGAGGGGGGACGGAAAGCAGGGCCAGGCTGGGGATGCTCCTGGGTGCAGAGCAAGGGAAACAACAGCAGAGCAAGTTGCTGTCTGCTCCAGATACGTTGTGTGAAAGTGCTTCTGTGGCGAAGAGATTGCTTTGATTTTTCATCCCCAACTCATTTGTTAACAATAGCATTGATAAACAGAAGGCTCCTTTTCACGTCCTGCTGATTTAAATTACGCACAAAAATACATTAAGGCAACATTATTGAGGTTACGAAGTCAAGGGCTTGGAAGTTATGAAAGGCCAGGATTAAGGCTGCAGCCACCACCTTAATTCAGGCCTCTTGTGCATGCACACCGAGATACAATCTTTAATTACATGATCCCAAGCTCCTCTCTCCCCACGCAGAATGGAAGGTGTTCAGCTAATGAGCAATACTCAGGATTTTGTTTGCTCCTCTTTGTCCACAGTGCGGACCTAGGCCTTGTTTACTGACACTCCATTCACACCCTCCTCTGAATGCACAATGANAACGGAACCAAAACCCCTCAGAAACACTGCTAGTCTGAGGGTACCCAGTTTGCCATCACATCTGGACAGTCCCCATCAACTCCTACTGCGTTTCTGTTACACTGGAGAATTTTTACAGCTGATGGATGAAAACGCCCCAAATCTTCAATACGTCTCTCATGTTTCATGTTTTGTTGTTTTGATTCAAGCAGAAACAAGATGTAAAGGTCTGAAAATAATGCACTGACCAGTCCCTCTAATCAAAATCAGAAAATAAAATGAGATGCTTATAAGAACCATTAATTTACCTCCCAATAAAATAGTTAAATGTACTGTGTATTCTTCTGATGAACGACTAGTTTCTCAGAAGTATTTATCTAGGGGAAAAAATTGCCAACACTTAACACCAGGGGGAAAAGGAAGGCAAGTGTAAAGCACAACGCAAAAAAGAAAAGGATTCTCAGTGTCGCTATTATGGTATTTTAAAACACAAGGGACTGGTGAAGAGAGGAATGATGTCAACTATATCGGCTGCAGTAGCCCATCCACTAATCCCAGCAACTCCTTCAAGCCACAAGACCTCCACAGAAAGGTTTAATCTAGTTTTGTTTGCTTTGATTCCATCAAGCTGCAGTCCGTTGCCGCCTGCATCTCCCCGGCATCTGAAGCCAAAGCGTTTCAGTGCTGTGCAGAAGGGGCTGTGCAGCAGAGGGGGGACGGAAAGCAGGGCCAGGCTGGGGATGCTCCTGGGTGCAGAGCAAGGGAAACAACAGCAGAGCAAGTTGCTGTCTGCTCCAGATACGTTGTGTGAAAGTGCTTCTGTGGCGAAGAGATTGCTTTGATTTTTCATCCCCAACTCATTTGTTAACAATAGCATTGATAAACAGAAGGCTCCTTTTCACGTCCTGCTGATTTAAATTACGCACAAAAATACATTAAGGCAACATTATTGAGGTTACGAAGTCAAGGGCTTGGAAGTTATGAAAGGCCAGGATTAAGGCTGCAGCCACCACCTTAATTCAGGCCTCTTGTGCATGCACACCGAGATACAATCTTTAATTACATGATCCCAAGCTCCTCTCTCCCCACGCAGAATGGAAGGTGTTCAGCTAATGAGCAATACTCAGGATTTTGTTTGCTCCTCTTTGTCCACAGTGCGGACCTAGGCCTTGTTTACTGACACTCCATTCACACCCTCCTCTGAATGCACAATGATTAATTTCCTCCAGGGCTTTTCTGTACAGCTCCTCCTGATAGGATCAGAGAGATGCTCAACAAATACCAATGGCCTATTTTACACTTGTTTTGCCAAAGGTATTTTACTACTATTAAACAATTCCCATTTTCTAGGTGGCAACAACAGTCCCGACATGTTCAGGTCAGAAACATCTGCTAATTGTAAGTTTTCATTGGGAAACACCTGAGATTTGATTTGTCCGAGAACTTGGCTCCACGGAGCACTTTCTCAAATGAAGCACAGCCTTCACTGATTTCAGCAGCTGCCAGGAGTGCTGAGCACTCCTGAAAATTGGGCTGTAGTGAGCACCATGTGTTACAAGGATACAGCGAAGAGCTGTTTGTAAAATAATGTGGTGCCATGGCCTCCCTCAATGCCACACACAAATGAAAGCTGGAGGTAGAGAAAATCTAAGACTCTGGTGCCAGCTGTTGAGCTGGCAAAAGCTGGTGTCATATATGAAGATGAGCATCAGAGCAATTGATTGCTTTTCATTTATTTCATGTTTTTCAAACATGACATGGTATTCTCAGCCTTGTCGTTCCCCCCTCCCTTCTCCTTTTTGTCACTCAGATACTGTGCCGTAACATGTTACAGTTGTGCAGAACAGCCAAGAAATCACTGGAGCCTGTGCAACCTGAGTTAGCAAAAACCTCATCTTGGAGCCGGTGCCGAGGAAGTGCTGAGCAATGCCAGCCTCGATTGCAGAGCCATGGAATTGTCTGTTTTCCTTGAAGCTGCCTGCCTTTGTGCAAGGCAAAGTACACACAGTTGCTTCTGCTCTGACTGCTTCAGCCAGCAGCCCGTGTGCTCCTGCCAAGAGATCCTGAAGCTCTGGCTCAGGCCAGCTTCTGCCAGCCTAAAAGTCCCATTGTGTTTTCTCTAGAGATTTTTCTAGGTCTGACACAAGTGGCCAGCAAAGTCCAAGGTTCTGTCTTTGCTGCAGATTTGACTCAGTGACCTGCAGCACACCCGGGGCTGCCTTTTTGAGGCTGAAACAGCAGCAAGACCTGGCCTGTCCCAGCAGTGGATCCGTGTCCTCTGCTGACACCATCTCAGCCATGTTTCCTCAACTCCTCGTGCGGACTCTCCAGTCCCTTTGGGAAGTACCAGCTGTGCCTGCACCCGCAGGCTTCAACCCTGGCAGAGCAGCCAGGGCTGTGCTGCCCACGCTGCCAATCCAGCCCATCCCCGCTCCCTGAGCAGGACTGAGCACAAGCAGCCGCAGCTCCACCAAGGTCCCCAGCCCTCCATCCCGTGTGCTGCACCAGCTCTCAGCCCCGGGCTGCTCACACAGCAGCCGCAGCTCCACCAAGGTCCCCAGCCCTCCATCCCGTGTGCTGCACCAGCTCTCAGCCCCGGGCTGCTCACACAGCAGCCGCAGCTCCACCAAGGTCCCCAGCCCTCCATCCCGTGTGCTGCACCAGCTCTCAGCCCCGGGCTGCTCACACAGCAGCCCGGGCAGCCAGGGAAGGGATTCCCACTCCCCGGGGCTGATCTCACAGCTCTGTGCCTTAAATAAATGTGCTTGACTCACCCTGTGAGCAGCAGGGCCACAGGCTCATATTTATTTTCTTTGTTTGAGGAATGAAAAGAAATAGAAAAGAGATGTGGAGAGGAGTCCCCAGGGATGCTCCCTTTAAATCTCCATGCCAGGGAAGAGGGCTCCAGTGCTCCTGCAGTGCTCAGTTAGGAATGGAGATGAGGCAGAGAGAGGAGCACCGAGCCGGCTGCTGAAGCAGGGCTGAGTTTGGTGTGTGCCCTGTGCTGGGACACAGCAGTGGCACAGTTATGGTGATACAGATCCCAGCGGGCCCAGCCTTGCCCGCAGTGCCCGGATCTGGAGCAGGAGCACATCCAGCTGGGCCTGGCATCGCCCACCGCTGTCCTTGCCTCAGTTCAAGGGGCAGCTCCAGGTCACAGCAGCGCCAGGAATATTTATCCTTGGAAAAGGGGGTGTTCATGGTGGAGAGAACCCAACTGAACAGTTATCAAGAACCATATAGAATAATATGAAACAGAAATATTTCAGTTTGTCTAAATCATTGAGTAACTCCTCAGTTCTATACCAGAACTTCCGGATTCTTTTTCTTCACATCAAGTTTTCTTACTTGTCACCTTTTTTTTTTCTCATTTAGAATGGAAAAAGTATTTTAAAATTTCAAACTTTCTCCCAAAAAGAAACGTTTTGTACATTTGTATCTGTAGTTATACAGAATTTGCATATACTGATCAAGACACACATTCCAGGAGATTTCACTGGAGGGAAATACAATTCCACTGCAGGAGCTGCTGGCACAAAGCTGGCTGTGGGCTCCTCCACCCTCCACACGTATTGTGTTCTCTGAATAATTCAAACAGCACTTGGGTTGGCAGGCCACAGACCCAGGCAAGGAGTTAGTGGGCCAATAAATTTTACATTTAAAGGGTATCCCCCTTATCATAGGGTTACAAGAAATGCATTTGGGCTTAGACAGCTCCCATCCCTGCTATCTCTGCAGTAGGAAACAGATGACTTCAGCCTCACACTGTCACCATTCATTAGCACAGCACTCAGCAGTCATAAAAAATGTATTATGGTTTGTAAATCGAATCAGAAGCACCTCTGCATTCCTTGTCTGGCGGGAAGATGGTGCAGCACCAGCAAAGTCCAGTGCACTCCAAAGGTCTTGGGATGCTCCCTAGAATCTCCTGGCCACAGAAAAGCACTGAGCTGGAGACACCACCCTGAGAGAACACAGGTAAAAACAAGGAGGAACCTGCTCTAGGGAGAAATGGAAACATCCATAGCATGCACTTCTGCATCACACAGGCAGCCTCCCATGCGTGCAGGGAAACCAGAGCATCCCTCTGCACAAGCAAGCCAGCAGGACAGAGAATGCAGAAATGAGCAAACAAAAGGACGGAATTAGCAGAACTGCTCATGGATTATGGCAGATGGTGCAATCCATGAGTAATCCAACCTCCAGATTTTTTCACCCAACCAAAAAATCTCCACATAAAAATGGGTTGTAATTATTGAGCCCTAAGAAAAAGTTCATCTCTTTTAAAACAACTCGTGTATCTTGTATGTCAAGAATTCGAACTACTCAACACAGGAGCTTTTCTGTCTTCTAAGCTCCTACGGTTTCGTATTCCTCTGGATTTCCTTTTTTCTTCTCTAGGAACTCCCTAACTCTACCACTGTTTTGGCATGTGGCATACAGCCAAAAAGACTGATGAGGAAGGATTTTAAAGAGAAAGAACAGTGATTGGAAAATAAGGAGAGAGAAAGAGAGCTCAGCTAGGACTTGAGGACTGCAACACTTAAGGTGAGCTTGGAAATATTCCTCATTAGGAAAGGAATTTGCAATTAGAGGGAAAAAAGAAACAATGGTTCAACTTCCCATCTTCAAATGAAACCACCTTCTAGCATTCAGGCTGAAAAAAACCCAGTAAAGAACAAAAGTTGAAGAAATAGAGCAATATGTAACCTTTCCATTTGCTGGCTTATTCTTCCCCAAGGAAACAGATACAGTGAAGATAAATTTGATGATCAAAAAACCAGAGGGATTACATTCTTGTACGGTGCTGATCACTGGCAAATCCCCCTCTCTGCAGTTCAGAAGCACAGCTTAGCATAACAGACAAGATTTATCATTGCCTTGTCCTTCGCACCACTTACAAAGAGACATAAGTTGCTCCTACCTCAAGAGTCTTCACTCATGTACATGAGGAAATAAATACCAGAACAGTTCTGCCGTTCCTGTACAAAGGTACAAACGCTGTGCCCAACACGGAGCCCAGACCCCCTGGGGAAATGCCACGTTTTCCACCTCTATTTCTGCGCTGCTGTGAAGGCAGCACATCCTGGCCTCAGCTCGGGGCTCAGTGGATGCTCCAAAGTCTTTGTGGGATCACCCAAAACCTCATCAGGTACATACAGCGGTTCCCAGGAGGTGAAACAGATCCACCCTTCCACTTGCATGTAGAATACAGAGTCTCCAGTTAAATGGGCACAGAACACAGCATGAACAAATCAACAGGGGAAAGCAGAGATAGCTGCTTTCTCCACTTTTATCTCAGGGCACAGACCCTGCAAAGCCACCTCATACACCACAAAAAAGGAGAATTTCCTTCACAGTTATGCTGTGGCTGAAAACATAATATCTTCTGCAAATATTCAAGATATTTTGTAGATAGATCTTTTAAAACTCAAGTGTCATCTAATATTCAGGGCTATTTAGTGGCTGGAAAAGCAATTACTGTAATATTTCTTGTTTATAGCCACCTAGAAGCTACAAATTTAACTTGGTAGGGATGCACAGTCAGGGGATCTGGTTGCAAAGCAGAACATCTCAAGTCAAGAGCTTTGCTAATGCCTGCAGCAAACTTGCAAGGAGTTACAAAAGCTGTGAATCACATCACTTCAGCAGCACTTAAGAGTCAAACCCCACTTCATCACACGCAGCTGCCTCGACTGAACTGGAAGCATTCCTGCTGTAGGAAGCATCCCAGCTCCTGTCTCTGTAAAACTTGCCTCGAGCAGGAACAGATAAAGCTCTGCAATGCATCTCTCGAGAGCCATGGAATATGTTGAAGAGAGTAAGAACCAAAAGCGGGAAATCAGCCTGCACTGGGAAGGAAACCTTTCCTAGGAAAGAGAAATCTTCCTTAGGAATCTTTCTTAGAAATCTTTCCTTAGAAAAGAAGTTTTCTAAGCTGCTTGTAGGGGCCGGTATCCAAATCTCTCCTGTGTGACCCTCTCAGCACTTGTGCCCTGCCAGGCACAGGATTCGAGCGGGCTGCACTGGGAAGGTGAGGCATTAATGTGGGAATTCCTCATCTCCCCCGACGCTCCCTGGGACCTGCAGCGCTCAGCTAAGCCCCGCACCACAAAGAAGGTATTCAGGGGCCTAAAACGATTTAATTCCCATTGACTGGTTTTCCAAAGGAAAGCAATGGCTCCGTGAATTTGGGCCTTCAGCCCTCCCATGCAGCAGAGCTCATCTGTGAAATGGAAGTGAAAGCACATCCTGTTCCATCGGTGCTTGGCAGCGCTGAATCCTGGGCGAGGGGAGTGCAGCAGCCCCCCAGGAGGGGCTGCACCCCCAGGCTGGGGAGAGCCAAGAGCGCCTGCAGGGTGAGGGCTCCATGGCACATCTCCCTCCTGCCGGGCCTCCGGGGCAGCCCCTTCGCCCCGGGAACAGGGAGAGCCTCAGAGGGGCTTGCACTGCCCGTGGGTTTCTTGGGGAACCACAGCAAAGCCCGTCTCTCCTCGTCCAAGCCCCGCCACCACAGCCGGGGTGTTCCTGAGGGACCATTCCCTGCCTCCTGCCTTCTTGCACCGCCCTTGNCAGAAAACGATATTCGAGAGGATTATTGTCTAACAAGATTTCAGCAATAGGGGTATTCCGAGAAGTGGCCACAAGAAAGAACGTGCATTAATATGTGAAAAGGGGCAGGATCAGTCACGGGAAACAGGAAGACTTCCCCGGTACCCCACAAAGTCTGAAAATAGTATAAAAAAGACCCTGTGAGGACAGTATTTCATGAACTACAGGAGTACGGAGCGGTTCCAACCCGGTTCACCCAGCACCAATCGCCCAGCTCGGTGCTGTTTTGCTTGTGGCTATTTTTTTTCCAATTTTAGTTTGATTATTTAATAAATTCTTTTAATCATTAATTTGGCTGATTCATTTATGACACTTAGGGAAGGGATGAGCATCTGCAGCCTCAGTGCTGTCACTCAGCCACGTCTGTGCATGTGGTTCTTGCTTTCTCCTGTTTTTCCCTCCCACAGTGACAGACTCCCTGCATGCCCTGACACAGCATTTCCCTCCCCAGCTCTTCATCCCAGTGTTGTATCTCATGGAACATGGACACTCCTTAAAAAAAAAAGAGCTCAGGACACAAAATCCAAACCAGCACTTCAAAAAGATGCCCAAGTCTGCAGCTTTATTATGAGGCAAAAATGACCTCAAACCCCTGGACTAAACAAACGCCTGGAGTGAAAAAGATGGAATAAATTAAAGGATATAATTATGGCTGGGAAACGAGAGAAGGAGGTTGCTCAATAGGATGAAAGAGGGATTTGAGGAATAAGAAATGAAAGGAGGTGTCAGCTTGAATCAGCCAGGTTGAAAACTGCTGCTGATTTTGACTGACATACTGAGATTTTCCAATTGCAAACTCTTCTCTAATAAGCTGCAAATTCACCTCTACACTTTTACTTTGATCTTAATGCAAATATTTTATAATGGACACATTTAATGATTTTCAGGTGCTTATTGGTTCTATCGCACTTGATACTGGAATCAATCTCCTCTTTCAGAAAGCTTGGGTTAATGGCAAAGTTTATTAAACTGCATGCAGTCATTCAGAGAAGATCAATAGAGACATGATTACAGAGCAACCAGAGGATTAAACATGAGATTTATCACGAAATTAAACTGAATTAAATGTTCTCTGATAGCACTTGAAATGCTGTCGATACTCTTAACTGATAATCTATGCTTTCTGTGTTTACTTACCAGGCAGCAGGGAAGTCTGACTCGAGGAAATGACTGTAATGTAAAATCTGCAAAGATCTGCTGAGAGCATTAAACCTCACCTAGAAAACCATTATTTCTTCCTGTTAGAAGAGCAAAAGCATTTTGCTTCTTTGCCCATTTCCTCTTGAAGGGAGAGGAGGATACAGCCCTCTCCCATATCACACTTTGCAATCTCCTTCTCGGGGCCATTATAGGATGCACAGGACAGTAAAGATCCTACACAGGGTTACAATGAAATATTTTATGGTTTCCTCCTGTGGCAGTTTTTACCTCATTCAGAATTAATTTTGAGTTCTTGATGACCTTATTAAAACTTACTCCACACACGGAGAAATTTGCAGCCTTCCTGCTTCTCCTTTCCCTCAGCTTAGCCCAGCCACCCCCAGGTCCTTACACTCACACCTCTCCTTGCACAGCACTGTACAAACTTCTCTGATGTCCTCTGCCAAAAGAATTCAACTCCAAAGCATCAAAAAAAACCAACCAAACAAACAAAACCCACAACCCTCTCCCCATTCAAAAAAGAAAAAAAACCACCAAGCCACAAAAAACCCAAACAACCAAAAAACCCCCCAAAACCCCAGGGCACACCTGCAGCAAGTACCACTGTCCTAGGAAACAGAAAAGGAAGTCCAGGGGGAAAAAAATCAGGCCAATTTTACAGAGAGAATCTAAATTTAGACGCTATTATTTGAGATTAGATTTGCCCCTGCAAGAGAGCAAGAATTACCCAGCCCCTGCTGCGTCCTGAGCTCTGTTACCAGAATCACAGAGATCCCTTCCATCTGCTCTGGGAGAACGTGGCTGGCCTGGCTGGAGGACCAAAACCTCAACTCTCAGCAGGAGAGAAGGGGGAAGAGGAGGGAAGGAGCAGGAGACCCTGAGTACACAAGAGACCAGATGCAAAGTAACATCCCATCACAACCACAGCTTTGATACATTTTGATCATGTTTCCATGGGTTTCCAAAATGGTCACAACACACAAATTCCGCTGAAGAGTTCCTTTAAAATTTCATGTTTCTGTTCAACAAGCAAGCAGGAGGAGGGATGTCAGCTCCCAGGCGTTTTTCCATCATACTTTTCAGAGAAAGTCTGTATCCCACCACAGCCTCCACTAAAAGCTTAATAAACCTTGATAAAATACCTCAAAGGAAATATGACCATCCAACTGCAAATAAGCTACCTAAAACAAAACCTATCAAAAAATCCCTCATCAACTATCATGAATTGAATTTTTACTGACTCAGAGGGGCTTAGCTGCTTTCTAAATAGGCTCAGCTATCCCCAGTGTACTTTGCAAAATTCAATCCAGTAATCCAATCCCAGATGCATTACGTGAAATCTTATTTCTCCAAGCTCTAGAAAAGAACAAGCGAAAAGGAAGGCTTTAGGAACACTAATTTGCCAGTAAATACTCACTGAGCCAATTTCGCCTTTGCTGCTTTTTGGAGGAAAAGGAAAAGAATCCCAAAGCACAAACTGCTGTCCGAGTACTAAGTTCCCTTATTAAAACTTCACTTGTGGATAGAAAAAACGCCATGGAGCATGTACCCTGAAATTAGCCCAGCATGTGCTGCCCCAATAAACAAATCCTCAGAAACTAGATTAGCATCATTCCCACTAGGCTTCCACTACAGAAATCAGGGCCAGTTCTGTTCAGAAAGGGAAAATTTCTATAATATCTAATAAATGGACCAAAATACCTAAATGCAGAGCAGGGCAGTAAGCAGTGAAGCCACAGTCAGGCCACAACGTGGCTGTTAAATTTTCCATAATATCTAATAAATGGCCCAAAATACCTAAATGCAGAGCAGGGCAGTAAGCAGTGAAGCCACAGTCAGGCCACAGCGTGGCTGTTAAATTTTCCATCGATGCCATGACACAGTGAAGGGCAGAGCTGTAAAGCTCTGGGTGTTCTGGGAGCCCTGAGCTGCGCAGGGACAGGCTCGCCCAGGGGCTCCCTCAGCAGGAGACAGCCCGGGTTTGTGGTCCCCACGTGCCCTGGGGCTGCCCCAGGGTGACACAGATGGCATCAGGGCCATGGGGCACTGCCACTACCCCAAATCAGCAGCTGTTCCAGCAGCAGGGCAAGGACTGTGCCGGCAGCTGCACGTGCCATTAAACATCCAGGCCTGACAGCATCCTCTGCCCCGACACTGCCCCGTGGGATCCCAAACGCAATCCCCATCCCGTCCCAGCAGGCTGCTGCCCCGCTTCCTGGCACCAGGGAGACACGCTGCCCTCAAAAATAACCATTGCTGCCTTCCTCATGTTTACATGGAGAAAAAGGCAAGTCAGGCCCACAGTAAAGAATACAGTTGCATATCTCACCTGAACGGTGGGCTGAAGCCAAGCAGGTGACAGGCAAAGGGTGTCAGAAGTGGGATTTTTCCAGGCAGTTGTTTCCCTGCAGCTGCTGCTCTCTCAGAAACAAAGGCCATCCCTGCAGCTCTTGCTCATGGAACACACAGCACGTTGCTGCTGATACCCCATCAGTGCCTCAGTGACCAGGAGGCAGCACGGTGGCCCAGAGTGGTTCCTGTGACAGACAGCACTCAACTACAGCTGGGGATTCCTGATGGGAGGCTCATCCCCGCCAAGCATGCTCCTTCCGTCCTGTCCCACAGCTAAGAGTTGCTGGACTTGCCTTTTCCGCCCTCTCTGGCCCTTAGACACAGAGGTGCAGGGCGGCAGGCAGGTGACAGGACATGGAGCTGGAGAGGTTTCTGTGGCACCAAAAATCACCTCCCTCAAACAGCAGTTGCTGCGTGCTCTGCGTTTTATTAATTTAATGGTCAGGATAATAAATTTGTCAGTAATGACAAAGAAATTCCCTAGAAACTGGAGTACTCAAGTGTCATTGAAGCTCCATCTATTTAGCAAAGAGATGAATGCCTTTCAGCGGGCCTGGCGAGTGATTAAGCAGCTGTCAGAGTCTCCTGCAGCAGCTGCTCCGGCAGCACGGGCACAGGTAGCTCTCAGCGCTCTTCCTCATACGGATGGGAAGATGATCCTGATGTGAACAGAAATCAGTGACTGAAAACCCAATTACTGAACTGACACAGAAGTAATGGGTCATTTCTGTAGGTGTTCTGCTCCCGTTGACTTGTACAAGCTTCCGTTTTTACAATCGGATTCATTAAAGTTTTACAAACAAAAGAGAACAGATTTTGCTTTCTGACTTGCTGAAGTTCTGTTCGAGTGGACTCATACCTTCATGAGGGAGTGTGAGTTTTTTTAGAGGGACTTTGTTTTTTGGAACACATTTCTGTTTTTTCAAGGATTGAGAAACTGAATCTATTTTAGTAGCTTGATTTCTTAAAAATTCAGGGTGATAAACTGTTTCTGTTACTTTTATTCTTCTAATTGAGTGGTTCTTTTCATATGTGTACTCAGCTCAGCAGCCACTGGAACTGGAGGAAGTTTTCCAAGGAACTTCTGTGTGCTCTGTTTCCTAACACACACTGCAAGAGGTTAAAAGAGAGAATACACAGCTGTCTGCTCTCCTACTTTCATAACTAAAAATTCATGGAAAGTCCCAGTGGCTGAATAATGGATTGGAGAGCTTACTGTCCTTGGGTAGGGGATATCAAAAATAACACTTGGTCCATAAGAGAGGAAAAAGAAATGGCCATGAAGGCTCTTTCAAAACAAGAAATTGTAGCAAGAATGAATCGGCAGAAGACTCTGCTTGTAACTAACACAGGTGCCCCTCAGATGGTTTGAAAGCTTTTCTCTGCAATGCAAGATAGAAAAAGGAAAAGAAAGGAAATTGCCACTGGGGCAGACTTTCAACCTGGAAACAACAAAATTCACACCAGCTGAGAATCCACCCTAATTAAAGGGAATATTTCTGCATGAAAGAAAATAAAGCACAAGGTGCTCAAGTTCTAAGGCATGGAAGATTCAACAGAACATTAACTGCTGAGGCTAACAATTACAGGGACTACCAGACATCATGTGGCACAAAGGCACAAAGGGCCTTGTGGCACAGAGGGATCACCCAGGGGACAACAAGCAGGAATTTCCTCCTGACTGAATGACTGCAGTGAGTCCCCACACTGCTTATAGCTCACTGAGAAAAGCTTAGAGCTCTATGAGACGAGATGATCAGAAATCCTTCCTCTGTCAATCCTAAATATTTAGGATTATTTGTGCTTGACACTCTGGTTTGCTGAAAACCATCATAAACCCGGAGAATTCAAAGCAGAACAGTTGTGGAGGAAGCTGTGGAGGAAGGGAGGCTCTTCTCAGAGCATCCCCAGCTGAGCACAAGCACACACTGTACCATTTGGGAGGCAACTTTATGTGCTCTTAGTAGTAGATTAATGAATGTAATTACCTAACATTGTGGCTGTGAATGCTGCAAAACTGTAATTTATAGTGTGCTGTAAAGTTCTAATGTGTTTTTATGTCCATAAGCTGCTTAACCATAATCTAATGCATTTGTACACGAGCACCCTCCTAAGTGGCTCTCGGATCAGCAGCAAGCGTGAGTCCCCCTTGCCTGCACACTCCTGCTTTATGTCTTGATAAAGCAACCTCTCCTGCTGGGCAGCTGAGGAGAGGCAGCTGCTAATGGGATGAATAATTCTAAGAACTTCTTTCCTTCCTTCCTTCCTTCCTTCCTGGCTGGCCAGAGCTGCAGCACAAGGAAAGCAAAGCACCAGAGTCGTACAGAGAGCAAACAGCACCTGGTGGGGAAATGGTGGGATGGAACACAGAGCCTTGGTCTGACGGAGAGCAAACAGCAGCTGGTGGGTGCCCCTGGTGAGTGGTGGGATGGATCACAGAGCCTTGGTCTGACGGAGAGCAAAGAGCACATGGTGGGGAAATGGTGGGATGGATCACACAGCCTTGTTCTGACGGGGAGCAAACAGCACCTGGTGGGTGCCCCTGGTGAGTGGTGGGATGGATCACAGAGCCTTGGTCTGACGGAGAGCCAGCACTCAGCCCCACCTCACTCCCACACCTCTCAGTCCTCCAAGGCCAGGACAGCAGGAGACCCCAGGACAGCGCTCACAGGGAGCCACCTCAGACAGAACCCTTCACCTTCTCTCAGTTGCCAGCTGCTCTGGGCTTCCATTTGCTATGCAGGACCCTGTGCTCACTTCCATCCTTCTCTGCTCCAAGAGCAGAGATGTGGCCAGGACTCCTGAAGTATGTGCTTATTGTTGCCACTAACTCATTTAGGCAAACCATTTAACTTCTTTATGCCCTTGCTTAACCATCTGTAAAATGGGACTAATAATAAACCTCAGAGGGATTTAGTTAGACTTAATTAAATGGTTTGTAAAGTGCTTTGAGATCCTCAGGAGAAATGTGTTGTGCAAGTGCAAATTATTATTACTGTTACAGTGCTTTCTACTTTCAACACAGTTAAATATTAATGATCCAGTTCTCGTAATGCCCAGTGATACAACTTTCCTGAACAGTAATTTTCTCAGCTAAAAAGACACAGGATCTGGTAGTACAACATCAAAAAACTTTACTTGTTGTTCATTCATTAGTAATCTGAAAGAGCAGATAAGAGTAAATATTTTAGTATGCATCAATCTAAAGATGGGGATCCCAAATGCATGTACATGCAGTCAGTTCAGAGCCAAAACAATGCCAATGAAATCACCAAATCACAGTGCTCCTATTCCACACTGCCAGAGACCCAGGGAGGAAACGTCAGTATCGATGCTAATACATAATAAATGCCTTTCCTAGTTAGAAAGGTGCTGTGGCATGAGTGATGTGATTAACATTCAATTAACAGCTCCATTGTGTCAGAAGGAACATCAATGCCCTGTTAGTGTGTTACAGCTTCAGGGGCCAGGGGAGAGAACATCCTGGATTTGCACTCAGGTTTGTCTGTTGTGATCCTGCAAAAATGATCTGAAAGTTGCCTGCAGGCAAAAAAACAAACAGCCATGATTCCTCCTCTTTTGTCAGCTTCTTCCAGGCCAGCTTAAAAAGGAGAAAACTGAAAAAAAATTGACTCATGACTTCAGGTCATAGGAGCTGAGTGAATGTGACCTGGTTTGCAAAGCCTGCTGAGCCTTTCCACCCCCAGGAAACT
The DNA here is from genome assembly GCA_013397315.1 of Donacobius atricapilla. Classification (NCBI taxonomy): domain Eukaryota; kingdom Metazoa; phylum Chordata; class Aves; order Passeriformes; family Mimidae; genus Donacobius; species Donacobius atricapilla. The sequence goes on along the minus strand of WBMY01009985.1, from coordinate 413,504 downwards.
TCGGCCACAGGAACAGCAAGTCCTGCCCCAAACACTGAACTCTCACCTCCCCGGGATGTGGCAGCCTCTGCTAAAACTGAACCCCAAAGCACCACTGACAAGTGTTTTCTTAGTATTTTTCAGTGTTTAGTTAAAATATATACTAATATATCAGAAGCCAAATCAAACAGAAAGAAAAAATTAAGCCATTCCAAATTTGGAGGTACTAAGGTTACACACACAGCCGTAGGTGGTCTCCACTTGGAACTGTGAATTATACGGTGAATGCTGATATTTCTATTTGATCTGCAATAATAATGACATAACAAAGATACATAATCTATTGATAATGAAGTCAAATGTTTTTGCCATCTTTATGTACTACAAAGTGAGCCTATCTAAAGAAAGCTGATTAAAAAGCACTTCTAATTTACTTATATTACAGATCCTAAAAATAATTAAAAGAGAAAAGAAAAAAAAAAGGGAAAAAAGGCAGAAAAAAAAAGAGAAAAAAACCCCCCAAAAAAAAAAGAAGAATCATCATCCTGGCAGATGAAAAATCCCCTTTGCACTGAAGCACCAGCTATCAGAGCAATAAGGATACACCAGGTAGGAATGTAGCAAATAGAAATGTGTTGTTTTGAATCATGAAGTCTTGACTTCATCTAACACAAGTTCATCTCATTACTCTCTGAAATAGAAGTGAAAGCAGAGACTTTTCAGGGCCTGTGTAAAGGTAGGGACAGCCCCAGGATGGAAACCCTGCAAACTGTTCTCATCCTACACCATGGGACAAAAAAAAAAAAAATCCTCACTTGCTTTGGTTTTCTGTACCTCCCTCAGGGATTAGGTGGGTCACACCTGCTCGTGCAGAGATGCTGCCCATGGCTCACTCAGCCCACCTGGAATCTCAAACTCTGCACGTAGGAAAATCCACTGCTCAGAGCCTAAATATCCTTCGGCGTAGGATCAGTTAACCATGAACGCTTCCACAATGCTGAGCTTCCAGAAGAACATCCCTGAGAAAGGATTTTCCCAGCTTTATGCAAACACTCTCAAGGTGACCCGTGTCAATTTTGGATGCTTTCAGAGCCAGGCAGAAGGGCTGTCATCACACCACAAGGTCCATCAGATGATGTCCTTTGGCTCCAAACCAGACTGGCTGAGCCAGAACTTGCCCTCAGGGATAACCCTTAAAAAACCAGCCTTGAAACACAAAACAGGCAACCCACACCCTCCAGTCCCAGGGGTGCAGTCACCTCTGAGCAAATAAAGGAACTGGGGGCTCCTGTGGGGTGGCAGGAGTTGCTGTCACACAGGAATGATGCTTCTCAAGGCCTGGAATCACTGCAAGCCCCCAGCTATTTATAAACTTTCTCCACTCAAGCACATTTCACACTGGCAGGCCTGTGTGCCATTCAGTGAGGAAAAGAGGAGTTGTGGCAATTTTATGTTAGTAATAATTTTAAACCCATCAACTTCAACATAAGAATTTCTATCTGTTTCAATATTTAATTTATTTTGCCTTCTAGTGTTCCTAAATTAGGGAGACATTTTATTGCTCTGGTTGACATTTTTATGAAAACTGAAAGTAGGCTTCATTTTTTAAGCAAAATTTCTCCACTTGAAAAGCTAATTTGTGCTTGTGCCCACACTGGGGATGCAGGTGCAAAAACACAGACAGACCTACACACACTCAGACTGCCTGGGTGGAAAGATGAATAACCTTTTGAGAATTTGGACATCCTGTACCTTTATCACTACAGTAAACGGCAAGATTCTAATCTTTTCCTAGACTCCACAATTAAAGTCTGCATCCATGACCAGACACTACAATCCCTGAGTCTGCATTTTTTCCTAAACAAGGATTAAAGCAGCACTTAACTACATAGACTGGCTGCCAGTTATTATATTAAAATAATCCATCTTTGCTTCCTCTTGTTTTAAAAGAGAGGTAAGTGCTCTGGCAGCCTTGAGCTCCTTCCCTTTTGCCTTCACCAGGTGATTATTTTCAGAATGGAAATGCTGGCCTCAGTGGGTACCTGCAAACAGGCTGACTGCCCGTAATGATGATCTACCTGTCTGCTGCTTCCAGGCCACCTGTTTGCAGCCTCCCAGGAAGCCTTACAGATAGATAAAAAGCTTCCAATATTTTCTCCACATAAACTGCAACCCATCCATCAAGTTGTTTACATCACACCGAGATATATGCACCTTTATCATTAGAGGAGCTGTCTGCAGAAATGGGATGAACACACAGACATCATAAATCTCCCCTTTTACAGTGGGGCTGCATTATTTTTGTTGAAGGAAATGCACCCAGCAGCATCCCAGGATCAGCCATTAAGGGGACACAGTGCAACAGAAGGGCACAAAGGCAGAAATGTTTTTAAAACACGACCAAAACGCTCCAGAGAGGACACGATGGGCTCTGCAGCAGTGGTGTTTTGCTTGGCTCAAAAGCTGCCATTCCACAAGCACTCTTAAGGCCAGGCAGCTTCTGCCAAGATTTTCAGCTACCTACAAACCTGCCTGGCCGTCGATGATTCCTGTGAACACAGCCAGGGCATTGCAATTGCAATCTCACAGCAATTAACATTCTTCTGCAGTTCCAGTAAACACGATCTGTCACCCAGGGGAGCGTGCCCAGGCTCTGAAGGCAGATCAGGCAGCGGAGCCCAGCAGCTCTGTCCTCACTCAGAGATGTCACCCGAACAGCCAGCCCCTGCCACCAAGAGACACCGGAGATCAGCACTGGGAGGGGAAATGGTCATCCCTGTGATGGGAAGGGATGAGCACAGCTCTGCAGGAATCCCCTTTCACCACAAAGCCAGCAGCAGGACATCCTGCCAGGGCTGCAACTGGAGATCCTGCTGCAGGACATCCTGCCAGGGCTGCAACTGGATATCCTGCTGCAGGACATCCTGCCAGGGCTGCAAGCGAGATCCTGCTGCAGGACATCCTGCCAGGGCTGCAACTGGAGATCCTGCAGCAGGACATCCTGCCAGGGCTGCACGTGGAGATCCTGCTGCAGGACATCCTGCCAGGGCTGTAACTGGAGATCCTGCAGTAGGACATCCTGCCAGGGCTGCAAGTGGAGATCCTGCTGCAGGACATCCTGCCAGGGCTGCACGTGGAGATCCTGCTGCAGGACATCCTGCCAGGGCTGCAAGTGGAGATCTTTCTGCAGGACATCCTGCCAGGGCTGCAACTGGAGATCCTGCAGTAGGACATCCTGCCAGGGCTGCAAGTGAGATCCTGCAGCAGGACATCCTGCCAGAGGGCTGCAAATGAGATCCTGCAGCAGGACATCCTGCCAGGGCTGCAAATGAGATCCTGCTGCAGGACATCCTGCCAGGGCTGTAACTGGAGATCCTGCAGCAGGACATCCTGCCAGGGCTGCACGTGGAGATCTTTCTGCAGGACATCCTGCCAGGGCTGCAAGTGAGATCCTGCTGCAGGACATCCTGCCAGGGCTGCAAATGAGATCCTGCAGCAGGACATCCTGCCAGGGCTGTAACTGGAGATCTTTCTGCAGGACATCCTGCCAGGGCTGCAAGCGAGATCCTGCTGGGTTAGAGACGCACAGGGATTCAGCAGCTCTGCCTAAACATCTGAAGTAGGAAGTGGCAGAGGACTCTGGGGAAGATCATCAGCAACATCTCAAAAGCTGTCATAAAAGCAAGGGGAAAAGTGTGAGGGGACTGACAGACAGCTCATGTGTGAATCAAGTCTGAACTGACACCCCAAATCCAAAAAGAATCTATGCTGTGATCTGCTCAGGGTGGGGAAAAAGAGAAGTCTCCCTCCAGTGAGACAAGTATCCCAAATGGACCTCCCATGGATTTGCTTTGAAAACTGCTTTCCTGTTTATCTGCCAAAACAAATAAGGACAATCAGAGTTTGCTGTTGTAAACCTCTTTCCTCTTCTTGAGACAAATTCTCTCACAGAGTAACAATTTCTTTTTAATTGCTGCATTTAGACAAAATAAACCACTTGAGAAAAAGAGGACATGCAAAAATAACAACAGATTTGAAATGAAGTCTGGACCTTGACTCGAGCTACAGAGAGAATTAAAAGCAGATTACAGTCGGTATGCAAAGTTATTAGAGCAAAACACGAAATTCCAAAGACAAGCAGAGCACAATTTGCTGTGTCCCTGCAGTGTCCCTCTGCTGTGACCCACCCTGTTCAGGGACCATGGGGCTGGAATGAGGCTCACTTTCACACCCAGGTCTGTAACAGAGACCTGCAGATCCCAAACCTCACGTTCCACCACAGAAGAACCAAGCTGGTTTTGCCACTAGATGGGAATAGGTGCAGTTGCTGATCTTAGAAGGCTGAAATACAATAAATGACCGCTTTGCCCACTGAAAAATAAACCAAGTACAAGATCTTTCCCTCCCCCCTATTTAAATGCAACTGCATATAAAATTACAGCATTTGCTATTTCAGCAGGAATGTTTTTAGCCACAACAAGCTGAAGAGACAGGAAAGGATTTCAGGGAGAAGTAACAGCTTTTATGAGACCCGCTGATACGTGGGGAAGAAGAGAGGAGCTTTTGGGCACACACACAGCCTCATGAGGCTGGGGTAGCTAAAAGCCTGCTGAGTTTTCCCAGATGTCACATAACGAGGGCTAAGGATCAGGCAAATGTGATGGGAAGAGACCCCTGCATCCTGGAAGAGCAGGCAAAGACATTTCCTCCACTTCCATTTCCTTTTCTCTTCAAAAGCAAGCCATGTCCTGAAGAGCAGGGAGAATAAACCCCCCCAGCAGGTAACACTGGCCTTGAAAGCACCTCTGGTACTCCCCAAGTCTCTCACTGGAACGCTGATAAAGCCCAAACACACAAATGTCAATGAAAGGCAGCTCAGGGAAGAGGATAGGCTTTATGTCAAAGTGCTGACTTTTCTTCCCCTTATCAGCTGCTCTGCCCCATGTTCAGTTTGTTCCTGAGCACCTCTGAATGTGCACAGCACCAAACCCAGGGCAGGGAGGAAGAGGAGTCATTGGCAGGGAGGCAAAGGAATCATTTCTATCAGTGGCAAACTCCAAGATCATCCATTGCCACCCTACAGCCTGTGCAGAAACCAGCTGGAAGAGCTAATGAAGGAAAAGAATTCTGGTGTTAGAAAAACAAGTTTTAATGAGATGGACCAAAGGACTCACATCTAATAACCCATTTGTGGAGAGACAAGCCCAAACTGATGTTTGTATTTGCAGGAAAATATGAAAGTTCAGTTTCACTATAGACCATTCTGGCCAGTTTAACAAACTGGTAACAGCCAGGGGTTTTATGAAGTCCCTGTGCTCGACAGCTCTGTGCTGTCATCTGAGGTTACAAATTGCCTCTCTTGAATCTACAGAGCTATGGTTTTTTGTAGCATTGACATTTTCCTTTCAAGCATATCAGTTCTTCCTTCGTTTCAAGTGCTGGTTGCTCATTTTATCTGCCCTTTAAGTGTTTAAAAAGATTCAAACTGGATTAAGGAAAAAAAAAAAAAATCAAACCCCAAACCCCACAGTCTTCTGGATTTATGTGTTTTTCTGATGTGTTTGCCACGCTGTAACCAATCAGATAAGCTCCTTAGTTCCCTCCAGTGATGGATTATTGAATTTTTATTTATGTTTCTCCTTGTTTAGCCTCCCAAGCACCAATACACTTGTACCAATGTCTCAGCTTCAACTCCCATTAAGGAAAGAAAGAGCCGGCAAATGTGATCAGCCTTGGAGATTTTCCAGAGTGAGAGTGCTCCTGAGCCCTCTCCTGTGCTCTGAACACATTTGGCACTGGCTTTGTTCTCTTCCCAGCCCTGCTCCCCAGCACGGGTTCAGTACAGCCTGCAGATCACTCACTGCATTTCACACCCATGTGCAGACATCTCATAGACAGGAGGAAAATAAGGAAAACCAGCACTGAGCAATGAAGGTCAAAGGTAAGTTCAAGCTCAATAAAGACTGTGATCTCCACCTCCCAAGTCTGTACCAAGTCTCCCTCCTGATCTACACTTACTGAGCTTTTCTTTCCCCTCCCAGGGCAGAAAAGCACTTTTAGACTAATGGTCAGCTTCAAAATCAACACACTATGGGTTTTGTCACATGGAAGGATTCCAACTCTCATACTTAAAGTCAACCTTAATATACTTGTCTATTTTATTTGCTGCAGAATTGTTCTCCAAAGCACTGCATCTCAACAAACTCACTGTGGAAGTCTGAAAATATTTGTGGTGTTAACAGAATGATGATCCTCTTCCAGGTAAGGGTCACTCCCCGTGCCAATAAAATTAGCTTTGCAGAAGGGTGAGGAATTAATTGCTGAAGCAGCTCCTGGCACCAATTAAACCTTGCTTGTACCCAGGAGCAGCCTGAGCTGCCATCAAGCAGCCTGGACTGATCCTCAGCAAGAGCTTGTCAAGATCTCCCCTACCTGAAGGGCAATTCCATCAATATAAAGTCCGAAAAGTTCAACTGGAAATGTTGATTTCTCTTCTGAGGGTTCATTCCTGGTACACGTTAGCTCACCTATGGGATTTTTCCCCACATCAGGTAAGAAAACAGACAATGTGTAGGAGCAGAGCTCCTCCTGAGCTGGAAACAATTGTCTCTGCCTGCACAGAGGAAACAGAAAATGCCCAGGCAGCGTAACTTGCTGGAATTAAAGGTCATCCCAGATCTCACTGCTCTGCTCTCCAGGGGAGAAGCACATGAACCCCAGCCTGAGCACAGCCTGTGCCCTGGGGAGTGAGAGCCCTGCCTCGGGCACACACCTGCAGGACGGGCTGTGCCAGCCTCACCACCTGGTGCCACCACAAAACCTGGGCTGTTCTGCCTGCTGAGGGCTGAGACCAGACCGTGACCGGCAGTTTGCTCTCACCTGTACAGGCCTGTCCTCTCCTGCCCTCTCCAGTGTTTCATATTCCTGAGGGAGCTGTGTTGTACCTGTGGTAATATTGTGTCACATTCATCACCACGGTGTCACTGAGGCCAGCTCGGCGCTGACAGGCTCCCAAAAGAAAGTAAAAACCAGTTTTAACAGACTTTCACCTGTCACCTGCCATATATAGAATGGGATAACACTGCAGAGCTTCATCCTGGGGGTTTATCACTGCACAACAACCCAGATTCCTGACACAGCTCCTGGCTGGTATGACCTGGAACCCACCAAGACAAATAAAACATTTTCAAGGTCCTAACGCCTGCTAAATCCATTGCAGACACCTTGCAAGGCACACAGAAAACATGCCCTAATGCCAATATCCACTGCTATGACAAGCCGCTCGATTTCTCCAATTCAGCGTGCTCCCAAGTGGCGAGTTGTGATCTGTGAAGAACAATCATAGAAGGTATTACACAGTCAGCAAAAAGTCCATTTCCTCTCCGGAGTATGGGATTGCACTACACATTTCACAGGATTCATTTTCCATAGACAACAGCAAATCAACTATAAACCAAGTTGTTTACATGGCCCATGTGGGACTGAGAGAAGAGCCCTCAGTTCCAAATCTTTCAATCATATGCACACACGATCAAAGCAAGGCTTCTGGGGCTTAGGGGCAGGTAAAACACCCTTGCTCTTAGGGAAACTGCGTTTGTAGCAAGAAAGAATGAAACACCCAGAGAAGTCCCTTTGATTTTTGCACACGGCCGGAATTCAGTCACTCTGGCTGCTGGCCCAGCTGTCCAGCCACGCTGGCGCTCTCCACACACAGCTCAGTTTTGGGGCTGGATGGACAGCCCAGCATGCCAGCCCTTGGCTGAGGGAGCAGCGCAAGTACCGGACACACAGCAGGGAACAACGACCGGCCAGTGCAGTTTTACACCGCATCTGCTGCTACCTCTGGTATTTGTTTTCATCCTACAGAGATATCAAGGCAAACATATTCCAAAGCAGAAAAAGGGTGAAAGGCCAGAGCTGAGGAAAAATGAACCCTGTTCCTCTTAACACTGAACTCATCAATTCACAGTCAGCACTAAGAGCAGTGCCTGAATGTCTTCAATTAGATTCCAGCTCAGTCAATGACACTTTAGTATAGACTAATGCCTGCTTGCAGTCTTGGATCACAAGGAAAGAGCAAGAAGGGAGCAAGGCAAGCAAAGTACTATTGCCAAAACATGCAAAAACATCCAAGTTATTCACTTGTATGAGGACTGTCTTTTCTTGAAAATCCAAGAGTACAAGTCCCAGTTAAGAAATCCAAATACATTGGATGACTGAGCCTGAAAATCATTCAGATTTTAGTTACTATTAGAGTAGTATAATATAGCCTGTAGGACAGGCTGAGACAACTGTATTTAGTGCTCACAACAGCCAACAAATTGAGGAAAGTCAGCACGGAGAGGGGAGAAAGGAATGACTGGCTGGACACGTGTGTGAGCCTAGTTGGTATTCAGCCATATCATCTCTTTGCACAACTCAGAGAAGTGAGATTTTAGGAGCAAAATGAACCATGAAAGGTGGCAGGTTTGTCTCTAGTGGCCACAAGGGCCCAGAAATTCAAAGGTGTGAACATGACCTTGTCATCAACAGCTATTAAGCAGACAAATGCAGCTAAAGGTTTATCAAAACAGCGACAGTGGCCTACACGTCCCCTGGCAGCAGCAGCTGAACTCTTCTTAAATAACCTTCTGTTGAAGATTTGGGAAAACCTGTTAGTACATCACACTTTGCAGTGCTTTAAGTAGGGCTTTTGTTTCAAGTGACACTTCTTGCCTTCCCCTTCAGCTGTGCACAGGCTTTACAAGGAATCACAATGGTGTTGCAGTTTTAGCTGGGATCAGGGGCTGACACTTTCCAGGGGACACAGCTGAAGTCAGGTGAGAGCAGCTGGAACTGCTGCAGTGAACGGTCTCAACCTACACTCTCCAAGGCAAGATCAGATCAAAACACGATGAAAGGCTCAGAAAAGAACAAAATGAGAGAAAATGTGGCATCCACCCTTTCTAACAACCACATTTCTGCACAGCACATGCTCTCACCAGCCACACACAGACCCTGGGGACATATCCTACCTACATCAGGTCGTTTTAAAGACCAGGTTTTCACTGCTTCTCCAGTTCCAGGCTCACAGTGCCACCGCAAGAGCCAGAGGGGAGACTCTTATTAAGCAGAAAGCAAAAAGAAGCAGCAAAATTAAAAGGTAATAATGTAAACCAGCACTGAAGACAAACAGTGAGCAGAGGCCCAGCCCCAGCTGATGCTTGGTCGTCCTCCTCCCTTCCAACATGTTCGAGATGTGCCCCAGGACCAACACAACAGTGACAGGCTATTGCAGCTCCTAGAAGACACTGAGGATGGCTGGTCTGAAGAAAGCTTCCTGTCTTTCTTTCTCAAATTTTCTTAACTCCTCTCCATGGTTTTTAATGAGCTGAAAAGGGCAAGGCAGGCAGACCCATCCTACTCCTCCTGCCCATGAATGATGTGTACTTTCCAGTGTAGCACTGTGTTGCTGTTCATTTTCTAATCTCTCTTTTCATTAAGACCCAAGTGGTGTCATAAATATTAGAGTGTGTGAGTAGACCTGAACGTGAAATCAGGGCAGCTTTCCTTCCGCCATCTCCATGAAGCACTTGAGACCAGACCCCTGTTAGCCAGGACCAGCCAGAGCACCAGCTTCTGCTCAGCCACAGTCAGAATGGAATCCAGCATTGAAAACTGGAAGGATTTTCATGTAGGTTCAAAAGAAAGTTAAATCCCAGTGTACTTCTCTGCTTTCCTTCATTTCTCAACATATATGTGGTCATGCCCGTGGATTCAATGCCCATCTGTTACAAAGCAGATGAACTGCACAGTCTCTTTCTTCCCCCTCCCTTCTGCTTCCATGCAGAAAATTAAAGATTGGAGGGTTCACAGTCTATACTAAAACCACTGGCTCAGATGATGAGTGAAACACTTCTTTTGGAGGATTAACCTGGAATAGATGGCAAAGGAATGCAATTACTTTTTTTGGTTTCAGTGACATTAAGCACAAAGAGTACCCTCAGTTTAGGGAACTTGGCAGTATCAAAACTCAGCTGATGATAAAGATGATTTAGAAAAACCATAACATGAGAGCAGCTTTCACAGAAATATGCAGCTCTACAAAGAGAAGACTAAGGCTGCAGTGACCAGCTCAGGAGGCAGTGATGGGGGCCATCTCCACCCTGGAATGCTGGCACAGTAGCTGAGGCAAGATGGGAAAGTGTGGTTTCCTTGCACAGGAAGCACAGTGGGATATGAGGGGGTTCAGTCATGAGCTCAGAGAAGAGTCATGAAACTGAGAACAAGGGGGATGAGCTGAGTGCCAAAGTCTCACTGAAGGAAGTGGGAAGGTAAAAGCAAGGACAGGTCATGAGGACGAGCCAAAAATAAAGTGACTGGAGAAACAAAAACCATGAAGAAAAATATGTGATGAACACAGAGGAATTTTAAGTCGCTTCAGGAGGCTGAAAATGGCCAAGAGAAGTGAAAGGAAGGGACTGTAAAGCTCTAGGAAGCCTTAAGCAACAGGACTGGCAAGCAGGAGCTTAAGAGTCTTCAACAGCCCTGAGCAAACAGCCAGAGCACCCTAAGGAAGGCCTGGGGCAGCAGAGGGCCCGGGGAGCCAGGGAGACATCGAGGGGCAGGAAGGGAACAGGGGCAGGAAGGGAACGGGGAAACAGCCCCAATCAGGGCAGAGACAGACCGGACTGACCCTGGGACCCAGCCTGAAGGGGCCCTGGGGAGCCAAGAGCAGGCAGCCCCAGGGGCACGGCGAGGCTCCCAGCGCAGGGGACTGCAGCCACGCTGAGCGGCCCCCGAGCAGAGGCACGGCGGTGCAGGCAGGGCAGCAAAGGCACCCCGCTGCTGCTGCCCCTCCAACAGCCAGCCCTGCCCAGAGCAGCATTAGAGGCACTTACAGCTGTTTTACCAGGTAATCCATAGCAGTTCATGGAAAGAGAAAGGTCTTATTGACTCTCAGCTGCTGTTCACCTTCCCATGCCCACTGCGGCAAGGAGACTTCTGCAAATGTTGAACAGTGAGAGCCAATATTCAAAGAAACAAACTGGAGCAGAGCATCACTGTCAGACTGGCAGGAGCTGCAGCTTCCTGGCCCTGAGCACAGGGCAGCCCCATCACCAGCAGGGGTTCACGTTTCATTTCTCCCCAGGCATTTTAAACAAGAAACAAAAAAATATTCCAAAAGAGGCAGCCGTGTCTAGAGCTAAGGACTACGGTTTGTAGAGGCTCTTCGCAAACACGAAGCAAAGATTCAGCTGTGGATTTCTCTGACTGAACTCCCCAGCAGAGCATATTCAAGGTGAGCAAACGCTGTAATGCAGAGCGCTCCTGGGGCTGCCTCCCAACCTGACCAAGCTGGAATTCATGGCTCCTCTCCACCAGCAGCCTCAAAGAGAAAAACCTCCTGCTTTTAAATGCAAGGACTCTGCCTCTGTTGTGGAATCCATCTGCCACTGTGAGGTCCTGATCCAGCACCGCTGCTCTGAGGCTCTCAGCACTCTGCTGAGAAAAACACCAGTGAAAAAGCCAGCATTTAAACTACCTGTCAGAGCCAGCCGTCGGGCAAAGGCCACAGAAGGCAGTAAGAGACAAAAAACCCCACAGAATCAGGTTTATTAGTCAGTCGTGTGACTTCTCATGGAGTACCACTGTAGGCTTTAATGGACACTGACACACTCATACTCCAGTGGACTCATTTACAAAAAGGAATTAAAAATAATAATCAAGGCTTAGGAGTTAGCTCATCAAAATAGAGGGGGCTTATGCTTCCTTTTGTTCATTTGTAAGGACAATCCCAGCTCACATAAACCAGCCAAAAACCCAGCACAAACGCCAGCACACAGACGTGAGCTCTTTTCTGTCAGCACCTTTCTAGAGGAAATACAAACCCCTACTTGTTAGCAGTATCACAGATTTCAGGCAGAGGGGAGGCTCCAAGTGGAGTGACAAGCAGAAAAGACAGCATCTCCCTGAGCTCCACAGGCTCAGAGCCAGGCAGTGCTGTCTCACAGCCCTTCAGAAAAGGAGCGAACACCTTGGTTTGCTCCAAAAAAATCCCTAACAGGGGTTTTTCTTCCTTTTCCCAGAAGTGGGTCACTAAGCGCTTTCCTCCTTAGTGAATCCCACATGGAAGCACACATCCTTGCTCAGTGAAGCCTCTGCTTTTGGATTTTGCCAGCCATGAAATTGCTGTGACCAACACGCTCCCTTCACCACAGGTTGAAGTGTCATCCCAGGGAAAAGGATTCACTCCTTGTGGTGGCACAAAACTTTATCTTCCCTTTTGCCACACAGACCTAATGGGAGTACCCAGTTAACAAACTTCCTGCTATGCTTTCAGCTGACTCTGCAGGGAAAAAAATGGCATTTTTAAGCTCTGGCAACTGCCAATTCTTACTTGACAAACTATTTGCAGGTATGGCAAAACATAGCACTGCCTTGCTGTGAACATCATGTAAAGACTCACTTTCTAACTCAATGCATGAGCAGATTTTCAGCTTCCAAATTCAGTTTGCTATTCCTCACAGACAGACTTACTAGATTGTCTTCCTTTCCTGCATTTAACCCCATGAAATGTGCAGTACTTTAAAACATCATCACTTTTTATTAAATTTTAAGTGTGTGGTAACTAGAGATGTATAAAAGAGAGTTTTAAAGAGTCCCTCCAAGACAAAGCACTACATTTTTGTATGCTATCTGGTAACTCTGAACCATCAAGCATTTAAACCTTGGCTGTAATTTCAGAAGAGCTACATATAAAACCTTATTTGCAACTGGGTGTTTTCTCTCCTTTCTCTTTCCCCACTGAGTCATCCTGGTCTGTTTAGTTCTTAGAGGGGCTGTGCATGAGAGACATAATTGAAAATGCACTATTTCAACAAGATCATCATATAAATACATAAATGTATAAATATATACAGAAAACACATAAGCCATAAATCTATATTCATTCATACCATGATTCCTGCCAGGCAAAACCAGAAAAAGGTATTGAAATGAACTTTTCATACAAATCACTGGAAGAGACCAGAGTCACATTACCTAGTGCATGTTCCAAAAAAGAAAGGGGCCTCATCAGAGTAATCATTTCACAATATGGTCCTGTGTGTAAACTACTAACAATGGGGTTTTTTTAACATTTAGAAAGTTTTTTTAATACTAAGAGAGTGTACTTAACTTGCTGTCTGTGGTACATCATTAGAAGCCAGACATCCAGCTTATTATACCATCTGATTTCAGAGATGACAGGCGCAAGTGATTTGTATTAGTGATGTACACACACACCCCTTGAGACTTTGTGATATTGAGATGACTCCCATTTCCAGCATCAGCAGATAAGCTCAGCACCAGAAGCACAAACTTGCACATTAAACACAAAAAAAACCTGCTTTTTGGACAAGGAACCTCCACACCCCAACTTTCCAGTGGGCCAAGAAGAGCGGAGATCCCTGGAGAGGGATCCTGTGCAGTGCCAACACGTCAGCGCTTGGCCAGAGTGCCTGGCTGGGGTGCTGGGGGTTCCCTGAGACGCTGTGTGCAGCCCGGCCGCTGCCGGGGGTGCGGAGCAGCAGCGGTGTGAGCCTGGAGACAGGCACCGCCTGTAAATGTCACTGGGTTTTTAAAGGTTAAGTAAGCATCTTGAGAAAGGCCGTTGTGCTCCTGTGCTCCGCCTCAGTGCAGGCTGGTAAAGACTCATTGAAAAAGGAAAAAGAAAAAGAAAAAAAAGAAAAAAGCCTGCAAACAGATAAAAACTCATGGGTTAGCACTGAATGATTGAATTTCTCTGTGCCCAGCTACAGTAGCAGATTACCAATGGCAGATTTACCATTATTAATTATTAGAGCAAAGTATTAAGGACTGTTTTGCTTAATTACTGAACTCACCTACAGATGAATGTTATTTTGTGTACATAACTGTTTCTTAAAGTTATGGCAGCTTCCCTTGGAGTGCCCTCTGAAATATCTGCCCTTGAGGTCAGAACTGTGACAGCTCTGAGGTCACCAGCAGCTCAGTCAGCCAAGCCTGGAAACAAGCCCCAAACTTGATGAGAGCTCTGTACCACGAGCTCTATCACTGCAGTTGTTTGAAGGAAAACAGACAGGAAAAGCAAGAACCAAGAAAAAGTGAAGCCCAGGAAGGACAGCTCCAGCTGGATGCTGTCCTGGGCTCACTGCAGGAACACCAAGACCTTCCCTCGCAAGCAGGACTTTGGTCTGGTGTCACACACAACACCCAGGGTGAGAGAGCTGGCTTTGGAAGGGGGGACCCTGTCTGTCCTCCCTGCCCCCATCTCTGGTAGCTCCCTGCCAACCCCACTGGTAAAGGGCCATAAAACCAGAACAAACTGAATGGATCTTGCACTATGAAAAGAGGAAGAGATTTCTTCTCTTCAACAGGGACAGAAGAAAACAGAAGGAAAATGGAATCAGAGGGTAAAAAAGGACTGATACCAGCTACTCCCACTTTATGTCTAGAGAGTAGCAGAGGAGACTAAAAAGTGAGGAGAGAGAAGGGATCCAGGGATAGAACCTGGATGTGAGGAACACTCTGAGGAAGAAAAAGCAGAACGAGGAACAAAAGATGACAAGGAAACCAAGTAAGCAGCAGAGAAGAGAAATCTACCGAGGGAACAGAGAAAAACAAAAGAGCAAGAGCACAACAGAATCAACTGGGGGAGGTAGGCTGGAACAAGAATCACTGAAATGGCTCAGAAAACTCAGACATGTCGTGTAAAAAAAAGTCCCTTCTATAAATAGAAGGAAAAAGAAGGGGGAAACCATACAAAAAGATTAAAGGCAAAGGAGAGATCACCTTTAAAGCCTACCCTGCACAAAGCTTGCAAACACCGTAATAAGAACATGAGGCAGGTTACCACTACAACATCAACCCCTACCTAAAGAGGAGTCACAGGGGCTCAACCCAAACCATCAGCCCTTCCAGGGGCACAGCACTTCTGTGGAAAGCATAACTTCGTTTGGTCCAGGCTGATTTGATGGCCAGTGGGATCTGAGGCAGCAGTGCCCTGGAGCCAGGAGGGACATCTCTGTCCTGGGGGCACCTGGGGCACAGATTGTCCTGCTCTGCTCTGGGCTGGGGCAGCCTCACCTCCAGAGCTGGGGCAGTTTGGGCACAACAGTGCAAAAGGGACATGGAGCCATCAGGGAGCATCCAAAGGAGGCCACGAGGATGGGGAAGGGTCTGGAAGGGAAGCCACGTGTGGAGCAGCTGAGGGCTCTCGGAATGTTCACCCGGAGAAGGGGAGACTGAGGTCAGACCTCACTGTGGTCTTCAGCATCCTCATGAGGGGCAGTGCAGGACAGGTACAGATCCCCTCACTCTCACGGCCAGGGATGGGACCAGGGAAGGGCTGGAGCTGTGTCAGGGAGGTTTGGGTTGGATCTCAGGGAAAGGTTCTTCCCCCAGAGGGTGCTGGCACTGCCCAGGCTCCCCAGGGAATGGGCACAGCCTGAGGCTGCCACAGCTCCAGGAGCTCCCAGGGATGCCCAGGGATTTGGGGTATCTGTGCAGGCTGGGAGTGGGACTGGATGATCCCTGGAGGTCCCTTTCAACTCAGCCTATTCTGTGGTCAGAACACAGAGCTCCTACATAATAAATATCACCTGCAAAAACCCTTTCCTTGAGAGGTCACCGATTTTAGTACTAGAGGGTCCTGGAGATACTCCTGAAGCTGCAAATGGCTCAGCTTTCTGGCAGTGCCAGCTCTGGTTGGCTGTAAAAGGGAGGGGTTCAGCTACAAGAGGGTTAAAACAGAGCATTGGGGTAACCACATGACCCATCTGTTCTGGATTTCTTCACTTGTTCTGCAGCAAATCCACCACATTGTGTCACGGAGATGTGGAGAAGGAAAACTGCACCTCCTGGATGAGGAAGCTGCTGGTGCACATCCCCCTGCACGCTGCTGGCTACGGGCACACAGAGCAGCTCCCCTGGCAGGAACCTGCCCAGCACCCTCCTGCCGGCCCTGCAAAAGCAGCTCAGCTCCAGAGAGACACATCTTCCCCCTGCCAGCCCTGTGTGAGGCTCCCAGCAGCAGCCTGCAGCAGCCCCTCCTGCACCCCTCCCGCTGCCAGCAGCAACACCCAGCACAGGGACACAAATTACCACCGAGCAGCTCATGGAGCTGCTGCTTTTTAAGCTTCATGCTGTTANTGCACCTCCTGGATGAGGAAGCTGTTGGTGCACATCCCCCTGCACCCATCCCGGGCACACAGAGCAGCTCCCCTGGCAGGAACCTGCCCAGCACCCTCCTGCCGGCCCTGCAAAAGCAGCTCAGCTCCAGAGAGACACATCTTCCCCCTGCCAGCCCTGTGTGAGGCTCCCAGCAGCAGCCTGCAGCAGCCCCTCCTGCACCCCTCCCGCTGCCAGCAGCAACACCCAGCACAGGGACACAAATTACCACCGAGCAGCTCATGGAGCTGCTGCTTTTTAAGCTTCATGCTGTTAACAGAGCAGCTCCGGGCACAGAGCTGCACGGCAGGGCAGCTGCGGGCAAAGGCAGCTCACATCCCCTGAGCCACGGGCAAACAACTTCCACAGCAGGGCCAGCTACCAGTGAAGATGTAAAAACAAGGCTGCTTTGTGAATTAAAGCACTCTTGTCAGGAGAGGCTTGCCAAGTGACTTGGAACAGCTCCCCTTCATGCCAACTCCCCTTCTGCACCCATCTGAAAGGAAACTGTTCTCATTCATGCTGGTATAACGTGATTTATGTGCGGGCCAGGCTGCACCAGCACAGCTCATTCTGACGCTCCTACTTGAGTCCAACTTTTTAGATGTTTTAAGTCACCTAATGCAGAATATATTAAAATAGAAATACAAGTCTTTATTGCAGTTATTTCTGAAATAGTCCGTGGCAATGTTTATCTGTCCCTGAAACAGTGTCAAAGGAGATGCTGTGGTAGGTTCAGCAGGAACAAAGGACAGTCCTACTGCTGGCTGAATCTGCTCCCTCAATTTCTGCTGGATGCTATTTGTCAGACAACAATAACAAGCCATGATTTTTGAAGCAAAATGCACTGGTATTTGAATGAGTAATGTCCAACTCTTCAGTCAGGGGAGGGCACATTCTTTGCATTCGTATAATATTTTGCAAATCCTCCAAAGTGCAGCGGCACACAAGGATGTGGTTTGTTTCTCTTTCAGTCATCTGCAAGCAATTTCATTCAGTTAAATATCAGAATTAAATTTTAGCCATAGTAGTGCTTCTGTGCAAAGGAAATGATGTTTTAAATAGGCATGCAGATGTGGTCCTGCAGACTGGGGCTTAAAACAGAGTAAATAACTAGAGGCACTTACTCCTGAATTGCTATTCTCAACTCCAGAATGAAGTTCTATATAAGATCACTTCAGAAATAGAACCAAACCGTTATGCAATAAACTTTGTTACTCCCAAAGAAAAGATGATCAAATAAGAAATACTGTTTCGAATTCAAAAGGGCTTATTTTTTAATTCCTACTAATTTCTCTGTTTAGATAAGCCCAAATAATGCTCTAATAATAAAAGTATTCTGTGCTGCCCCATGTCTGAGACAGAAACAGGCAATAGCACTCATCAACACGCACAGCAGAAAGGCTTCCTAAATTTGGGTTAGTACAGATCTGATGCAGCTATCTAGGACTTGCCAGGAAAAACTGTGTTCTTTACCAAAATCTCCACTGGTAGGTGTCCCCCTGAATGGGGCAAGCAGAGGCCGAGCTGCCTGGAATGTGCAGGACTGGCTCTGACTACCAGGGACAGTTGCCTACTTTCCAGCACAATTTCTGCATGCAGTCACATCCACTTTGGGCTGCCTGTCTCAGAGACAAATACTTCACTCCTTTTCTCTTTTAAATCTCTTCCAGGTGAGTACAAGATGATCCCTGTTCCCCAGGAAGAATCAGTGAGAGGCCAGCAAGTGTGGAGGTAAGCACTTCCCACATGGAAATACTCAGAGAATTTAAGTACAGAAGTGTCCAGAGAAAGACAAACGCCTCCTGTAACCAGCCCTCAACCTCAGTCAAGACTGACAAACACGGACCCAGGATTTCAGAGAAGGAGGTCAGGCCAAAAGCTCAATCAACCCTGTGTTTCCCAGCTCTCAGTCAAGTCATTGGTGCCCAGATTTAAAATCTGGTTTGAGGTGGAGGGCTTCTGTACTCTCTTTGTGCTTCTGCAATAGCTACTTTGGGGTGGGGAATGACTTGAAAAATTTCATTTCGATATTTTGCTGGGAATATTCTTTCTTTTGTCCTAATACAGAATGGTAATGTTTTGGTATGTCAGGAAAAAAACCCAAAACATTAACAAAAGCACAAGATCATTCCGTCTTCATTCCAGTCCTGTGTCTGGCTTGGGCAAGACGAGCTCTGCTTGCCACGGGGGGAATGTCTCTGAAGGAAAGCAGCTTCTGGGACAAGGTCTGTGTGTCCCACACCAGGACTGTTCTAACAGGCAGGATTCAGCCTGATTTCACCTGGAAAATGAAAAGCACTGTGTAGCTCTTAAATATTTTATTATTGAAAAGGGATCATGTCCAACCGAGAGCTTTGTTTACAACTTGGCAGAGCGAATGGAAAATATCACATGTTGATATTTGCATTTATCACCTCTGAGCACGGGGAATGGGTAACCCCATGCACAGAGACTAAACAGTGGCAGCAGCCAACAGGCAGCCAAGCACCCCCTCCAAGTCAAGCCAACGTCTTTTCAAACCCATTCAATTCACTAAATTTAAATGCACCGATACCTTTAAATCAGAAACAAACTCTCCAGTGTTCTGGGAGTGAAACAGCACTAAACTATGTGGTAATGCCAGGGAAAGAAATACCTCCCTCTCTATAATAAGCCCACAGGAGACCACAGCCCCTTATACAACTATTTGCTACTGCGGGATTATTGCTGAATTATTTCTCAAAAAGAGCCTAATAAAATTTGAGTAAAACCAGAACCATTCCCACTCTTGTTATCAAAAGACTTGTCTGTACCTGAATAATAAACTCTTTTACAGGGAAGGAAACTGAGAGCATTAAAATCTACTCTGATGAATGTCTTCCTGATGAAAGTAAAATATTTATCACTTAGCAATTCTTGCTTATGGACACTTGAGTAAAATAGTTTGGTGTTAGATGCATAATGACCACAGAATTAAAACATGTCTTTTCATCAGAACATGGAAAATAAAAGAGTTTTTTAAATTAAGGCCAAGCTAAAACAAGCTTTGTGACAATGAACAGCATTTCTGTGCTCCACTAATTTCAAACACTGCTTGACAGATCAAATTAGTGTATGCTAGGGGCTAAATATGAATGCCATGGTTTTAAAAAATGATTTATATTAAAGTACCATGTGAATTAGCCCTATTCTATATTGCTAAAACAGGCATGTGAGTGCCCTAATTGCAGGTGATTTAAAAGTCCAGGGACAAAACTGCCTTTTAATTCTGTTGTACAGTGACAGCTTCATAACCTGGAGCCTTCTGAGCTTGCCACCAGAAAGGTGGAGAGAAAAAATAAATGAACAAAAAAGCCCTAAAAAAAGGCTTATGCCTATTTCCCATGAGACAAGGGCAGGCAGGCAGAGAACAAGTGGCACGTCCAGTGTCACATGTAGCACAGAATGATGGAATATCCTGACTGGAAGGGACCCCCAGGGATCACCCAGTCCCACTCCCAGCCTGCACTGACACCCCAACAATCCCACCCTGGGCATCCCTGGGAGCTCCTGGAGCTGTGGCAGCCTCAGGCTGTGCCCATTCCCTGGAGAGCCTGGGCAGTGCCAGCACCCTCTGGGGGAAGAACCTTTTTCCTCATGTTCAGTCTGATTACTGGGAAAGAGCCAGGAACTGAATTAAAGTGTTGATCCTCTCTTAACTCTCCCATTTTCTCATCCACACCATTCCATTTCCCACCACTTCCAACCTTCCTTTCACTCCCAGCAGTGCTGAATTCCAGGCTGTGGTAGTTTGGGAAGGAAGAAGAAGGTTATAGCAAAAGCAATCAGTGACTAGGCATGAAAATTGCCAGCTAATATAGCCCATTTTCAGTAGGAAAGTGAACAGTTGTGGGGGAAGGAGAGTGTTTTGAAAGTTTCATTTTGATTCTCATTCTCTTCTTTTAGTGTTTGTTAATAAATCTATCTTTATATCTTTTAAGTTTGAGCCTGCATTGCTTTTCTCCTAATCCTATCTCACAGCAGAAAAAGGTAAATGATTATAGTCGACACTCAGACCACTACATTAAATTTAGAAAGCAGAATTTGGGGAATGTGGAACCACTACACAGGTCCTTGGGCAGTCAGTGCCAGCCGGGACTCCTGCACCGCGGGGCTCAGCCCAGAGCTCCCTGCTGAAGGGGCTTTGAAGGAGCACAGCTCCATTTTCAGGCTGCTGAGCCCCCCACTTCCCCCAGCCCCAGCCCTGGGCTCAGCCAGGCCCCATCCCAGAGTGGGACCCCTGGTGCTCACCAGCTCCCTGCACTGAGAGCTCTTGCACTCAGAAGCTCACAGCATTTCCTGGAGTTAAAAACGGATTTTACAGTGTTTCATTAAAAATAAATAACCTACTTAAGGGGAAAAAAAAACCCCAGTATTACCAAAGGTAAACATACCAGGAGTCTCAACTAATGTTGACACAGCACAAAACACATATCAAATATTTGTCAATGAACTTTTTAATGCAATTTACAGGAACTTTTGTCTGTGTTTTTTTAATATTTTGACACTTTGTCATAATTTATTCCTTTCCCAAAGCAGGCTCTGCTTTTAAATGACAACTAGCTTTTTTTATTATTATTTAAACCACACTATTAATGTAGTAAATTTCCAAAAATACTTCTGAAAGTATGTTATCCCTGGCATTTAACCACCAGCTTGTCATACAGCTGAGCCCTCTAACCTTGGCACTGCAATAGTAGACTTTAAGTAACCACTTGCTTTAAAGAAGAGGGGGGAAAAGGGCAGATTTTTGGATGACAGGAAAATGGCATTTTTACAGTGACAAAGATTTATGATATTTAAATTGCTCAGCCAAACTACTCCAGCATAATGACTGAAGTTCAGATGAGTATCCTGTATTTAAATGCACAGATAAACTGCAGGGCAGCTACTTCTGGATGGCTTTGATGGGCTAATTTGCAATAAAAAGTAAGATTCCAAGGAAGAACCTTGAGGAGTCAATTGGCTGGTGTGATGTTTAAAATCCAGCTGGTATTTCAACGCCCTGCCAGCTCCTCTGATGTGTTAGCTGGGGCTGGATATGGAGCTAAGTCTTAATGCAGCAAACACCTTAAATATCTAAATGAAATGCTCCAGCCATAGCAGAGATCTCTGCATGAGAACAAGTTCAGCTGAGTTCCTGGGAGAAGGAAAAAAAACCCTGCAAAGAGAATGGAGTTGTCTGTAACAGCTGACAGAAGTTCAGATGCAGCTAGTCAAGTGCAGCCAGTTATGATTCAGTTGTATAATAGCATTTGCACTGACAGACAAGACAATCTTTCTTACAACTGTCTGTAGCTTTTTGGCTTGAAGAATCTTGATGTTCTTATAAATTGCAACTTCCCATCACATTCAAAATGTCTATATATTTTTACAGGACACAAGGCATCTGTTAAAAAATATATATTCCTACTGCCTAGGAAATGCATTTCGAGTCTTCATACATTAAGTCTGATTTATTCAAGCTCATGGAAAAACTATTTTGAGCAATCTGTCTGGAACACAGGATGCATGAAGAACTGGGGTGCCAGAGACTGGCTTCGGATTCTCTGCCCCTCGGCACCAGCATAGAAAAAAGTTACTTTAACCTGAAATTAATGTAAATTGAAAGTGCTGCAACCTGAACTACTCCAAGAATGTAATTCTAATCCCATTTACCTGACATCATTAATCTGTGCAGCACTGATCATCAGTCAGTTATCTCAGTTCACTGCAGTCACCAGAGAGTGTCCCTATTTAAGGAGACGTGGCTCTTTTCAGCACAGAGGTCGAGTTTTTGCTCAGATCATCTAGAGATACTATGTGCAGATAATCTCCAGCTGTCAGAGGCCGTCCCAGGGCTGGCAGAGTGCACTGACACTCCCAGGAACATGTGCTCCTTATCCAGGCGTTTCCCGTGGCGTTTCCTGGCCACCCTGCACTGCTGCCAGGCACCAAACTCTGAGGAAAATGTCCCAGAATTCCGAGGCTGCAACAGAGATACCAAAGCCCAAAGATGCACTCCCCTCAAAGAGGTTTTGTGGTTTGGTATTTCCCAATTCCCATGGGCTCCAGTGCCAACCTGCTGGGCCCCAGAGCCCAGTCTGGAGGGGCAGGGGATGGAGCACGGCTCTGCAGGGGGGCAACAGCTACACTGAGAAACCTGAGCGTGGCACAACACAGCCCGGGCACAACAGCACAGCCCTGCATTGTCCCAGGCCCCCTCTCCGGAGCACCCTCAGCAGGTGACTGCAGAGCCCTGGAGATGGCACAGGGCACCAGAGACAGCTGCTGCTACCGCCCGTTGTGCCCCTTGCCCAGATGCCTGTAGATCCCTTACAGATATCCAGGAGCCATGGATGAGATCTTTTACATTTCTGTTCAGGGATTTCGTGCCTACTTATAGATTGTCTTCATTATTACCACCATCATTATTATTATTAACAATACAGACACTCATAG
>WBMY01009985.1:335010-390774 GCA_013397315.1 Donacobius atricapilla | reverse complement strand
CTTACCCACTTGTTGTTACTGTCACCTTGGTTTTGTTTCCTTTAATATCCTGGCACCCTACTCATGACCCCTCCTTCCAGAGCACCAAGAAAAATCTGTCTGCAGAAAACATACTCAGGTTGTAGGACAGAGCAAGCAGGTGATGCCGTGCCGTGGGACCACTGCTGCCCCACACACCTTCATTCACAGAATCACAGAACCCCAGAACCACTGGATTAACAAGGCTGGAAAAGACCTTGGAGATCAACAAGTCCAACCTATGACCCAACACCACCTTGTCACCCAGACCATGGCACTGAGTGCCACATCCAGTACTTTTATAACNGATCCCTTACAGATATCCAGGATCCATGGATGAGATCTTTTACATTTCTGTTCAGAGATTTCGTGCCTACTTATAGATTGTCTTCATTATTACCACCATCATTATTATTATTAACAATACAGACACTCATAGCTTCACACTTTCCCAGAGTCACAGAATATCCTGAGTTGGAAGGCATCCACAAGGACCAAGTCCAGTTCTTAAGTCAATGGCTCACAGAGGGATCAAACTTACCCCCTTGGTGTTACTGGCACCTTGGTTTTGTTTCCTTTAATATCCTTGCACCCTACTCATGACCCCTCCTTCCAGAGCACCAAGAAAAATCTGTCTGCAGAAAACATACTCAGGTTGTAGGACAGAGCAAGCAGGTGATGCCGTGCCGTGGGACCACTGCTGCCCCACACACCTTCATTCACAGAATCACAGAACCCCAGAACCACTGGATTAACAAGGCTGGAAAAGACCTTGGAGATCATCGAGTCCAACCTATCACCCGACACCACCTTGTCACCCAGACCATGGCACTGAGTGCCACATCCACTCCTTTAATAGCACCTCCAGGGACAGTGACTCCACCAGCCCCTGGGCAGCCCATTTCAATAACCAATCACCCTTTCTGTGAAGATTTTTTACCCCCTGGTGCAGCTTAAGGCTGTGTCCTCTCATCCCGTTGCTGTTCCCTGGGAGCAGAGCCTGACCCCACCTGGCCGCACCCTCCTGGCAGGGAGTTGCAGAGAGTGATGAGGTCTCCCCTGAGCCTCCTCTTCTCCAGGATAAACAACCCGAACTCCCTCAGCCACTCCTCACAGGACTTGTGTCCCAGCCCCCTCAGCAGCCTCGCTGCCCTTCTCTGGGTGCATTTGGGTGTCTCGCAGCTGAGCACCAGCGCAGCACAGAGTCCCTGAGGCACGGGCAGCATCCCTCCTTCACCGGCGCAGGAAAAGGCGAACATTCCCCCGTGCTTAGGAGGAGAGAAGCAGCTTCACCCCGCCAGGGTGTGCAGAGTGGCTGGGCTGCCTCAGCAGCAGCTCTGTGCAGAGGGACAGGAGCTGGTGGCCACTGCTGCCTTTGTGCCAGCTCAGTGCTGAGCACGGGGCTGGTGCTCTCTCCTGTCACCTCCAAGGGAGAGCTGCAGCTCGGGCAGCACAGGGAGCACACACTCCGTCCCTGTTCAGCCACGGCACACACGGGCAGGAGTTGCAGATTCCTGCTGGCAGCAGAAAGAAAAGCTCCCAAGCAGGAATGCTCCTTCCACAGAGATCCCTCTGCAGCTGCAGCAGACACTGCAGACGTGCAGCACACGGCCCTTTGCGTGTCACTGTCCCAGGGAACTCTTTTCATCCAGGAACTGTAGCTCAAGCTCTCCTCCTCAGAAACCACAGCCCACACTCGTCTGGTTTTTTAATAGAAAACACCCATCTGTGAAAGTATGAAATACAGACATTTTAATTCACCCTTATCAATTTGTGGCAGAGCTCCTAAAGTGTGTCTGGAGAGCATCAGCAAGTCAGCCAAACCACGTGGGAGCTTGCTCAGGGAGAGGGACCCACTCCAGGATACCTTGCTGAGACAATGTGTTTTACGGGAGGAAATGCAACGTGCCTCACGTTATCAATAACATTTAACTCTGACTGCTATTGGAGAAAAGACTTCTGTAAAAATCTCTCGATTCTGAACTTGGAGCAAACCATTACCTGCCTCCAAGAGACTTCAGTACAACAATATTCTTTTTACACTGGTAGAGTGAAAGCTGGGAATTGTATCAGCTGTCAGAACATGCAGTGACAAGTCTCAGTAAAGAATAAACCCCAGCCCATGGCAGCAAAGCAGTTTGAGGTTTGATGATGCAGAGCCAAGCTGAGCAGTGCAAAGAAAACAAACCCCTGCTACGAGGGTCGTTCTGTCCCCCTGCCCTGTGCAGGACTTCAGCCATCAGCTTCAGCAGGGACACTGAGCCAGCCTCTGCCAGAGAGCTGCACCAGAGATATCTGCCCCTTTCCAATTCAACTGCTGTTTATTAATAAATCATTTTTCATATCTGGATTTTTCCCTCCAAGAGGTATCAACAACAAGCACATATGTACTGTTAAAAGTCACTGTGTTCTACATGACACAAATGCGTGCCTGAAGGTGTTACAGGTTCTGTGTTGACCAATTTCTGACTGACAGCAATAAATTTACTCTTTAAATAGAAATTTAACAATAACAATAAAAAACCACTGCATGGATTTAAGTGGTCACTAAATCAAACATTCAGGGCAGACATTGTCAGGCAATATCCCCTTCCACACAACCTCTGTTTGGGAGTTGACAAAAGCCCTACTCATACTAATATAACGCAGTTTATTTCTCCAAATCAGACCTCATATGTATTACAAAGTGCACCCTTGCATGAAATCACCCTCAGAAACCAATGAGGTTCTTCTATGACAGACCACAAGACATAGTAAACGAAACACTAATAATCAGTCTGCAAGGAACAGTATCTATGTCATCCAGTGCAGTTACTTCTCCTTTAAATTATAATAAAACTGCCTAGATTTGTGATGTTCTCCTTGGACTGCACACACTTCCCCAGGCAGAGACTGTGAGAGCAGAGTTAGTGTTCACCTGCAGAAAGGTGTCCAGCAGAGCTCCTTCCGGGAGCCCTCATACAGAGAGAGGCTGAACCAGCTGCTCCCCTTAAACCAAAGCTGTGCATGGCAGCATTTCCTCCAGCTGCCTATGGACACTGCGAACACTGCCTGAACTCCAGAGCAAAGCCTTGGTGAGATGCCCTTCTTTGCCAAAGGATGATTTTTGTTAACACCAACACCTCCGGAAGGATGGAGCTGCTTCCTGCTCAGCCCTGTGTGTTGTCACACCAGGGAACGTGGGTGCAGCTGAGAGCTGGGAAAAGAACTCGGGAAACAGAGAGAACACAGCTTCTGTGTTGCATTTAAATTGCAGTATTTGGCAAAACTCATGTCATTTTGGGTCTGGAGACATGAATTATTGTACAGCTGCAGTGAGAGACAGAAGAAACAATCACCATGTTACAGTATGGGAACACTTTATGAGATAAAGAGCACAGCCAAACCTTCCTTTCACCAAATACAGAAATCAGAAGTTTTTAATAGAATTCTAGGCACTTCTTTGAATAACTCAGATAAGTTTCAAGCCCAAACTGCATGTTTACCTAGAGATAAATAGAGCACTGAAAGATGAGATGAGTTTTTCATCCTGAAACATGAAACTTTCCTCAGAACTCCTTCACAGGAGGATGGAGTAGAAGGATGGGGCATAGAGGGTGGCTGTGACTCCACAAGAGCCTTCTGGTGGACAATGGGTTATGAAAAGCCTCAAAGCCATGACAAGAGGTTTCTCTGGGATCTGAAGAAGCTTTCTTTGACTCCTCCAGTTAGAAGCAGAGATCTTGGTAAAAGCATCACCCCTTTAAACTTCATCCCAACCTACTGCGGCTCCAAGCACTTGGATCCTCTCACTACCTCTAAAGGAAACTGAAAGGAGTCATTAACTTGGATGGACACATCCAAAACCCAGATCTGTCACCAGCCCTGAGCCCATTCCAGACAGTCCTAACCCTGAACAAACCTCAGCCAGGCTGCAAACACAGAGCCAGCCCAGGGGAACTGCCCACACCGAAATCACAGCTTAGCTCAGCTCTGCAGGTCTGGGTAGCAGCTCCAAGGATCAAATGCTGCTGACAACCCACAACAGAGATCGATCCCCAAGCAAAATCAAACACAACCTGTGTTTGTTTTGGAGGATGCACCCAGGGCAGTGCTGGAATACGGGACTGACACATCGCAGCGAATGCAATCTCCTTGCAGATGCTTTCCCTGCCACCCCAGCCACATCCAACAAGATCAAAAACGATGCCTAGCAGAACACAGGGGCTCTTGAACAATTCTGATGCTCTAAAATATGCGAGAGGGAGAGGGAGCAAGAGAACAAACATTTAATTTCCTTGTAAAACAGATGACTGCATTGTAATTTACTAGCAGCTGCTGGCAACAAACACCATCCTCTCATATTCCTATTAGCCAAGCTACAGCTGATTTATTAAAGGCTCAGATACATCAAAACAAATGACTGTAACATCATTTATATTACTATTTACAGCTTCTTAATAGGGTTACACGAAGGGGCAATGCAGCACAAACTGGAATCTGGTTACAAGTCTGTCAAGCAGCAGCAGAGCATCTCTCTGTTGCTCTCCCTCTAGCACTGAGCTCCCCTGTATCATTTCCAACAATTACCTGTGCTCCTGGGAGGCTCAGGTGTGCAGGAAATTGCTGGTGGCAAAGCAAGCAAGTCTTCCCAAACTGCACAAATACTCACTGGGCTGCTGCTAGTCAATATAATGCTGATTTAAAAAAAACCTCCAGAACAACAAACCAAAACACAAGAAAAACCCAAACCGAGCCTCTGCCCAGCTGTGAGACTCGATCAAATATTGTTGCCCAGTAAGGAATCAATGTTATCACTCCTCTGCAGAGCACACTACTCCCACAGCTGCTCCTGGAGCCACAGGCAGAACATTTACAGACAGGCTGTGTCAAACACAGCCAGGGATCAATATCATGCCTGGGACTGAGCTGGGCCAGTTTTTCAGAGCTGTCTCTCCTGGGCTGCCTGAGGTGTCCCCAGAGCCAGAGATTCCTCAGCCCTTTGCTGATGACAGGCAGGGAATGATGTGCCATTACAGAGCAGCAGCAGTTCCTGGCCCTGCAGCGTTGCCATGGGCACAGCGATGCCATCCCAGCTCTCTCAGGGGATCACAGAATGTTAAGGGGTTGGAATGGTCCTTAAAGGTCCTCTAATCCCAACCCCCCATGCCAGAGGAGGGACACCTCCCACTAGATCAGGCTGCTCAAAGCCTTATCCAGCCTGGTTTGAACACTGCCAGGGTTGGGACATCCACAGCCTCCCTGGACAGCCTGTGCTGGAGTCTCACCAACCTCACAGGGAACAATTTCTTCCTAATATCTGACCTAAATTTCCCCTCTTTCCATTTGTACCCATTCCCTGTGTCCTGTCCCTGCAGTTCCTGATGCAGGGTCCCTCTCTGGCTTCCCTGTAGCCCGTTCAGCCCCTGGCAGGTGCTGGGAGCTCTCCACAACCTCCTCTTCCCCAGGCTGAGCTGCCCCAGCTCTCTCAGCCTGGCTCCAGAGGGGAGGGGCTCCAGGCCCCTCATCAGCTCCAAGGCCCCCTCGGGGCTTGCTCCACCCGTTCCATGTCCTTGTTGTGTTGGGGACACCAGAGCTGCGCACAGGGCTCCAGCTGGGCTCCCACAAGAGCAGAGTAAGGGGGAGAATGGACCTGCTCCCTTGGCCTGCTGGCCACACTCCTTTGGATGCAGCCCAGGGCTCTGTTGGTGATCTCTGGGCTGGGATCACTCACTGCAGGCTCAGAGTGAGGTTTTCCATCACCCATCACCCCCAAGCCCTTCTCCCAGGGCTGCTCTCCACCACCTCTCTGCCCAACCCACGACCCAGGTGCAGGAGATTGCACTTGGCTTTGTTGAACTCCATGAAGTTCACACAGTCCCACCTCCCCAGCCTGTCCAGGTCCCTCTGGATCCACCCCTTCCTTCCAGTGTGACTGCCCCACACGCTTGGTGTCATCAGCGAATCTGCTGAAGGTGCCCTCAATCCCCATGTCCTTGTCACCAGCAAAGATGCTGGACTCTCCTCTCGGATAATTCAGGGTGTGGGCATGAGCAGTTCTCTGCTGGGCAGAGGATAAATCCAATCTCTTCCAATTGATTAGGAAAACACAGCCTACTGGGATTTCGATTTCCTTTTCTCTGTTTTGAGTTAGCATACCTGAGGTTAGTGGCGTAACTTCCACAGCGTGGGAATCTCAATCCCTGACTGATGCTAAAAGCCAAAACTACTGGGGCTGGAAAATGAATGTGTTTGGGATCAGGCTGAGCATAAGGCAGAAGCCGTTTGAGCCACTTCCCATCCTGACTGAAGTGATCTACAGCATCTTCCCCATGCAGACAGGTTCCACTCTCAAAGTCACCCAGGTTTTCCCATACACCCAAACAGGATCTGCAGGGGGTGCTGTGATGAGACCCCGACTCCAGCTGGGACCAGAGGCCCTCACGCTTCCAGGGCAGGCTCTCCCAGCCAGCAGGGACGAGGGGCAGCGCTGTGACCCCCACGCCCTCACGCTTCCAGAGCAGGTTCTCCCAGCCAGCAGGGACGAGGGGCAGCGCTGTGACCCCCAGGCCCTCGTGTTTTGAGGGCAGGTTCCTCAAAGCCCGGGCCCTGCTGACACCACGCACAGCAGCACTGGATCTGCCCAGCCCTGGGAAATAACCCAGCATCCTCACAAGCCATGGATTGCTCCATCTACCCAGATAATATTCTGAGCACTGACAGATTATCTCATCTGAAGACTCGAGCTGATATGACATACTTAAAAGGATTTTTAAATTAAAAGGGAGCTTTGTATTAGGAACATAAACCCTTTATCAGAGGTGTCGATGAAGGCAAATGGAGGATTCCTTTGCTGTATAAATTACACAAAGAATTCCCAGCCCACCCCATGAATTTTGAACCAATGTGTTCAAGCCTCTGGTTTTCTCTAACTCATAAAAGCTCCAGATAGTCAAATATTATGCTTCTGCTTTTTAAATATTTCCATTTAAATGTAGATTTTGACCTTCTTGCCAATGAAATATTAATAAGAGAATAAAATATATATTACTCTTCTTCTGAGGGAGAGGTCTCTCTAACTCTGTCATGTTCCCCATTGGTTTTTTGAAGAGGATTTCTTCAAACCATGGTGTATTTATTCCTCATTTCTGTACTTTTTTAGGCCATGGCAGCTGAAAACAGAAAGGTGATCCCTTTATTTTTAACATCCCAGGGGAGAAGGGAGAGAAATTATTTTTCTCCAGATCAATGAAAAATAAACAAGGACGCCAAAGAAACCCTATCATTTCCAGCAAGAGATAAAAGGCTAATTTAATTTGAAGTAACTGTGTTCCTAAAGAAGGACACAGTATAAAGATTAACTGAGATCTCCATTTCTTTATATACTGTAGCCCATTAAACGTGATAGAGGATGAAACTCACAAATTGCCCTGCTTGTCCATCTTTATCTTCATCATTGTTCCAAAACAAATACCCCTCCCCTCACCACAACATTATCTTTCTCGCTCCTCCTTTGTCGTTAAGGAAAGGGAAAACAACCAAATCCATCACTGTGCTGCAGCACAAACGCAGTTCTGTTTGAAGGGGATCAGCTCTGCTCCTGCTGATTTAAATGAGAGCCAGGCAGGACCCCAAGGATGCTCATCAGTCCTAATTACAGCTGCATCGGGAGAAATGTTCCAGCACTGAAGAGTAGCATCCTCCTTTAAAGGCCGTGGCAGGGTGCACTGTAAAAACACAGGGCATAAATGCTGTTGGTATCCAGCACAACAGCCTCGAGCCCCTGCTGCTCTTTGGGTGTTTTCATCTGAGCCCTGTCTCAGGTAACACTGCAAAGCCACCGCAGACTGGTGGGGAGGGTGACAGAAATCATCTGGTGAGCTATGGAAAGCTACATGACAGCTGGAAAATCTACAGCAGGATGGGCTGAGACCTTGGGAACCTGCGAGTGCCAGACCAGAGATGTGTGGTGTGATGGAGGAGCCCCTGGCAGGGCTCTCAGTCACCGCCGGGCGCTGCCCTGCGCCAAGCGGTTTCTGGAGAGAGGCATAAAGCAGCGATCAGCAATTTCTCAAACTTTGTTTACCAGCTCTTGCTGTTCATTCTCATGCCAGTGCCTCTCTAATCTAACCTGTGGAAAGTATCAATTCTGACTTCTCAAGTGTATCTCATGATTTGGCTAAATTACAGCCCTATGCCATGAGCGCCAGTACTCTCACCACCTCCAGGGCAGGGGATAATTTAGAGAGGGTAGGATTCTGAAAGGCAGCTATGAGAGTTAAATGCCCAAATTCAGCTGAATTTCAATAAGCACTGGGTACACCTAATTCCCTTAGGTTCTT
The DNA here is from genome assembly GCA_013397315.1 of Donacobius atricapilla. Taxonomy (NCBI): domain Eukaryota; kingdom Metazoa; phylum Chordata; class Aves; order Passeriformes; family Mimidae; genus Donacobius; species Donacobius atricapilla. The sequence goes on along the minus strand of WBMY01009985.1, from coordinate 382,435 downwards.
TTTAAAATCCTGGCACCCTCTTTTCCCCCCCTTTTTTTTTTCAAGATGCTACCAAGGAAAGGTCAACCTAATTTGCCATAGCAGCAAGTGAAGGCAAAAGATCAGCACATGCTGACAGGCTGTCTGAGAGGTTTCATTATAGAGCTGTTTACAGCATTTATTTCTCCTGTTGTTGCTGCTATTTCAGGGTCAAGGAACTGAGATCCCATTTCAGTAGCAGAGATCACTGGTCTGGGTGTCCAGTACTTGAATTTTACTCATTTTACTCCTCCCTCACAGACTCATTGACTCATATGCTAACTGCTGAGATTTTTCTGAATGACCACATGGTCGTTGGAAGTTTATACTAATGCATGTAGAAACATCAAGCCTAAATTCTAGTACTAACATCACCAATTAGCTTTAATACAACTGGGAACTTCAAGTGGAGTGTAACGCCAGCTTAATTCACAACAGCATATCAACCAATCAAGCCAAGAGAATTCATCTGAAGTTTGTTTCCTTTGGAACATAAAATTGGTTTTGGGAGGGAGAACTGCATTACTCTATGGTACTTTCTGAAGCAGTCTTTCTTCACACCCTTTAATACTCTGGGGTTCACAGGGAAATGCCCTAAAGGTCTGCCCCACTCCTAATACAAACACATTTCACCATATATTCGGAAGAACTAATGACTGTATCCAGCTGCTGTGAGGGTTCTCCACAGCCTCTACCTCCCTGTGAAGGGCAGGTGCAGGGTCTGCTGTGAGGGACAGGACACTTCAGGCTGTCCCCAAGTCAGGAGATGTAGGGGACCACTCACCTGAGGGCCCACGAATGGGCACAGCAGGCCCTGAGAAAGAACTGCCCTGCAAAAGCTCTTGAGGCACTTCACAACCTCAGCTCCAGCACAAGGAATGGAGAAGTGGCTTTGGCTCAATTTCTGACAATCTGAAGAGGACAACGAGAGTCAGAGCAAGCAAAGGCAGTGCAACTGCATGGCCAAGAGCCAAGTCTCAGAGATAAAAGACAGTAAAGGAAGACCTTCAGTCACAGCCAGAAGTTCAGCTGACAGTAGCATTTCTCTTCCAGCAGCAGGAAAAGAACCTTCACATCAAGTAAAGCACATCTCCCGACTCTGCCTCAAAAGACTGCTAAAAAGGTCAAGAGATTTTGTATCCCCCAGCTGTGTGATGAAAGATGTGCCACAAGCGCATTTGTTTCATATTGCTTTTGTCAGGTGATGGCAATATTCACATGTGATGAATAGATCCGCAGGCAGTGCAGGCACACAGTCACATCTCGTGTGCCCACATCATCAGGGCAATGCACCAAAGCCACCAGAGCAGAGCCATCCCTGCCCAGGTGATGGAGGGCTAGGAAGAGACAGGAAAGCTTCTCTGAAGGAATTTCAGGGTGAAAAGCACTCCAGAAGAGCACTGTGAAAGTTATGTAACCATTTATGATGTCTCTTCATAATGTTTTGCATGGAGAACACAAATGGGCTTTGAGATGTTCTAAAGGTCTTTTGCTGGCACCTGCATGGCCAAAATTTCTTGCTGCCACACTCCCACAACCAGTAGTTCTTTGCATTATCAAAAATAATTTAAAAAGAAGAAAAGGAATAAACCCACTGCCAATTACTTGAAAGTGTGGTGGTTTTTAAACTCCCCTTTTAAAATGCTTCCAGGCTAAATACAGAAACAGCTTCCAAGAAAGCATACACACCAACCCTCCCAGAGTTAAAAAGCAAGAACCTTCTCATGCCCATCCAGGAGCACACACTGCTGTGACATCACCACACTGTCTTCGAGACACTCTGCCCAAGATACAAGGCAGAAGAGGGACAATAAGCTTTTTCCTCCCACTCTGCGCTTCTCAACCGTGATCCCAGAGAATCCATTTTCAGGTAAGAGTCCTCAGAGGCGTACTGGCTTTCCACTCTGGATTTCTTTCTCCACTCAAACAACAAGCAAGAAAAACTCCCAACCCAATTTATCTAAGTGTCTTCAGCAATATCCTTTACAGCCTTCCAAAGAGCCACTGGCAGTAGTTAAGCTGGTGCTGTTTAACTTGGACATCTGTCCACCCAGGCTGGGATGACCAGCTCAGTTTACATCACCGGGTAGCAATCAAATAATAATTACTTTGGGTTACTACAGACTGGAGCTGGATTTGAGTGAATGATTTCAGAGCACTGGAATCCATTACCAATAACCCAAACCAGCTGGGTTCTCGTCTCTGTTACAAAGAAAGCAGCAACAATTCCAAACATTAATTCAGACACTAAGTACTAGCTGGATCACCAGTCCATGGGAGCAGTGGCATGTATTTTGACATAATTACCTCAAGATGGAAGTGAGAAGGACATCCTATGGAGAACGGTTTAGAATTTACATTCTGTGCCACATTTAACTCTCTGGAGTTATATGGAAAAGGTTTGTATTCAATAAAAAGCTCCATTTAACATTATTTCCTTTGCAAAGGCAAGCTGGATAATGCTGGTGGAAAGCAGGATTTTGCAAATGCAGGCTGCAGTCTCCCAGCAAAAGGGAAGCCAGCTGAAGAGCAGGAACTGCCTTTCTGAAACAAGTTACACTACGCAATAAATTGGTACATCCAAATAAACAAATCCCTGAATCTCCTCCATTTGCCTCCATGAAACAAATGAGTCAGTGCTGACTAATTGTATTATAATATGGGAAGCTTGCAATAGGCTTACGAACCATGTGTTTACAGGCTCGTTACTGCTGGGGCTGGCTGGGATAGTAAAGAACCTACAAGAGAAACTCTGGAGTCAGAATCTTATCAGGTATGTTCTTGAACTGAAACCAGTCTGCAATTCACACCAAGATTAGTGGAACTGAAAGTTCCTTTCCAAGAAAGTGGAACTGAAGTGAAAGAAAAGGAATGTTATCTCCTTATCTGGGACCAGAGACCTCTACTTCAAAGCTACATCAAACCAGGAGGACTGATGACAAGAAGAAATTCTCCTAATTACTACAGGAGTCAACCCTCTGAGATACCACATCCTCTGAAAGGCCAATTTCATTGAAAAAAGGGAAAATGAAAAGGACCCATTTCTTCACTACACCCTGGAAAGGACTTGAGGTACCTGATACCTCGTGTTTATTTTCCATTTGCTGTAAAAGGGTAGCTTTTTGGAACAATCTGGCAGAACACCACAAATAGATCCTTAACATTGTAGGACACAAGAAACAGCCTATGGGAGGGGATCACGTAGCTGAAGCTCACCTTTATAAGAGAATTTGTAAAAGAAGATCATGATTCTCATTTTCTACAGATTTTTATTGTAAAAATCCTAACTCTGAATTTTCTCTCTTCTAAAAGCTACCCGTCTCTTTTATTACGGCTATATGTCCGTTTAGTTCTAAATGACTTTACCAGGAAGAAAAGATGCTGCTTTCTTTTCTGCCTGCCTACAGTAAATTAGAGATGCTTTTCTCCAAAGCGACTCATGTTCAAACTCTGAGAGCCATCATTGCTGTGACACACAGGAGCCCATATGCAAGTGTTACAAATACAATCTGTTATCTCCTGACTTCAGTAGCCTCTGTATGAACTCCACAGTCAAAGCGTTAAGAGAAAGGGAACTCAGCTGTTTCTCCAAATATGCAGGACACCATGCTGCCAGGTTCAGGAAATCGTGTTCCTCCACCTGCAGCAAGCTGTGAACCTTGCTTACATTGGGATTATGAAATAAAAGGCATCACAGACACCTTCAAAGTTGCAGCAGAACCATTATTTGGTAGTCCCCCTAATTTGTCTCCAGGGAAAGGAACAGTTCAGATAAATGACAGGCCATAGAGAAATCAAGGAATCCTAAAACAGTGGATTGTGACAAAATTTTCTAAAAGACAGAGCAGAGTGTGCAGCAAAATGCCATGAAAATGAACTTAAAAGCCCAGTTTCAAATCCTTGAGGATCAATTATAGCCTTTGTGCTTAAATGCATTTAATACATCAATGCTGTAGTGGGGCAGGATCCTCACTGCTGTGGCCAGTTCAGCCCCACTGCTCTGTCAATGGCCAGGTCAGCACAACAGCAACATCGTGAAGGACAAAGAGAGGCTGAGGATAAATCCCTGCTGACCCTACGGCCACTTAGGTCACGATAAACGCTGGTATTGTGTTTATCCAACACCATTAACCTCAATCTCTCCTGCACACAACTAAAACCCAGCTGGAGCAAGGCAGCTCATCCACAGCCCCTCACACAGAGCCAGGGCAGTCCCAGCTCGGCCAGAGCCCCTCACACAGAGCCAGGGCAGTCCCAGCTCATCCAGAGCCCCTCACACAGACCCAGTCCCAGCTCAATCAGAGCCCCTCACACAGAGCCAGGGCAGTCCCAGCTCAGCCAGAGCCCCTCACACAGAGCCGGGGCAGTCCCAGCTCATCCACAGCCCCTCACACAGAGCCAGGGCAGTCCCAGCTCATCCACAGCCCCTCACACAGAGCCAGGGCAGTCCCAGATCGGCCAGAGCCCCTCACACAGAGCCAGGGCAGTCCCAGCTCAATCAGAGCCCCTCACACAGAGCCAGGGCAGTCCCAGCTCGGCCAGAGCCCCTCACACAGAGCCAGGGCACTGTGGGCAGGAGCTGCAGTGAGACATTTGTCCCTCCCCAGTAGAGCACTGGACAGCAGCCCCCGAGCTGGGCACAGGCAGCCCGAGGCCCGGGGGTGCAGTGACTGCACTCTGGGGCACCACACACACATGTCCTGGGAACACAGCTGGAGAAGGATAGAACTGGGAGGGCAAGGGCACCTGCATTGTCCTCTCAGATCCACCAGGTCAGAGGCCCTCAGGGAAGCTCTATCCTTACGGATTTTGGGGTCTTGGCCACGCCAGGCTGTGACAGGTGGCTGAGTCCTGCTCACGGGACCAGAGAACCTCCAGAGCTCTGCTCCTTGTGAAAACATCGTGATCCCAGGAACTGAGTGTCCTTTATTTTCAAAGGCACAACACCTCCTGTTTCATTTCCTGCACACCAGCTGCCTCTCCTCTCATACGAAGGCTTCACCAGCAGCCAGTTAAAAGAGGGACTAGTGAGCAGCCTCTGCCTTCCCAGCTGCCTTCCAGGGGTGTCACCTCTGTTCTCTAAAGCTGTCCATCCCCACAATGCCACCATTACAGGTTTTGCTCTTTTCACAGTTGCTACTGCCACCCTCCATGGCAGCCCCAACCCTGGCAGGAGCATCTCTGGCTGTGTAACCAGATCTGCAGGACTGTGTGAAGCTGGGAAGCTTCCCATTTCTGCAGTACAACCAAGACTTTGCCTAAAGTAGCAGACACAATGTCTTGAAACCTTCCAATTACGCAGCTAGGAAACCCTCTCCCTCTGAAATTATCAAATAATAGAGAGAGCAAGAGAGAGCATGAGAGAAAGAACAGGGGCGGGGTGGAGCAGAGAGGGAATATCTATGGCCTTCTGCACCCAATTCTGTCACTCTGACATTTCTTTCAAATACAATTATTTAAAGCCTCCTGATGGCAAAGCTGAGGAAAGGAACTAATAGACGCTTGTATGGTACCTCTCCATCAGGCAGTTCAATAAATCCTGGCAGTGCTGTGATTTGTGTTGGGAGAATGAGCTTTTCAAGAGCAGAACTATCACTTTACACCGTCAATAATCTCACTGTCAAAAACTCCCCGAGTAACCTGACCAACACTTCAGAAGCTTAATTTATAGATGTGCTATTTGCCTTCAAGGTATTTTATGCAGCTAAATAATGGGAGTGGATATTATTCCAAACTACTCTGCAGCTTTCACACATGGAGTCGAAGAACATGCAGGAGGACAAATTTTCTATTAGCTTATGGCAAAATTCTTCTGTGTGAAACCTGTTTGATACCACCTACCACTGCTGGAGTTGCATCCAAATTATACTCTGGAAAATAAAAGTAGAATTAAGCTCCAGCACTTCCAGAGGAGGTGATCATCCAATGATTTAAAGATCATCCTGTTCCACCCCCTGCCACAGGCAGGGACACCTTCCACTGTTCCAGGCGGCTCCAAACCCCGTCCAGCCTGGCCTTGGACACTCCCAGGGCTGGGGCAGCCACAGCTGCTCTGTGCAACAAATGCTGGGGGAAGATCAGAACTAAATGGGAACAGATCTGCATCTCACATCATAACCTTTTAACAGTGAGCTCAACATTTGTAGAGAGGCACTTAAGGAGGAAAGCAGTGCATGGAAAAACGCCAGAGGTTCTTGGCTTTGCTGTGGACACTTGTAGAAGGTACCTCTGACCACCACTTCTGCCACCCAGGACACCGGTGACCTGCAGTGGGATTGCAGCAGGCCAAAGTATCTGCCCAAAATTTCACATGTGGCTACACTGAAGCTGCAAGGACCAACACTGATAGATAAATGCAAAATCTAGAAAGAGCTGGGCTCCAATGCCAATTTTCAGGTTTAGGGACATAGAATGATTCAGCCAAGTTGGAGAAGCAGGCTCTCTTTTTCCCTGATGGAATAATGGATGGGCTTTTTACTCTCCACCATAACCCACAATGCTGTTTAATGCAAAAGGCTGTATTTCATTTATTCCTGGCTCTAAATGCTGATCAGGCAAGGATTAACTCCATTAATGGGAAAAGTATTTATGCAGCTGTAACAAAGGATGCCAGAGAGAGACCCTGGGCAGGCACCAAACTTGACAGTGCCATTGTATCCCATGCATCTGAGAGCCCTAGACTGTTCCAACCAAGAGCAACAACAATTTCCTTGCTCTGGAGCAGGGTAAGCCCTTTACATAATAACGCACCTGCAGCAGTGTGGAAGTCACAAACATTTGCACACACTTATGGTTCAGATAAGTCAGAGAGAAAAGTCAAGGCAACCTGAACCTCAACTGAGGGAAAAACTCATTTCTACACCCAAACTCGGATCGGATCAGGTTGGATCTCTGCATTTTTGTAGTGATACATGTGCATTCCAGACTGCAGAACAGCCCCACTACTCTGCTTGGTCAATACCTTCTGAGACTGCTCCGTTTTTTCCATTCACAGCTGAGTCACTCTAAAGGGTTTTGCTTTTAAAGCTGGGCTCTTGCTCTAACAAAAGACAAGAACTGGACTGCCCTCTTTTTTGTCTTATTCATTGGTTGCTTTAAAGGACAGCCTTTCCTTGACTAGTAAGTCAGACACCAACAAATCAAGATAATTATCCAAAGGTCAGTACATCAACAAGGTCCCTTTTTGCATATTCCTGTGACTCAGAAGCTGGCTATCTGCACTGCCAGCCTCCAACACCCTTCAGACAAAGGTGGCAAAATCACTTAATAGCAAGTGGATGTCTGCAGGAACCTGTCTTTGTATGGACAAAGGAACCCTCCCACTGCCTACACACACTCAGAGGGCAGAACTGTGTTCACACTTACAAACAAACTCGAATAAGAGCTCAAATATTAAACAAAGTGAAAAGGTTTTAAACAACAGCAAAACCTTTGTCTTGCCAGACCAAAGCGGGTTTGACATCTGATACTCTCCCCCATAACTCCCTATAGCAATGCTGTTTACCAGAGCCTGCCAAGGCCACAGAATAAATTAATCTCAGTTTACCAACCATGCAGGCACACGTAACCTCTCCTGGAAGGAATTAGAGCAGCTTAGCTGCATAACACAGATCCTGTGCCCACTGCTAGCAGCTAATAAAACACAACTCAATTGGTAGAATTCCTCCCTCCTGCTCTTTCTTTTAGCAACATAAAACTCAGGGTCTTTTCTACACAGTTCCAAAAGCAGCCCAGCAACAACAGCAGAAAGCACAGCTGCTTTGTCCTTATACAGTGTATGCAGTGATGAAGATTTAAATTCCCTGTCCCCACCCAGTTCAAACCCATCAAACGGAACAATTCATCTACTCAGTCCCTCCAGCTGAGCAGCTCTGCACTGCTGGCTCCCCTAAGGAAGCCCCTTTGATGGCTGAACTTGGCAGAGCAGGTGCTGACTTCTGACACCAGGAAAAAGCAAGTGCATGGCCCCCTCCTGCCTGGCCAGAGAGACACCCCAGAGACAGCTGGGGTTCTTTTCCTCACTCTTTGATCATGCTAGTGGTAAAAATGAAGATTAGTCTTGGCCATGCTACATCCTGCATAAGACAGAATGATCACCTGGCATTTACCTCTAAATCTCTTCCTCTTTAATACATACACTGCTGCAGTTTAAAGTCGGCACCATGTGGCAAGGAAAGCTCCTCTCTAAGCCTCAGTTGCACAAAGATCTCAATGGGAATATCGACAAGATTGACTTCTTCTGCATGTTTAAACCAAGTGTCAGAAAATATTTATGCAAGCATTTTTCCACCCCTTCTGTCCTCACTCCTTAATCCTGGTGCAGTTGGAATAGCAACTCGTGACAAGTTCTACAAGCAACATGGTCCAGGGGAAATATTTATACTCTACTCAGATTCAGAGATCTCCAGGGCTGGAAAAAGGCTCCTGGAACAGGCAGCTCCCATCTCATTGCCCTGTCAGTGCTTTTCCTTGCCTGTGGCAGCTGGCTCAGTGGGAGCAGGCAGGGAAACACTTGGCTCTCCCTTGCTCCATTCCAGCTTGGGCTCTTTGGTCTCTGCATTGCCATCCATCCATCCCATGGTGAAGGCAGTCTGAGTGATTGCACATTGCAGGATGCTGTATGCAATGTGAAGTCTGAAGTTCAGGGTTTTCCCTCCCTTGTACCAGGAACAGGTGCCTAAGGGCAGGGCTTGACCTTGGTTCTTAATTCAAGAACCAAATGCTGCCCCATAAGTCACAGCTGAACCACAAAGGCCTCTCTGTGTCATCACATGCTCTTGTTTCCTTACTGCCAAAAATCCACAGAGTTAAGGTGGCCGAGTTAAGGTCTCTGGCTGCCACAGGGTAATTCTGTGGGATCACTTCGTTCAAATGTCTTGTTCGCAGGTGTGTGGAGTCTCTCTGGTGCATAAGCTACTTAACTGGTGGAAAACCTGCAAATATTTCTAAAGGCTTGATGTCCTAAGGAAGAAAGTCTCCCTTTCTTCCCTAGGACAGCTCAGATGAAGGAAATGGGAAGGCTGAGAGGCAAAAACCTCACCACGATATGTTCTGTACCACAGCCAGGTCATGGCCCCTTCCAGACATACAGCAGTGTCTGAACTTCTTATTGCTTTTTGTCCCTTACTGTCTTATTGCTTCACTTCCTGTTACTGTTCCCCAGCTCGTTTCCCATGGCAGTGCATATTGCTCTGCCTTGCTAAAAACAACAGCCATGATCAATACCCTCATATCCAGGGAACAGTCACATACACGCAAACACAGACATATTAACTGAGTTTACATTTGCACACTCCATTTCGTGGAATGTGACAGATGCTAATAACTCCTGCCATAATATTTATCCTTTTTGCTGCTGCACCTGCCCATCATTCATTTGAAGTCTCTACTTCCTCACGGCACGTGGACACTGTCTCCCACAATGGGGCACTGTTCTATGGGGGTCCCTCAGCCAGCTGACTCAAGCTACAAAATGATCCCACAGAACGACCCTGTGGCAGCCAGCGACCTTAACCCGGCCACCTTAACTCTGTGGATTTTTGGCAGTAAGGAAACAAGGGCATGTGATGACACGGCGAGGTGTGAGCGTGTTCCTGGAGCAGCAGCACGGCCTGAGTGGTTTCTGAGCTCACTCTCCCTCGCTGCTGTGGGCTCAGTGCCCTGGGAGGAGCAGCAGAGCAGGGGTAAAGCAGCAATGGGTAAAGCACTCAGGGTGAGTGATGAGACAGGCACATGGCACTGCACCACAGCAAACACTGCATGTCACTGCACAAAGCAAACACTCTGTGTCACCGCACAAGCACTCCCTGTCACTGCACGAACACTGCATGTCACNCTGCACAAACACTCCCTGTCACTGAACAAAGAAAACACTCCCTCTCACTGCACAAACACCCCATATCACTGCACAAACACTGCATGTCACTGCACAAAGCAAACATTCCCTCTTACTGCACAAACACTCCATGTCACTGCACAAATACCCCATATCACTGCACAAACACTCCCCGTCACTGCACAGAGCTAAAACTCCAAACCCCTGGCTCTCGAGGAATGGGAACAGAGGTTCCGAGCCAGCCCCAACCTGGGCACTGCCCTCTCCACACACCGAGCAAATGAAAGGGAACAAAGCCAAGGAATGACACGTGACACAAAGAAACCTCCTGTTCTCCCCCGTGATAACACAGGACAGCAATCCTGCCAAGTGCAGCCTCTCCTAGGGAATGGGCTTGAATGAAATAAGACTCTGTAAATCACTTCCCCCAAAAAGGACCTTATGAAAAGTAAGGACATTGATCTTCTGAAGTAATCTCCAAAAAATCATAGCAATTTAGTACAAGAGTATCATTAGAACATCTTCAAATATGTATTTTAATTTTCTTAAAAAAAATCCAAATAATCTATAATCTCTCTACTTGAATCCCAGCATATAAAGTGGAAAGAACTGTGATCCAGTGGTTGTTAATGAACAGTTAGAGGAAAATGGGTGTTTGAATCCTTTGTTTCCAGTAGAAGTGGATTCAAACATGTAAATTCAGTTTGGATAGACAGAAGTTCAGATCAGTCCCAAATGATTTTTTTTTGTTGTTTTATCTAACTGACTGAAAAGCATGTTTTGGCCCTAGTTCATGTGCTCAGCAACACAGGTCTGTAATTTAGCTCAGATTCAATGAAGCCTTAAATCTAGAGAGCCAACATCAAGATTTTCACAGCTAACATTTTTTCTGAAATGAAATTCAGATTAGTTCTTGAAATGGTTATGTTTAATATTTGATCTTACTTTAATTATAGAATACAACTGCTGTCATCCTAGAACTGACATTAGGGTTAACACTGCTTGGCAACCAGCAAACAGAAAGAAACAGGATGCACCCAGTGTTGCACGGGATTCATTGCTGCTGCTGCACCACAACTGAAGTTTCTTCAGAACTTTTACCCCATGAATAATACTTCTCATGGCCAACTTAGAGAAGGAGTTTGGACTTTGCAAATTAATTTGATCACAAAGTATCATCAAGATGTGTCTTCATTTACGAACTGCCACCAGCCAGACCAAGAGCCTTTGGATAATAGAGAAAAACGAGATGTGGTTTCTTTTCTTCTCAGAGCTTTTACCTGTGAAGGCTTCAGCCGTGGCTGCCAAACTGTTAAATGCTGTTTTTGCAGCACGGAGAGCAGAGCAGGGACGGAGGGCCCAGAACAACCCCACGTGGCTCTCCCGTTGCCTGTTTGGTTTGGACTGGTCCCTTGGCTGGAGAACCCAAAGCTTCTTGCAGGCAATAACAGACTAATCACTTAATACACTGCTCAGAGCAACGAGTGTTGTTGTTGTTTGATTCCGGTATTTTTAGGAAGAGGTAATCCTGGATATTTGCATCTCATTTCCCAGAATGCCCTAGGGCTTTTCCAGCAGTTGGAATCTTACAGGATAAACATCTTCCCCTGATTGTAATTGCATTATTAAATATGATTGCTCTCCTCTTCCTTGAAATTTTTTTAAAAGCAGCAACAAAGAACACTGCCAGCAGGCGCCCTGTTGACAGCGCGGAGGAGAACTGCACCACAGAGACAGGCAGGAGTATTTCACCTTTAACTTCTAGAGGCAAAAAAGACTTCTAAGCTAGGGAGTGTCACACCACCACACAAAAGCTTAGTCTTCTAAATAACCGCAACCATAGGAAGCCTTCAGCTATCAAAAACTGAGGCCAACACAAATGATTATTTCCTTTTCAAAACACATTGCAATAGCTCTGAGAAATCCCATCAAAGATCAGGGTTCTGTTACTGTAAATCCTAAAGACACAAATAACCATAATCATAGAAAAGTCACAGTGTAACTGCAGTCAGGGAAAGGGAGGAGCCTGACACGCTTCTGGACCCACATGAATGTGCTGCTCAGTTCTAAAATTGCACCAAACAATTTCTTACACCTAAAACACAGCAATTAACTCAGACTCTGCATGCTCCAGTGACTCGGCTGCTTAAATTCCTTTCCCTCTAGAAAGTTCCTCTTTATAATGCCTCACTCTGCCTTTCACAGCCAAGGCTCCCAGTTTGGTGAAAATGGCAGGAAACAAGAATGCTGACTATCTGCTCTCAGCAATAACTGGCACGAGTCCCACCTTCCAGCATTCAAACAAACAAACCTCCAAAACCAACAAACACACCACAAACAAACAAACAAAAGCAAAACCAAAGAACATCAAAGATAATTCAGTGTGCGTGCACATTGCTTCACTGCAAACCCTACTGATTAGGAAAAAAAAGAATAAATAATGCATATAAATCATATTTGAGAAGTCGTGGCAGCCCAGTGACGTTGCCCTGACTGAAAAACGGGAAATAGAACTCTCAAAAAGGAACTGAAGAAGAGGTGAGGAGCTACAGGCAGGTCAGTCTCACCTCTGTGCCAGGCAGGACCATGGAATGGCTCCTCCAGGACCATGCCAAGGCGCTGCACCTCAGCCGGGACAATCCCAAGCACAGGTACAGGCAGTGCAGCATGGATGGCGGAGAAGCACCTCAGGGTATTGCTGGACAGAAATTCAACATGCCCTGGCCACGTGCTGGCACGCAGAAACCCCCCGTGCCCTGGGCTGATCCCCCAGCATGGGCACAGGGGGGTTGGAGTGAGATGACCTCTCCAATCCAAGCCATTCCACGACTTGTATCTTAAAGAGCAGTTACACAACCATGATAAAATATACAAAATCTAAATATGCATTTCCACCTTACTTGCGTATTTTTGGAAATGAAAACAGACTTTCTGATGAGAACTCATGTGACAAGAGTATGAATTGTCATCTCTTTAAAATAGGGAAAACAGCTCTTCCTGCACTTCATGGGACTTCTCCAGGTACAGTGAGGAGTTTGGTTCATGGATACTCTTAGCCTTAACTTAGGAAAGCCTTATTCCTACACAAGCTGATCTATTTTCAAAGTCCTCACCGACACCGTGCACGCCATGGTTATATTGCTATATCACAAATATTTACAGTTACACACACACATATACAGCAAAACATGCACATTCAGACTGTGCTTTATGCAGAATCTTGTGCTTAGTTATTTATGTGTCTTTCCATAGAGCATTAAGATAATTCCCTGCAGAAACCCAGCTGGATTGGGGGCAGGAAGAGAACGTGCCACAGCAAACTGCACACTCTAAGTAGCAGTTAAACTGCTTGAGACCACTTTTCTGCTCTCAAGAGCCTCCGCTCAAGTGTTTTCACCAGGCTTTCCATGTCTAACAGCCTCATGACATGGGAATCAGTAATGCTTCTTCAGTGTACTTTAAAATAAAGTTAAACATCTATAAAGCAAGGCCTCCCATACACCAGATGGTCTAACCTCTTGAGTGTCAAACTCCTTCTGTGTCAGGCAGCCCAATTAAAGGGACGTTTATAGCAGCATGCCTCTCTCCACTGTGCCCTGCCTCCCACTTCAGCCCCAACGTCCCAAAGGGTAATTGCTCAGCACACAATTACAAACACCAGTTTGCCGTGGTTCTTTCTCCCCAGCCTCTAATTGGGACAAACTATGCTGATGGTTAATCTAACTCCTGGGCCTCAATGAAGAAAACTGTTAAAAAGAGAAGACCTTAGAGAAAACATGAAGATCTTCAGCTAACTACCATAGCTCCAGTTCTCCTGATTAGGATCATTGTGTTTCAACCTCTTGAGCTGCACCAAAGGTCTCGGTCATTTCCAAAAGACCAAAAAGCAGACATGGCAAATAAATAGCAAAAGAAAAATCATTGTGTTCCAGAGCTGTGCCATCACTGAAGCGGGATATGCTGCAGTATAAGAGAGTGCCTTGGACAAGTGTAACCTGTCACACCAGCCAGTCCTCACAAAATGCATCAGCAGTTCCATTTCCCAAGCCCAGGAGCAGCCACAGCCAGCCTGGGGTGGGACCAGCAGGACACCAGCAGTGTTCCCATGTCTGAGGTGGACCAGGCATGGGCAGTGCTGGTGTGAGAGCTGGGGGGTGATCAAGCACAGCAGAGCACCAGGCCAGCAGGAGCTGCTGAGGCTCAGGACAGCAGCCCAGAGAGAGGGTTTTGTGCAGCCCTGGCCTGTCCCAGTGCTCCTGAGGAACCAGAGCCATCTCCTCCTCACACACTTCTCCTGAGGCTCTCTGCACCACATGGGATGTGTGTGGTCACTCCAGCCATACAGAGCTTTTGGGCATGAGGTCAGTGGAGACAGAAGGGTTGGTGAGCCCTGTTTCATGATTTGCCAAATGTCTCCAATTCTTTTTCCAGCCTACAGGAGCTCCTTCTACCCCTGATGTACAGAGGGGAGATGGTAGTACAGAGCTTCCAAACTCTGCCCAGGAACCTCACAGCAAAGTACAACAGACTTATGTTGTACTATGAACTTAATGTCTTGACACCCTCTGAAGTGAGAACGCCCACTGAGCTCAGTTCTGGGTCTGTTTCTGGAGGTGGAGGGTGACAGTCACTGTACTGTCATGACAGAAGATGGTCAGATGCTTTGGAACAGGTCTGAGGTACAAAGCAACACAACCACTTCCCACCCACCACATGTCAGCCCCAAAAACAACAGCGTTTGCAAAGAGCCACGGCTTTAATGCCCGAGAAAGCATTGCTGAAAAAGGCAATCAGACACTCATGAAAACATAATCCTCTTCATCCCCAGGTGCGTGTTTCTGAGATGATTTACTGTATTATGATAAAGGGAATCTCACTTTCAGAGACTGCAGGCTGGAAGACAGGGCATTACACACACGACAGCTCTTTTGATGCTGCTTCAGGAGGAGACTCTTTCCTCCCTGCTGCTCAGAGGAACATTGGCAGCACAGGCAGGTTCTCGAGAGGTGGCCTCGTTCTTCAGGGCTGCTGGATTCAGCAATTTAAAGCAGATTACAAGAAATGGCTGGTTGTTTTAAACTGGCTGCAGCCTGTACTCAAGCAAGGAAAACGACTGATGAAAGAGCTTCTTCCTACTTCTCTGTAATGTTGCTGGGGGTTAATATTTGCTACTGAGACAGAACCAGTGATACCTTGTGGGTGGAAGGACAGTAACACTTAGAGACTAGAATAAAAAACTACACTCCTCATGAAATGAGTTTCATTCCCAGCTCAGCATCAATTTATTCTACTAGAAAAAAACCTGACTGATCAGTTTAGAGTGGAGTCTTCACCAAAAGCACAATTTATGACTACAGCTTTACTAGCATCACTCTGTAGGTTTCCAGGTATGTAAAATTACAGTTAAATACACAGTGGCAGAATTAGCTGTGAGTTTCTTGAGCACTCTGGAAACCACAGACTCAATTTAAGTGCAGAGTTGTTCTTGTTATTACTATCAAAATTGAAGCATTCATTTAATGTGTGGGATATGCTAAAAAGGAGTGACAGGTGATTGCTGCCTATCAGAAAGACTAAAGGGAAAGGATAACATTTCTTAATCAGGAGGATTAAATGCACCAAATCATCATGCCAGGTATTAGCTATTTTTCGGCCACTTACAGAGCAGAGCAGCTTATTGTGTGCCTAAAACCCCAGCATCACAGAAAGCTGTTTCAATCAGCATTACATTCTCCAGCTGAGAGGCTCTCCTAAAAAGCTGTTAAGGGTAAATTTGAAACAAGGCTTTGAAAATGTGCAGAAGTCAACCCACTTCCACACTCATCTTGCTCTTTTGACCATGTTGATCAGTGTGATGGGATTTAATACCCCAGCCTTGAGCTTGTGAGAGAACCATAGAGCTGGAACTTAGTTCTGCAGGTTCAGTCTCCTCTGAAAATATTCACCCTGCATGAAGCTTTTAATAATTTCTAAAACCTTCAACTTACACAGGAGGATCAAAGGACAGACAGAAAGAGAATCCAGTCTCCACTACCCTGCCTTCCTTTCCTCTAGACAGATGAGCTCCACCCAACACATCTTTTATGAGGGATGCAGGAGAAAGAAGTAGGCTATACTTTAATCAGTGTGGGTGCATGAAGAACATTTCAGCGGGTGCATTTCCAACTGCTTTCTCGACTTCCATCTCCCATTCTGAATTGCAGCAGCCTCCCTGAGATCTGCAAAAGTGAGCTACAAACCTCCTGAGAAGAAATTTCCCTTGGGAGATCCACCACCTCCAACTTTGCTCCGAGCCAGAGACACTGCAGGAACAATTCCCTGTGGGACTGAACATTCCTTCCCTGCTGGAAAGAACAAGTGCAGACATACAGAAAGGAGTGGGAGGTGGAGGATGGGGGACGAAGCCCAAACTTTTTCATCCCTGAAGGAAGATTCACATTTCTGTGTTTGAAAGGGGTTGTGGGAGAAGGTGGGCAGGACTGTAATTGCATCCAGATTGTTTTGTCCTTCCCCACTTCATCTCGCTGGCAGGTCTGACTGTCAGTACCCTCAGCTTCCCAGCCCTGCACCAGCTAATTGTGGTCCTTACACACACACCCCCAGATCTAACTTGACACAATGCTGGATAATTGGCACCTCAAGAGAACAGGGAGAGATGGGCACTGAATGTGAATTACCTCCTGCACCTGCAGCAGGAAGATCCTCTGAGAGAGAGGCTGAAGTCACTGGCAGGGAGCTTGCCCTGTGCCCAGGGACACAGTGGCAGGTTTGCAGACAAAATGACGACTTAATTTTCCAGTGCTGCCAGTCTAAAGGTCCTAAACCCAAATATTTCCTGACAGGAAAAAGAAGGCCAAAATGAAAGCTGAGCAGTGGGCTTGGGCAGGAGAAGGGGGAGGGGGTATAGAGAAATATAAAGAAATAGATATTTAATAGTGGAGTTTAGACTGTAAGTGAAAAAAAGAATCACAACATTCTCACTCTGCCTCCTTGAAGGAGCTCACACTGTGCCTGTGCATTTCTGTTGCCTGTCAAATGGAAAAATGTAAGTGGGACATTCAGCTCTTGAATCAATGTTTATTCGATAAGGTCAGTGCCAGAAAAACAGGTTTCAGTCTCAAGTGTGGGAAAAGACTGAATAGCTGCATACAAACAACGGCAACACATCTACACTTTCCCCACATTTCCCAACCTTCACTGCAGAACTGACCCAGCCCTGCAGGAACCCTGTTACCTCCCAGCTCAGGCACAGGGTAGGGAGGGCTCGCTGCTCACAGTAATTGCCACAGCACACTGGTTTGCACAAAAGAGAGCAGTTTCTGGTTTACTCACAAATATTTAAGTGCAAGATAAATCAGCACAGCCCAGAGCATGACAGCTTTCCGGTCTGTCTTCAGCCTCCACATCCTCACACTCACACCTGGCTCTGGCACCCTGGGCTCCATCTCCCACTCCTTTTCCCTTCATACCTTTAAAGAAACCAGACCTTTTTTAACCATCGGATGCAGCATGTGACCCATAAGGACATGAAAACCTTGGAAACAGCCTAAGAGGTGGAGCACCCTTCAGAGAGGGGGATCACGCCGCCCGTTCTCCCTGGGGGACGGCAGTGGTGGCAGAGCCACGTCTGCAGCACCTGCTGGGGGAGGCTTCTGGGGCTGCTCTAAGGTCCTTGTCCCCAGGGCGTGACCGAGCTGTGCTCAGGCTGGACCACGGAATGGGCCCGACCAACTGGAACTCTGCCCTTGCAAACAGGATGGGGAAGGAAGTCCTCTGGGAAAGAGACGGGAGCAGCAGAGCACAGGGGCTTAGCAATGCAAGCAGAGCAGAGGACACAGTAAATGGAAGAAAAGACAACGATCAGAATTGGTGCTGGTCAAACAAGGAGCAAATTTGCCCTTTGAATGTGACAAGATGGCTCTAAATAAATAATAAGAACATAAAGGTCACGATCTCTGTGCAAACCTCCCACTGCCATCAGGAAAAGTCCATTACAGACTGTGATTTCAGGAGCACTGAATTTTATATCCTGGTCTGCAAGCTTGAATTTTATAAGATATGATTGTTTCCTTCAGTCTCTGTTTTTGACACTTTATCCACACTGACACTTGTTAATCTTCTATATTCCCTCTACTGTTATGGAAGATCCCCTATTCTATAATGATGCTGCCAGTTACAGTAACTCCCTGAAAAGACAAGCAAACACTTTCAAAGAAACAAAAAAGATTTGTGTTCTAAAAGTATAAAAAAAAACCTAAAGAAAGGCAGAAACAGATGGCCAGTCACTCATAAAGAGTATTTCAGAGGGCCTATCATCTATTTTCAAATGCAATTTTCACGTTCAAGTGTATCAGAAAGTCCATGGAATTTTGATTGTTAAGGGCCAGACTCCATGAAGAAAATGTAACCTGGGCACATGAGTGAATTTTAGCAGTGGTCTTCCACTACACATTTGTCACCTATCTATTGAAATCCTTGGAGACTGTGTGAAGTAGTGACTTAGAATTCAAGCAAAAGTCCACAAAAGCCAGGCTTTAATGCCGGTTGCACTGCACCATCACACAGGAGTTCTTTCCCGTTCTTTGTTACTCTGCTGGTTTTTGGGAAAAAGATTTTTTCGAAGCAGACACCTGCATTGGCCCAATGATGAAACTTGCATGTGAAACTCTGGCAGAGGAAAAACCTCCATGAATGATGGCACAGTTTGTTGTATTTCTGCTCCGCCAGTACTCATATTTTTTATTTAGTGACACTACCTCAAGCTATTATTTGCTTACAACCAGTGCTTCTTGACTTCCAAGAACTCAGGCAAATTCCATGAAATACAAGAGCAATTAACTTTGTTGAGAGGAAAAGAAGTCTCATGTCAGGTTGCTCTGGTGACAGAAGTGGCTCCCACATGTCCCAGGGGCTGATCCTGTCTCTGGTGTGATGAGGCACAGCACAGAGGGCTGGAACTGAGGGACTGCTCCAGCTGAACACATCCTGAGCTGCACAGCCAAGAAATTACACCAGGACCGTACACTGGCCTGTGTGGACTCAATTATTTTAGTTACAATTAATCAAGAGGAAGAAGCCACGTGATGCAGTTTGTGATAGTCATAAGATGGACGTTTAAAGAGAAGAAATGGAAGAAGAGACAAGAATCTCTTTGCCTGCATTTAACTTTCTAAACTTCATCCATTTTTTCTCACTTCTGACAATTAGAAAAGCCCTTCTCCTCCTTATATGCATAGAACAGAAACAGTCCCCAGTGAGACTTCACAGGCATTTGCCTGTTCCTTAGAACCCAGGAGGATGCACAAACACACACACCAAAGTTCAGCAGCTTACAGGGTATCCAAACATGCTCCAGCCACACCAGTGAGCTTTCACCGGTCTTACAGAAGCAAAACTAGTATCTCAGTCCCTGATTTCTCATTCTTGGCAAGATATTCCCTGCAAAACGAAGTGGAAAAGTAAGGTAATAGAAGGACCACCCTGCACCTCCCTGCAGCTGTTTGAACATTCTTTTCTCATGTAATTTTGCTGGTAACAGGATGGCAGTGAAGACTGCTTTGGCAAGGAACAAACCCAGGAGAAGCCACACCAAGGAGATGGTGCCTAAGCCCCCTCAGGTGCACAAAACAGTTTTCATATTGTTAAATCATTTTCTTAAGGATGAACACTAGGACACAAAAAGACAAAGAAATCAAAAGCCACCTCTGTCACAAGAAAAGCAACATCTGCTTCACTATCCCCCCATGCTCAGGTACATACATGATGGTGAGGAGGAGGAGGAGGAGTTAAAGAACACCACAGGTTTTCAGACATTCCTCTGACACAATACTCCCACGTGTGTTCACAGCCTAAGCTCCCCAAAAGCTCCGAGCAGTAGCTGAGGGTTCTGCTGTTTTACAGAGGGAGAAGCAGTACAGGGAGACCAAGGGTCTCCTGATGTCACACAGGAAGCCTGTGGGGAAGGAGGGAGCCGAAGACATCTGGCTAACATCAGCTCCAGAGGTCAGCACAGGGAAGGTAATGAGATGCCTCCGTGCCAGAAGCTGAGTTTCATAAAGCAAACATCTCACAGAAGTTGGAAAAATCACTGCAGCGAATCACACTCACTCAGTATTCAGAGACACGCTCACATTACAACCACAAGCACTTATTTAATTAGAAAAATGATCTAATTGAGATGCATCCAAAATTGCCTCCGATACAACACAAGCAATAACATACGTAGCTAAGAAAATATGCAGGCTATGAAGGTGTCTGGGTTTGTGCGTGTGAGGGAAGGAACAAGGGTAAATTGTCAGACTTGCTCAGCAATAACGCTGAATACATTTATTAAACACAATCAAATTTTACAAGGCACTGAAGTGATAACACTGTAGCAGTGGAAAGTGCAAGCAGCAATAAATATCTTGTAAACACAGGGGTCACAGGCCCAGGTACTTATGAGCATGGGAAGGGTGGCTTACTGTGAGCAGGATGCTCCAGTGCCTGAGCAGCGAGCTCTCTTTTCTTGGAGAAGGGGTGAAACAAGACAGGAGGGATTATTATTTAATTTATTGCAATAAATCAGGAGTCAAAGCAATTCAAAGGAATTTGTATCTTATCACTATGTAAAGAAAAATCAAACCTCTATCATTTCAGATCTAAATACAATTACAGGAACAAAATAGCTTTATGTTTAAACCATCTAACTGAGCTTGACAGATGGATACTGTTTATATCCATTTGTATTTATTGTACATAGTAAAAGACTGCAGCTGTTCTTTCAACACCTAGCTGCTTCCAGGGTGTTTGGAGCTGTATATAAATGTAACAGAGTTTTATGGATAAATATATTCCATGGAATAAACATGGTGAAGATACTGTGATAGAACACGTATTCACATTAAAAACCATCATACCTTGAACTGCTTCCTATGGATCTTTAAGCACTCCACCAACGTGTGGATAGAGCACATGCGCTCTCACCCTACAGACACAGAATTAAAGCCGGGAGATCAGCGCTGCCCACGGGTGTGTCAGGAGCTCGGTGCGAGCGCTGGGATTCAGCCAGGCTGCGGCTGCGGGCTGTGTGCCCAGTGCCTCCCCTGCACAGCTTCCCTGCCGGAGCGCACAGCACGCGGAGCCGGCGCAGGGAGCACCCCGGCGCAGGGAGCACCCCGGGGCACGGAGCACCCCGGGGCACGGAGCACCCCGGGGCACGGAGCACCCCGGGGCACGGAGCACCCCGGGGCACGGAGCACCCCGGGGCACGGAGCACCCCGGGGCACGGAGCACCCCGGGGCACGGAGCACCCCGGGGCACGGAGCACCCCGGGGCACGGAGCACCCCGGGGCACGGAGCACCCCGGGGCACGGAGCACCCCGGGGCACGGAGCACCCCGGGGCACGGAGCACC
Source organism: Donacobius atricapilla (assembly GCA_013397315.1). Classification (NCBI taxonomy): domain Eukaryota; kingdom Metazoa; phylum Chordata; class Aves; order Passeriformes; family Mimidae; genus Donacobius; species Donacobius atricapilla. The sequence goes on along the minus strand of WBMY01009985.1, from coordinate 361,188 downwards.
CCGGGGCACGGAGCACCCCGGGGCACGGAGCACCCCGGGGCACGGAGCACCCCGGGGCACGGAGCACCCCGGGGCACGGAGCACCCCGGGGCAGGCAGCACCCCGGCGCTCCCTGCCTGCTCCCTCCCCAAGCCAAAGCCAGGCCCTGGCTGCCTCTCCATCACCAGCCCCAAGCACTCAGTCCTGCCGGAGGAATTCCTGGCACAGCCTCTGCCTGACAGCGAGCTGACCTGCACCAAATCTGCCCCCACCGGCCAGAGGATCAGGAAGAAGCCTGTAATTAGCAGAGATCTAATGGCACACCTCATCAGAGAGGTTTTGCGTACACGTGAACTCATGTGTCACACTGCTCCTCCCGCAAATGGCCCACCAAGCCAAGGCTCCCACTCTCAGCCCTGAGCGTTTTCCTGGGGTTTCACCTGCCCCGAGCCCTGGGACATGCTGCCCACTGTGCAGGGTAAGAAATAACTGCACCACTGCACGTGGCTAAGCTTCAGGTACTTTTTTTCTTTTAAATTTCACAAGTAATTGTGGAGCATGCTCCACCGCAGTCTGTGTTTCCAGAACTGGGTAACAACAGAAAGGTAGAGGGTGACATTAGCTGGGAAAAAAAGAAAGTTAAACTGAAGGCTGCAGAGGGCTGGAAGGTGAAACAATCTGAGGATAAGACTGTTGTGGGAGTCCTCTGGAGGCAGCTATTTTAGGTTGCTGAGGCTCCTACCAAGAATTTCAGTGCAGGAAATGGAGCATTTTTCCTGTTACGGATTGCTCCCTCACCTTCATAGTCCCTATACCCCAGGCTGTCAAAGTGCTGTGTAACCTACTTCAATGCTTTTCAGAAAACACAAACAAATTTTATGGAGCTCTCTGGACAGGAGGAATGGAAAGATTTTACTGGGAGAGAAGAGCTGGTAATCTGGCAATGAAAAAGATGCTGGAACACACTAGAAAACAGATCAGAAATGAAGTATGACTTATCTGGAAACAAGCACACAGGCAGAAATGGGGAGGAGTAGTATGTGGGGGGAAATCGAACTGCCTTTCTGCCTGAATTGCTAAACTATCAGTCATTCCTAAGCAGTGTGAAATCACAATGTTCATTTTAAAATCCTCATCAACTGATAGCCAAATTATTTTTTAATAGAAAGGGAAATCCTCATCTCCATTCTGTGCCTGTGGAAGGGGCAACATAGGAAGAGAAAAATGGAAGGGAAAGGAGAGGAGAGCTGGCCCGCCAATCCCATATGGCCAACACAGGAACCGAGTGCAGGCTCCCTGATTCCCAGACAAGAGGCGCATCCCCAGCGGACCACCATCACGTTTGATCTGGAAATGTGCACATGCACGCACACGGAGGCAGCAGCAGCATAATCAGGGCTGTCCTGCCCTGCCACCAAGGCCTGAGCTCTGCAATGAGAGCCATCACCTGGACAGCTGAGAGGCACCTTCGCAGTGCTGCCAGGGCGGCTCTCCCGAGGGGAGCCGTGTCCTGCTCCTTCACAGCCGGGCCCCAGGGGCTGCCGCATCCTCGGCAAGGATCATTATTAGCCCAGCTCTTCCCTGGCCGTGGCCGCCCAACTGCGCCTGCCAGAGCTACCCTGTCGAATTTCAAAGCTGCTACACCAGCATCCTAAACACAGAAACCACACTCCATTGCCATTCTTCCCCACGAACGTTTTTATAGCAGACAGCAGTTTCTACTTAGGCAGCAGACAGAGCAGAAAACACTGCTTGAAATGCTTTTGAAGTGGAGATGGGACCGTAAGAGCAGATGCCTCCCCCTCCCTCCAGGGAGCGCAGATGGGGATGCAGTTCTGCTCTGGAGCTCCAGCATTTGGCTCTTTCAAAACACCCTGAAACTTCTGGCAAGGGCTGGGCATTGGGGTTGTGTCTCCTGTGGGAGGAGGGTGCTTAAGCACGACTTGGTTGTGAACGCCGGGCGCAGCAGAGGAGCAGCAGCTCCGAGGGGCGCAGCAGAGCACAGCCCGTGCCCGCAGAGGGGAGCGGGGCTGAGCACAGCAGGGCTCTCTCCTGGGCCGGGCAGGGCACCAGCGCCCGCGGGCATCGGCACAGCCCCGGGCACTGCCGGACTGAGCGCAGGCATCGTGCCCCGGGAGGCTGCCCGGAGCACAGGCCAGCCAGAGTGAAAGGGATAAAGTGGGAATTTATTACAAAGGCCTTCAAAGGACACACCTTGGGCAGTACAAGAGCCTGGCCATGGCTACACCCAAGATGGATAATGGGTCACGAGTTTTCACACTTCTAAGTTTCGGTCCATTTCCATATTGGGGTTAATTGTCCAGTTACAGTCTCCGGTTTTGCAGTCCCATCCTCCCAGTTTGCTCTCCTCAGTTCGCTGCTGTTTGCACTTTCTGGGCCTGAAGCTGCAGCGGTGTCCTTGGTTCTGGGGCTGGAAAAGGATTGTTTTGTCTGACTGCACTGTGAGGAGAACTTGCTAACGCTTTATATAAAGTTCAGAGTCACACACTAATGCAGTTCAGAATCTGGAAAATATGAAACCTGAAACTTAAGGCATCAGGCATAGCGAGTCTTAGAGCACCTTTGGAAAATCATTTGGAACAAAACAAATCAACAAAGACCCTTGAAGTTGTTTGTTTCTGCTCTAAGTTCTGCAAATAACAAACAAGGTGTCTGCACAGAGGTTCCAGCCAACAGCTGCCATTAACATACATAAATCTTCCGTTCAAAGGAAGCCTCCAGCAGTCAGTTTTTCTATCTTAATTTGATTCTTTTGACTTTTCCATCCTGTCTGTTTTCATCTTTCCTCATTAAAAGAATTTTTTAAGAAAAGATTTTTTTTAAAAAAAAGCCAAACATGGCTAATTATTTTAATGAGCTACCAAAAAAAATATAGTTGCTTTCTACTCTGAATATAAGCAAATGTCAACATTGCATGGGGAGCAGAGGCAGCACAGCATCTTATTACTATACCATCAGCTCCTATATTTGATTAATGAAGACTCACAGGACTAATTTTACGCTGCTTCATTAAAAGCCTGGGGCAATTAGCATAAAGGTTAGGCGACTACATTATTAAAATGTTATTTTTTAAAACAAAATAATTTGCTTTTTTTCCTTTTCCTTTGGAAAAAAAAAAAAAAAGCACACGCTAGACAGACAAAAGGAGTTGCTGTCTTTTTCAGCTTCTTATGTAGAGAAACATGAATTGCTAAATCTCATCAAGGATTTTAGCAAAGCAGCAAAGCAGCTGCCCGATCCCTACAAAGGGGCAAAGGCAGTGCTCTCCTGTAAAGCAACACACAAAGGGAACAAACAGCCTCTCTGCTCAGAGCACAGGGTGGTGATAAACTTAAAATTCAGCCAGCACCTAGAGGGAGGGAGAGAAATCGCTCATTCCAAACAGCACATCCATTTCTCACACAACTAAACCTGTCTTGCAAACCTCTCCAAATGATGATCAAAGGTAAAAGCGCATATATGCAACACTGCAAGAGCTGAAGTGTACATCATAAAAAGGCAGAGGCATCTCCTATTCTTTGAGGCTTTATTGAAAGAACAGAGGAAGAGCTGCTTCTGAACTTGCAGGTGAACAAACCTCTGAGAGCACAGAACACTGGCAGCCTTGCTGTGCTGTTGATTCAGCATCCTGCTGGACAACACAACGGAGCAAGGGTCAAACCACTTCCCCACTTCCCTGCTCCACTCCTCCTCTCCTTCCTCAGCTTAGCAGCTCTCTGAAAACCAGCTTCCTCCCAAGCCTCCTCCTCCTCCTCCGCTACAGCCCCAGGAATGGAATAAAAACATAAAAAAGCAGCAGCAGCCCTAAGGAACAGACTTGATGAAAAAGAAAAGCTAACTGCCAGACAACGCTTCAGTCTGCTGCGGAGCTGCTTGGCACGTGGGAGGACTTGCCAAGACGTGCACAAGGCTCTGCTCTGCCTTCAGCGCCTGCTGGCACTCCAGGGGTTAAAGCAATCTAAGCCAGGCCTGCTGGAGAAGCACTACAGCAGGAAGAAAGAGCTACAAATGATTTTTCTTGGCAAAAGCAGCTCATTGGAATAGTAGAAGGATTGTGCTTACTGCTCATATATAAATGCCAAAATGAGCCTTGCTGACGCTTTCCTGGCGCGCCCAGCCCTGCCAGCGGCCCAGCACTTCACCCCAGCCTTGGGAGGGACAGAAGGACACGCGAGGTGCTCCTTCCCCGGCAGCCAAGCCCTCCTCTCAGGCGGCAGCATCCAGCCTTTAATGGAAAGCACCCATCCACCAGCACGGCACGGATTCAGCCCAGCTCTCCCTTTCCCCAGCAATGCCTGATTTGTGTGGCCACTCTTTGCGGACGGGGTTCTGTGAAGCCACCAGCACGCATGAATTCTGGGGCATTCCTGAGGACTCATTTTAGACAAGATCAAGTCTGCTGAAACATCAGAATTTTGCAACTTGCTTAACCAGCAGCCAGGCTTTTCCCTTACCCTGTTCTTCCACCCCTAAGTCATCCTGGCCAAGAACTGGCAGGGACTTTAAGGTAACCCTTTCCCTGGTCCTCATTCCCAGGGTACACAGCCCAGCAATTCACAGGCCTTGAGAGCTGGAAGCTACATCCAGATCATCATGTTTAATAGACACTAATCTTCCTAAAGGTCTAATCCCCTTGTAGTGCTTCTTTAGACTCACACTTCTGACTTCCACAGAAGTTTCACATGAGTTTTGTAATTTCATTTTGCCCTGCTAGAAGAACAAAAAAAGGAAAAGAAGGGGAAAAAAAAGCTTATCAATTGCAATTCCTATCCAACTTACGCCAACTGATATGATTTAATTATTCACTATTTCATCATATGAAAAAGTGGCTCCACAGGCAGGGCAGAAGTTCATGGCAGGGCTTTAAGAAGATGAAGGTCAAATGGCTATTTTGGGAGTAATTATTTCGTTCAAAGGCACATGTGATGCAACCTTGGCTTTTGCCTGTGGGCTGCTCTGGTGCCTTGAACAGCAATGGCTGAAGTGTCTTTGCAGCTGAGGAAAGAAGGTGATCCCCACCTGTGCCAGAGGAACTTCCCTCTCCTGGTGCCAGGCTCACTGAGGCTCAGTGCTCCGTGACTGCTCCCTCACCTCCTGCCCCCTCTCTCCATATGGAGCTGCTCTCTGACACATTCAGACTCAGCAGCATCCATCAGCATTTTGCTCTTCTTTTTAACCCCTCCTGTTTCCCTTGCAGAGATGGATTTCCTTTTTTGTTCCTGACAACCTACAGCCCAAACCAACTCTTTCTCTCTCGCTCTCCATCAGGAATGACAATACATGCCCGGAACTTCTCCAAGTATCACAGTGGACAGTGATGACTATTCTTAAAAAGGCAACTAAGAGGAACAACTTCTTGCCAGTGGATTTATACCAGGCTCCCCAACTCCAAAAATACACGTTTGCAAACTGGAAGGGAGGAATCAGTTCTCTTAGATCATCTGCTGCAGCCCTGCACCACGAGTAGCAGCTCTCTCCTGGTTAGCTTGGTTCTTCTAGAGCCCCTACAATGCCAAAGATTAAATCCCCAAACCTCCACATCTCTTCAGGAAAATAAAATGGGCTAAAAGCCATGAGAAAAAACTGTAAGTAATTTTAGCAATAAAACCAGAAAATCTTTACTGGTTCCACTTTTTTTTTTTTTTTTTTTTTTAACCAGGCTTTGATTGATTTCTGTGCCAGGATTATTAGGAGCAACTCCTATTAGCTGTGACTTTTTTTCCCCACATTCACATCAGAAATCCATGCTGCCCTGCAGCAATGCCCACTCAGACTGGAAGGGTTTATCATGAAAAGATCACCTCACATACTCACCCCCAGCAAGCCTCCTTAGCGTGATCCAGTACAGCAGGGCTGCACAAAGAGGAAATGCTTGCAAGGTGGTCAGGTTTTGTGTAAATATTTACATCCAGCATGGGGCTACTGGGACTGTCAGATTGCTTTACAAAAGAAAAACACATTTTCCCTGCTTCCAGCCTGGGGAGGAGGAGAGCCACATTCTCAAAATGTCAGAAGGGAAGATACCGTGCTGCAAGTGGGAACTCAGCTTGGACCTGCTATCTCCAGGATCAGAATCATAGTAGTAGAAGCTAGGGAGGGAAAAAAATAAAGATCCAGAGAAGGTTCACTGTGCTGCTGTTGCAGAAAAGAGAAATTCAATACTACAGCCTGGGTTGTTAGGAGGAGGAGATGGTGTGATGGCAGAACAGAGAAATCTACCAGAAAAATTATCAGCACTGACAGGAATCTCATCCCCATCACTAAAGAACACCCTGAACTGCCCTGATCTCACAGGGCCCTTTTTCTAACTCCATTCCTGGGCCTGGAAGCTCAGCAATCAGTCTTGTAAATTTTCAATTTTCAAATCCAGGCAGGAGGTTTGTTTTTTCTTGAGCAATGTGCCAATGCTATTTTGTGCTGTACAGCTCCCAGTATTTTCTTAAGTGTCTTGAGAGGCTTGGCATGAAGGGCACTGTGGAAATGGAGCTTTAACTGATTGGTTCCAACTTCTGCCTTGTAACCTCCCTTCAAAATGAGGGATTTCAGCAGCAAGAGATGCTCCTTTCCCTGCACACACCAAGAGCAAATCTTGTTCCAGCAGTGCCGTGAGCAGTGTCCCTCCCTGGCAGGGTGGTGACCATCATCTCCATCCACCGAGCACCACGAGTGGCTCCAGTTCCGAACAGAGCCCTCACCCTCTCTCTGCCCACATCACAAGGCACACTGGATATTTCTCTTCCAGGGAGCCAGCTCCAAGGACTGGCTGACAGCGTCCCTCCCCACGCAGAAACCATGCACAACCACGTGGGGAAGAACTTGTCCAGCTAGCGGAGAGGTCAGCCTCCATCACAGCTTCGAATTCACTACTAAATGAACACACCAGAGCCCACTGAAACGAGCTCGGCTAATTGGAGGTGTTGGGGGATGACTAATTCATAATGAGCCATGGCCAGGCAAACTCCTCCTCTGCTTGCAGACCCGTGTGCACTATCCCCAGCTGCCATCCTGACCTGCAGGTCAGATCCACAGCATCGCTGGGAGCAAGGAGCAGGGATAAAGGGAAAATTGTATAATGCTTTCCCCCATTAACACTTGACTTTGGGCACAGAGCATCGCACTGTTCTTTGTCCAGCATCTTTAAAGATTTTTGAAAGAATATACTAATTAATCTGTGGAGGAATTCAGGCAAGATTGCTTTAAGCATTTTTAGTTTAAAAATGCAGTGTTGTCAAGCACTTTCTTTGTTGCTGGTTCACAACATTCTCATGTGTTTGAGGCTATTATACAGGAGCATAAAGCATCAGTAAACCCCAAGATTAGGCAACAGCATTAAAACACATAATATTTGGAGGCTCCACAGTATTATTATTTAATGACAGTAATTTTCCTGCCTTTCGTCCAGAAGGACCCTGCAAAGTAACAGTTCTCCCAAAATACAAGAGCAGCTGCCTGTGAGACGGGACAAAGCAAAAACCTTTGTAGTGACTTATCCGTGGAGAAAAGGAAATGACAACTCTTGTCCATAGGAAGATACTACTGAAATTCAGCTAAGTGGGATGAATCCAGAATTCACTGGAGAGAGCATCTGAGGATTTCTGCTTATCAAAGTTTTGCTGCTGATCCACAGGCATAAAGCTAATAGTCCTGGTAGTAATATTAGTAATAATAATAATCATCACCATCAAAACAAGCCTTCTGGGTATACTTGCCTTGTCACTTCTTATGTACAGTGATCACATCTCAGTGATAGCCCTGGTCACTTCCAGAGCAACTTCCACCCAATAGTGTCAATACATCTTACAACCATTAACAAATTATGCTGTGTTTTGAATGCTAAGATAACGTTATTCTCCTTTCATGTCATGATTCAAAGTCTGTTGGGTTGTAAGAGAATTTGGATCAATTCTTCATTGCTTAAAAAAAAAATACCAAAACAACCACAAAGAACAAACAAGGAAAAAAAAAAAGTCAAAGTTATGCAAGGTGATCCGTGAAGGATTTGATTCTTGATGCTGCAGCTAAGAAACCAATTAGTGTCTGATTCAGGAGAAAATCAGAAGCAGCAATAGATACCTGTGCTAAACCAGAGCCCAGACACTTCCCAGAAGGGACATGAGCTGTGCAGCACGTGCAGAGCTGAGGAGGGGTGGCTGAGGGATGTGGGCTCAGTCACACACAGCATCACCCACGGGAGCAACCCAGAGCAGGTGTATCGCCCTCTGCTTGGTGCAGAACTAAAATCTGTCAAGAAACAGCACTTTTCCCACACATAAATACACCACTGTCAAGAAAGGGAAGGCCTCCTCCCTGCTTCTCTCCTTTTGCTTATTTTCCATTAGTCACAACACAAATCAAACTGCCAGGCTGCCAAAGCCTCCAAACAAGTCAGCAGTGCTGCTCCCCCTGGCAGCACCAGCACAAGGAGAGCTTTGGGATGGTGCCCGCACTTTGGGACAGCTCCACCAGCTGCTGTCCCTCCCTGCCCTGCCAGCCAGGGGCCCTGAACTGGACACCACCCAAACTCAGAGGAGTGGCTCCCGCACTACCAGCACAGCTGCTGGCTTGGGGTCACAACCAGGATCACCCAGCCCAACCAACCCCCCTGCTTTATACTGCACAACCAAAATATACAAACCCCCCAACCATCTGGCACTTCAAAAATTGTGGGTTGACATTAAGTACTTGATTTGCTACAAAATCAAAAGTATAAAGTGATGCAGAAATTAACATTTTACTTGTCCAGGTTGGGGTATTGCTTTAGATGTGGTGCTCCACTGCTATTTGCTCTAGGATTTATTTAACAGCTAGATAGAAATAAGTTGGCCTTCAAAGAAGAGCTTGAGTCTTCCCTTTAAGAAAACAACTGAAGGTATATCTCAGTACTGTATTATTTCCATGAATCCAGAAGAGGAGGAGGGTCTCAGTTTCATAAGAAATAAGATCAAGAGACTAAACTTCCAAGTGTTTGAGCTTTACTCTCATCGTATGTAGGAATTAATTTTATCACGTAAGTGGACATAGATGTCTCGCTTCCTATTAACTCCTAAGGAGTAAGAGCTAATCTTGAAACTACTACCGAAGAAAGTCACCTTAACACCATTTTTCATCTCTATAGATAAGGAGCTCAGACACTTTTCTAAGTCATGTGGTGTTTAATGCATTTCATAAAATAATTGGTTACTAAACTAACTTACATTCAGAGGAGTTTGTAGAATATGCTTGCAAAAGGAGAGCAGGGAAATCTTGTCTATCTTTATGGAGCTGGTTGGAATTTGCATCTGGGCCCTTGAACATTTTAGCTGCCCTGTTAATACCAGAATCCAAGTTTCAATTTTATCCTACCCGTAGACATCTTTCCTCACAGCTGCATAGCACACATTTAGTTAAATCTGATGACAGCAAGTCTCTTACTAAAAACAGACAGGCTCAGTTATCAAGCAGACAAGTATCTGAAGAAGTCCATATACCTTTAAACTTCGCAAACACCCAATTTGGGATGAAGGCTCCTATTTTATATTTTACCAAAGAAAAACTTAAAAATCCATTGACAATGCTGTACCAATCATCTAACCAGTAAAGCTGCCTTTGCTAACAGGTATTTTTCTCAACAGAAGATCTGCTCGTTTACTTTTGAATTTGAGTTTTGAAACAAGGGGTATTGCTTCATTGGCCATTGAAAAATAACCCACACGTGGAGGGATCCCAATTTTTCCACACTCATTAAATACCACTGTGTTTTTAAACATTCCCTCATCTGAAAGAGAGAGGAGCAGGAACAAAGGCAATGCTTTCTGTAAAGCCCTTCCCTTTCATATCAGCGCTTCAGCTTAGCGCTACAGTAATTGCCACATAATTTATTTAACTTCAGAACTGGTGTGCAAATAAGCTTTTGGATGCCAGCCACAGAGGAGTCTCCAACACAGAAACTATGAAGTCTTTTTCTTTATTAAATACCCTCAAATCAATGTCACAAGCAGTGATACCCAAGCATGCATGGGATTGGGGTCAGGAAAGGATTTCTTATACTCTGCCCACTTTTTGCTTAACGCTTTTAGCTTTGTGCACTGCACCTTTTGGGGTTTTACTTTGTTACTGACAAAATAATGTCATTAAATGCTAACAAATCAAATCCTTATAAGAACATTTACTTGTCCTGCTGGTTTTCTCTCCACCTCAAACTAACTTCTGTACACAAAATCACCTCAATGCAAACTCACTGAAAGAGTTTTAGGCTTTTTCTAAATTGATGAGATTTATGAAAGCCCAATTCAAACCATTCATCCAGGGCTGACTCTGGAAATTCACTCAGACTCACCTCACCTGGGCACTCTGCACGTTTGGAAGCTAAACAGGGTTTAGAGGAGGCACTGCAGGTTTGGTGAAAAGAGCACTGGACTCCTGCTCATGGCTTCCTGTAGGCAGGCCAGGGAACTGAAATGTCATTTCAGTCTGTACCTGTTTCCCAAATATACAACATTAGTTCCCAGTCCTGTCCTGTGCAGCACTATGAGGCTTACCCGTGACAGTGACACAGCAAAGAGAAGAATTACTAAAAGGACAGTTAGCACAGACTACACTTGAATAGATTTTTTAAATTTGAAAACAGTCTCTTTTTTGCCCTAGATCTGACATTTAGGAGAATGTAAGCTTGTTCCCATTCATAGCCACACCAAGAGCTGAAGCAGTTTAAGTATGATTTTGTGGATAGGGTAAAACTGCACTGATGCAATAGAATTGATTGAGAAAATTATTTCATTAAAATGCTGCAGTCGACTCATGTAGGAAATATTATTTTGATTTAGGAATATCAATTTAGCATAAATCAGCGATAAAACCATTTAAGATTGAGGTATATCACTGTGGTTTTCTTGTCTAGGGAAGAGTGTAAAAGAGTACAATTGAAAATATCATTAGGAAGAAACAGAAGCCTGAGAGCTCATGAGAACAAGAGCTATGAAATCTAGAAATTACTTTCAATTAGTAACTGCTGAAACAGAAACATTTCTGCCTAGTGTATCCACGTATGAACCATTCCAGTCTGCTGGAAAGCACGTGGCTGAGGCAGGATAGGAAGCAAGAGATCAGGTATTCCAAGCTAGATTAAATAATACTTTTATCCCACCAACACTATCTTACCCAGGCAAACCAGTTCCTCTCTCTGGGCTGCCTGCTCTGGCACCATATTTCTGGTCAAGGAGCTTTTTCTCCAAGAGGGAAAATTGCACATCAGACTTAAGTGGAATCTGACTCAGTTCTCCAAGAGGATTTTAGGGAACCTTGAAAGACAATGCTAAAAGCCTCCTTTCTTTACTCCATTCTCATCAGAGCTCTCCATGAAATTCGAATTTAATTCTGTAAGACAGGCAAAAGGAACTTGAATGAAGATGGGTAGATGAATGAACAGATGAGCTTGTCCAGCCACAGAACTACACAAGACTGTGAGATCTACTAAAATCTGCGCTCTTGCTACACAGCAGGCAGTGGAAGCAGGTTGGAACTGGAAGCACTTGTCATGGCAACTGTCCCCTTAAATCAACCTGCAGAGACAGTCCGGGCTCTAATATCAGTGTAAAGAAACTACATCTTTTAAAGCCCAGAAGATTCAATAAGCAGGGGAGGCTAGAAAAAGCCTTGCTTTCCATTTGGTTCTCCCTGGGAAGGTTTTAGAAACCTGGACAAAATGGCTAAATCTGCTTCATTTGGCCACAGACTTTCTTCTTCTGTAGCCCCTGTGCGTGTGTGTAGAGCCTGTGGACATCCTGACAGCGTGTGCAGTTATATAATGAGCTCCAGAGACAAGAATTTTATTTGGCTACAGAAAGCTGAATGTTTCTAAGAAAGCAATTTGCCTTCTTACAGCGGTCTCCAAGAGATTCACCCATCAAAACGAATAAGCTGTTGAACTGAGTGAGGCTACAGCCTGTGCTAACACTGAGAGCACTCCTGTAATAGCTCAAGTCCCTTTCTACTATCTTTCATCTGCTTTAGCTCAGTGCTGCTGGTGTATGAAATTTAAAGAGCTCTGAAAAAGATGTTAACGAGCCCTAAAGAGGAGAGTGCTCTTGCGATAGTCATTCCCAGGAACACCTGTGAACTATTGAGTTTAATTAGCCTACAGCTGGCAGCGAGTGTGTGTGCAAAGACAGGGGATTTATTATCCGATTGCCAGGCCTTAGATTGGCTCTTCCAGCACATTTTTTCCTGTTTGTTTGTTTTGTGATAAAGGACACACAGAGAGTGAGGGCAATTTAACTAACAGGGGATTCCCTTCTTGGAAAGGGTGCCAGACATGGCAGCACTTGGATGCTGGGAAGTGCCTCGGAGTGGGGAGAGCCTGGCAGGGTGAGCTGCTGGCAAGCTGTGCACCCCAGCCCTGTTATTTACTGTGTGGCACAATTTACTCCCAAACCCATACCCTACAACTGCAGAACAGCTAAGGGCCCAAGTTTTCATTTCGGTAACGCATTACACTTCTTTTTGTTACTCCTCAGGACTCCACTTAACTCTACAGGCATCCTAAAACAAACCTAAGAGGGGGGAAAAGCCTCTGCTGCCACTTTATTCTGCCATCTACAACACCCGGTGACTTGCAACACAGGTAGCTGTTTCAGCACCAATTATGTCACAGTATCACACACAGCTGCATGTATTTTCATCAGCAGTGGTGAATTACAATTGTTCATCCTCAAATATCTCCAACCCGCCTGCCTAAAATCATGGCTGCACTCCCATGTGACATCAGTTTTCTCCTCTGCCCTCCTGTTTTGTAGGCAGAGGTTGAAAAGAGAAATGAAAATATGCCTCACGCATTCTGCAGAAGCCAGGCAGAGTCGTACCTCAGCCCCCTCGACTGTACCCAGCGCAGGCAGCGCCCAGTCCCCAGGGCAGCTGGTGCCAGCTCCACTGCAGCACCTCTGAGCCTGGCTTGGCAACTCCTGGCATTCTCATAGAAAGAAGAAACACTTTGGAGGCTTTTATCTTTGAATGACTATTCTGCTACCTTGTGCTAAATTCAAAATACCTCAACAGAAACAATGCCCTACTTAAACCACAATGTACAAAATAATTATCATCCTGACATCATCTTTACTGACAGCAGCTCGTCTCCACAGCTGGAGTACGAGGTGCTTCCCAAGCTGATCGGACTTCATCCTGCCAGCACCTTGACACTGCCACGTCAGTTGTGCTGACATTTCTTCTAGTTGACACTGGAAAGCCTTCAGTAAATCTGTACTGACATCTTAAATTCTCTTTTCTTCCCCCCATACTTTCCTCCTGTCATGTCATCTCCATAAAATTGCCCTGCCCTTGTTTCACTTCGTTTTGACATCCTATTGTTACCTCCACAGATCCTCTTTAGCGCAGCGCTTCTGTCACAAAGGCACATCTCCAAAGACCTGACACGGGAGCACCTGGAGAAGTGCGCCAGGAGTCTCATTAAAATGAATTAAATGTCTGTGTTATCACTTCCACCCCTTCCCAGCAAGTGACTCCTCCAGCCACAGCCTCACGCCGCAGTGCTGTAAAGCACTTGGAGAGTGACCTGCACTCCTGACTGCAGTGACAGCCAGGCTTGATCCAGGCTCTAACCCGGGGGAGGACACACAGGCCAGCAGGGGGGAGCAGGGGCCGGGCAACAAACTCCCCAGTACCTCTCCAGGGTCAAGGTTTAGTGACAACTCAAAAACCTCCTGCAGTCTAAGTCTGGCAAACACAACAAATCCCACCGCAGGGAGCCCCTACCTGGGGCCAGGTCCCACCAGCCAGCCCCAGGGATGATGGGTGATGTAAACACTAACACAGCTCCTACAACACTTTTTATTCACAGCCTCGGCCCCTGCGATGCAGCTCCCAAACCTGCAGCCCTGGGGAACGTGTGGCCAAGAACCTGCCCTGGACAGCACCTTCATTCCCCCAGCCCGGGGCTCTCATTAGCTGCCTCATCAGCCTCATTCCAGGGCTGTCCCCTCGTTAGCAGTGAGGGAACCCCAAACATGGCCCTCTATGCTCCCCCAGGCTGCAGGGAACTCAGGGACACATGGCCAGGGACCCCTTCAACACTGAATATAATTAACAGGCTTTAAAATCCCCTTTAGGAGGGAACCTCAGGCCTTGTCCTCACTTCATTCGACAGCAACAAGACGTATTTGTGCCTGGTGGGGAAAGCAGAGGAACAGCCCTGTGAAACCACAAGAGAGCTAAAACCCATATATGCTTTTGTGGTGTCTAACAGATTTTATGCTTATATAATATACACAGAATTTAAAAGTACTTTATATTCATGGAGTATTTCCTAAAATTCACTTATATATTTTGAGATGTAAATAGATACCTGCTCTAGCAGTGTAATTAAGCGGTCCATGCAATTAAAAAGCACGTTGTTTTATTTGCATAATTCCATACAGCTTTTTCTTTATGGATAGACCTTGAAATACAATGTTTTCCTGACACCAGAGTTTTTTTTTTCTTTGCTTATTGATCCATATTTCTCCAAGCTGTAGAAAGCACTTACAACCCAGGAAAGCCACATGGGCCAGACCAAGAGCCTTCAAGTTCAAACACTGATGTGGATTTCATATACACCAAAAACCAGATCAACAAAATGAAATCTATGTACTCCTAACTCTAAATGAGAAAAAATATTTCCTGAGTTCCAAAGCTACAGTATACAGTTCCATCAGAAAAAAAAAGATCCAGACTAGATTAAAAAAAAAGAAAAAAAACTCTAACTGATGAGCAATAGATGTGGACATTTGATGTCAGAAATATCTATTAATCAGCTTCTGCTATATGTATTTTACATACCTAACATGCATCTATAAATTCATCCAGAACTACCTCTGCAAGCAATACCTCATGTCTGTACTGCCTTTTAAAAATCCCCCCAACCTATTTCTTCCTCCTTCCAGTTTCCCTCCTGTGCTCCCCTGCTCCCACCAGCGCTCCAGACTCTGGCCCTCAGGCCTGAAACAGGTGTGATTGGAATCCCAGAGAGCTCAAGCTCACAGGCTTTAACACAGATGTCATTAAAATCTCAGGGTTTGACCTCACAGACTTTAAAACAGGAGTCATTAAAATGCCAGTGAAACCTGCCCACATGGACACACGGACAGGGCCACACGGAGAGGGATCATCCCATACGTCAGGGCCAGAAAACCACTGCAGGGTGCACAGCACACACCCCTGGGGCAGTTCAGAATAACAACTTGTGCACAGAGGAGCTCTAAAGGGCTTTGTGGGTTTGGGTGGGACACTGACCCCGCAGGCTTTGGAGCTGGAGCACCCCAGCACCCTGTGCAGGTGTCACTGAGGGTCCCTGTGTGTCTGACCCAGCCCCAGCACCCTGTGCAGGTGTCACTGAGGGTCCCTGTGTGTCTGACCAGCCTGATCACCCTGTGCAGGTGTCACTGAGGGCTCTCTGTCTGACCCCAGTGTGTGGCTGCAGGGCCCCACGGGGATCCTGGCTGCCAATGCATGGCTGCACGCCCAATAACCAAGCAAATCTCAGATGCAAACACGTTAGGGATGGCATTACTACACATTTTTTGATCAACAATCCATCAGCAGAACATTTTGCTACTGCTGTTAACTCTCTGCTGTGGTTCAGAACAAATGCTTGAGGACATGTACTACTACACTCCTACTGCGTGTACAAGAGATACACTTCTGTATCCTCCACAGAATATGACTGGCAGCAATTACAGTGAATATTGAAGAGATGGAACAGGGTTTGTGATGCATTTTCCTGGCTTTTGTGAAACATTTGTTCACCAGATTTGCTAGCTCTCAAAATGCACGCATACACAAGAGGTCTGCTAATCCAGGGAATTAAAAAGGTACTGCTCCAACAGATTGCGAGACAAGAGTGCTCTTGTTTCATACAAATGGGCTTTAGACAAGCAACCAGTACACTCTATGAACAGCTCATCCATTCTACCTAAGATCCAGAAATATATCAGGTGATCAAAATCAAAACAGAACAGATTTATGCTTGCAACCTTCTTTAACAAAGGTTCCTGGGTTGGGATTTTTTTCCTCTCTCCCTTCTGAGCTCAAGTAGTCTGCAAAGACAACCTTACAGTACAAGAAAACAAGATTTAAGCACATCTGAAATAATAGAGCCCTTTTGCCATCACATTGTGATTATCAGCACTGCTGCCAACAACCCACACTGGAGCCAGAGTCTCTTCAAACACCATAAATTCCAGGCTGCCTTAAAGAACACGCACGCACCTTCATCTGTCTCTGAAACCCTGCAAGGTCAGGGGAAGGCTCCTGCTTTGCTGCATACGCAAAACAAAAACTGCTCAGTGCAAATAAATAAATAAATAAGTAATAGAGTAGTGATATACTCAGATTCTCTGAATAATTCAAGTCCCATTCTTAACGGTGACAGGAATACAGCAGAGGTTGCTGGCTTGGGGATGCTGAGACAGCCCAGTGGTGGGGACAGAGGGTTTGTGATCTATAGGAATCTGTCCAAGGTGGGGTCTAATTGATGAATGGCTCCTTTCCAGGCAGAGCTGTTTGGGGTTTGGATGTTAACAACAGGATTTCCATTCCGTACAAAGCATCACTGCTACATTTTTTACGTCCTTTAGCAGATTTATTAATACAATACACACTTCCACAATACGTCTTTCCTTGTAAAATCCATAAATACAGGGCCAAATGCCCAGCAGCTTTACACACTTCCATGTGGGCACCTGCATGGTTTGCACACATGCACATTTGTGCGCACACAGAGACACATGAGGAATTTATTTCCAAATGTAGCCACACATGCAACTAAACACTTAAAAAGAGGCATCAATTTTTATCACAGAAAAAAATTATAAATCAATTAACAGCAGAAGGCCTCTTTTCCTGCAGTAGAGAACACAGCACTGTAGGAACTTCTGTAATCCAAACACTTGCAATTCCCAGCATTGACCATTCAGTCACACTGAAAGCTTGACACAGCAACTGAGCCAGCAAAGGAGCCCCTGAGCCCATTCATGGACACAAATCTTCGTGTGGACACTTCACCAAACAGTGCACCAGAAATTATTAAAAAAAAAAAAAAAAAAGACAAGAAGCATCCCTACAATCATGAAAATCCGACATAACAGTACATAATTCCATCCTCACCCAACACCTAAAACTGGAAGGCAACCTTGAAAACCCTTCAACATATGAAAAAAATAAGGACGCACAACGAGGAGCTCTTCCAAAAAAAATCATATCTGTTTTCCTCAGAAATTCTGCCTACACAAATCCGGTGACAGCGTGCCTGATGCTGCTGTTGACAAGGACACTGGATTGCTGTTAGTGGCTGGCTTGTCCCGCAGATCCAGCCCGATGGCAGCAGTCCCTTGGGCAGCGAGCAGAGCAGCTGCTCCCCGCTGCAGCTGCACCCAGGGCTGGGGCTGCAGGCACCCACAACCCAGCACTCCTTCGGTTTTGTCTCCAGGCCTCATTATCATTAATTATGACTCACAAACCAGAAAGAAGCCATGCAAACTGAATTCCCAGAGCTCCCAAACCAGCCCACAGTGCCAGTGTCCAGGTACAAGCTATTTAAGTCTGAATGTTTGGACTTCTTAACGCAAAGGCAAGCCAAGGTGCCCATGCGTTAACAGCAGTGAGGTCTCCAAAGCCTTTCTCCTACAGCAGATTTACGCCAGGACTTGCTCAGAACTTTGTTCATCCCCCTGCATCTCCAGTGGCCTTCTGTACCTGAAGCTACCCGCTTGTCTCCTGAACCTTCACCTTCTCTCCTGATGAGGTGGGGAATCAGCTGCTCACAAATCCCTCTTTCTAACCTCCTCTGAGTACTGCCATTAACTAATAGGAGAGCAGGAGTGGAAAGCGATTTTTTAAGTACACTATTCACATAAGCCTAGTTTTTGCTGAAAGAGCACCAAAAATAAACCCCTCAAGAATCCAGTCTCTCATATTCTCATAGCTTATACCTCCACTCAGCTTCAATAAGCCAGGAACAATATTGCATGCCCAGACTCCATATCACTGGGATCACTGGGGCTCAAGTAAAGCAGGAATTTAGCCAGCACCCACTTAATTCCAAATTCATTTAATATCTCTATGCCCCCTCCACAAATAAGCCTTATAACATTGTGAGTCAATCATGCCAGGCACTAGTAAAATATTTTTTTAAAAACCCTTAAATCTAATAGAAGATTACTGCACTCAACCGTAGAAACAATTTTAAACCTAAATTTGGCAGGACACATTAGTTTTATATGGAGCTAAATTATTTCCAAGTGTCCAGAAAATGCAGTTCAGTAATTACAGCTATATTGGCTGGATGCAAATGAAGCAAGAGGCAGAGCTTATTTACCACCGGGTGGGTGAGTCACCCTGGCCATCCTCCAGAAGCTAGCCCAGCGTTTGCTGGAGACTGAGCCAAATCCAAGAACCAAAGGTGCTCAAAGCACCTGGCTGATGGTGACAAGGACTTAAAGCCTTGTGAGTACTGACATGGGGGAATGTTTGTAAAGTATCAACACTCAAGGAGGCCAAGCTTTTGAGGAGTCTCTCTTTCCAGCACTAACAGAGAGGTTTGATTTTCCAACATACTCTGTCCCCAGTAGCTGTGGTGTGATGCTTCTGGCCATGCCATCCAAGGAGCCAGGCCCCAGGTGAAGACACAGGGCTCCAAACCCTTCTGTGTATCCGAGGGGAGAACATCTCCCTCGCCCTGCCCACAGTGGCATCCCCTTGCTCCAACAGCCCAGCTGCAGAGAGCACTGTGCCTGGATTCCAGCAGCCCAGTCCCGAGAGCCGAGGAGCTGAAGTGCTGAACGCAGCGCGCTGAGACTGCCGAGCCAGCCAGCACCACAGGCACAGCCCAGCCCCGAGAGCTTCCAGGGCCTCCCCACGCTGGGCCTGCTCTCAGGATGTGTTTGGGACACAACCTGTGCAAGGCATTCTCCTCTGGCTGAAAACAGAGATCAGACTAAATTGAATGAAGCTAAAGCCTATCATCTGTAAACCCTACAGAAAGGACACCATCATCGTTGTCAAGTGAAAACCTGGAAGCCAAGCAGGCAGCAAAGTAACCTCTGCTCCCCATCAGGCTGCTCTGAAAGCACTGCTGACAGCAGAAATGGTTTTGATAATGCAGCAAGGGAAAAAATACAGTGTGGGACAACATTTCCAGTTCAGCATTCTCCACCCCCACATTTTCCACAATAATTAATAACCAAAGCTGTTAATGTTTAAATGATCCACGCTTTCCAGTGCAGTCAGCAATGCCTCCAGAGGCTTTCCACTGGGGCTAACACTATTAACTGTATGGATGCCTGAGGATACAAACTGTTTAATGCATGAAACAACAATTCTATACTGTATCCAGACATTTAGGAACTTTTCTTTTAAAGCTAAACTGGCTTAATAAAGCATTTAGGGTCCCCAAGTTTTGTGTAAATGTCCAGGTACTCCAGGGTTAATGAAAAACAAAGTTTTCCCCAACGCTGAAGTGCTAATAGCCATTATATTGCTCTTCCCCATTACGATAGGGCCAGAACATCCAACCTACTTCCAGTCTTCCCAGCAAGTGGTTATCCAGGGAGAGCGGGCAGGGAGGATCAGCCAACCTCAGGAAAGCTGAGCAACAGGCAGGGAGAAGCTTTCTCTGGTTTCTCACAGCACCAGAAACGAAACCACTCCCAAACATGGCTCCAGGACTCTGTTTTTTGTTTATTTGCTCAAGTCCTTGAGAACCTCTGCAGTTACCAACACATTTCTCAGCAGCTGGGCAAGAAGGTATTTTAGCATGGAATTACAATCATGATAATCACCAGGTTTTCCTGCCCTGCCTTCCCCAACCCCTCCCTGCCCATTCCCCCATCCCAGGATTAACACAGACGAAGGAAACTTTTAAGAACAAAGCAATTTCTCAATTTCTTTTTTTAAGCTTAATTTTCAAAGAGCCAGGGGTACGGAAGTTCATCCCGCCTGTGTGTGTTTCCCTATCCGTCCCCCTTCTAATAACTTTTGAAACCCACTAATTTCAAGTCGATGTGACAGCAGGGCAGAGGTCTCCACAGTGCCAAGTTCCCAGAAGTTCAGTGAGGAGCCTGCAGCTGCGCCGGGAAAGGCACCTGGCTTCCCTCACCTCCCACCACGGGGAGGGCTGGCTGTTAGCTCACACCTCATTAGACAGCACAAACCCACAGAGGAAATCAATTACCAGATAAAAGTCCATCAGAAACCAGCCTTCAATCATCCTGCTGCTCATGCAACCACTTGATTCGTAATTCTTCTGACAGCCTGATAACAAGGGCTGCCGTGGCCCTTCCTCAGGCAGCACGGGAGTAAATACATCGAGACCCACAAAAGCCGTCCTTGTCTCCTGCACCACCACAGCCTCACCCATGGCCTTGCACTGACAGGGAGCAAGGGCAAAGCATCATTAAAATGGTCACCAGGTACCACCAAGAACTCAGGGACTTGAAACATTTGTTTTGTAACTGGATGGATTTAGAGCCACAAGATTGATTGTAAACATGCACCAAAAGATGGATGTTTCTCCCACCAGGCAAAGTTCAACCCATTCAAACCAATACTTTGGAAACACTGAGCATTCTGGTCTCTCATTGTTGCTGCAGATATCAGGGATGCAGTTGACATCCTCACATAATGTCTGCACTGCCAGGCTTTGCAGGAAGACACCTGGGCACTGCAGCCTGTCCCCTGCAGGTTTCCCACCTCTCCACCCAGGAGCTGAGCCCCACTCAGCCAGGACTGATTTCTCTAAGCAGCTCGAGAGCCAGCAGCATCAGCTACCCTTGCCGGAAGGACTCAAAACAAAAACCAACAAAAAGCAAAACAACCTTAAGTGCCTTACTAACAGCTGGGCTCTTTCTTTTTGCGCTTAGGGACTCATTTCTCTAAAACAGAGGCTTCATTCTTCAACATAAGACTTCAAATACATGGAAAATCTGAACCAGACCTATCACACCAGGCTACAGTTTCCAGCAGGATGGTTTAATGGGCTCGTTGAAAGCATTCTTCACATGTTTCATTCCTGCCATTCCTTTCCCTTCATGGTTCTTCTTTATGGACACATGCATGGGAAATGGGGTAAAATCGGGCCCACAAGGATCAAGGAAGTCTGCCCGAGCACGTCATGTGTTCTGTGTGTTATTGGCAGGGCTGCAGATTGATTTCTGTACGGTTTTTGTGACAGACATGGCACTTGCTGTTCAAACAGACAAACCCAGACTAGCTGCAGATGAGCAGGGACTGACTGAGTTCGTGCCAGGGAGTCTGGCTGGACTGGTGATGTGGGCTGTGCAGCTCCACAGCTCATGGATGACTTGTGCAACTCTGTACAAGCTGTGCTGACAACAGTGACTGCCGCTGGATCTCTCTGTGGAGCAGAGTGCCTCTCCCTAGAAAGGTAATAACTGGCAGGTGAAATTTGGCAAATGTTTTCTCTAATTAAGGGGACAGGCAACTTCTCTGGCCAGCCAGCAAAATTTTCCTCCACTCCCACCAACTTCTCCAGGATTCATGTATCACTTGTATATGTGTAACGTACATCTGTGTAGATATAAGGTATGGATAGTCTTTATCTTTCAGGCTGAAAACTTGAAACCATCCATTCTCTTCCTAACTTCCCACAAATTCAACTCTCCAGGAGCACAATAGGAAACAACCAAATTTCAAGCAGAAGAATGTCTAAGTGTGTGGAACTGAGGGTACCAGTAACTTGAATCCCAATTCTTGGGCATCTCTTCCCACATTTACCGTTCACAGCCATCCTACCAAAGAGCATAAATGTCATCATCAGATGTCTCATGAACAAGCACTACGACAGTGCAAAAGTCTCCTTTATAGGCATTACCTATAAATAATTCTAATTTGTGCACCACTATTAGTAACTATGAACTGAAATCTTCTGCTCTTCAGCACAGTGAAGATACTGGAATTGAGCCATCATTTATATAGAGGAGTAGCTAAATGCTGAAATGCAGGAAATTCTATAGCAGGGGTGGTTCTGCTCACATGAAGACAAACTGCACGAGCTCAGCACAAAATGATGAGGTTGGGATTAAGAAATTACTTCAGCTTTAAGAGTGCTCTGCCTTAGTAAATCCAAGTCTGACTCTAAACCTTGCAGTGTTGTTTTTTTGTGGTTCTGTGTGTATTCACATCAAAGCACATACCCAGGTGTCCGGACACTGGGTGGGGAAGGAAGAGGACAGTTCAGGTGGGGAGGACAGGAGAGGAACAGCTGCAGTTCAGGTGGAGAATCTGGAGCTGAAATACATTACAGTCTTGAGAAATCATCTCGTATAACTGGTAGTACAAATTGGCTTTAAGAGACAACTCAGCTGGCACATGTATTCCCTGCTGAACAGTGATACCTATTCAAATGATCAAAACTTGTCAGTTCTTAAATTCAGGATAAATCCCAGACCTCAGAAACAGGCAAATGAAAAAAAAAAAAAAAAAGGTTCAAAAGCAGTAAGACAGCAAATGTTACTCTCAGGACCAATCTCTCTGATATGCCTCAAGCTTGCTAACAGCATTCTAATGCCACAGGCACGTTACTTTCCTTTGCCCTCATATTTTATTTCACTGAAGCCCTGTCCTAATAACTGATTACCAAATACCAAACAAGCTGTAGTGTTATCTTGCTAGCTGGTGAAATATTTAGGTCTATTTAAGTGCCATGCAAAAATGAGTCTGAATATATGGGCTGTAGCAGGCAGAAATAGGAGTTTTGCATTCAGAGACAGGAATATCCTACTGAGGCCCATTCCTCACTCCCAGAAAGTGCTCGTGCCCTCTCACCAGATCAATGCAAAGCAGGTGCTGTTGCCATAGGATAAAATGCCTCCTTCACATTTAATGTGGAAATTACCATTCCTCCACCACATTCACAGCAAAGGAGGAAGCTGAGTGCCAGCCCCCATCCTCCAGCCAGGCTCGCCTGAAGAACTGCTCACCTGTATATAAAACACCACAGAAAAGGAGTGCTTGCTTTTTTGCACATCTCAGTGGAAACAACTGGCCTATAATACACCAGGTTCCTTACAACCATTGTAACATCCTCCTTTCCACTGCAGTTTAAGTTTTCAGGAATATGTGAACAGGTTTAAAATAACTGCCCAATGGCTTTTACAGGGCTAGTGTCCACTGCAAAAATCAAAATCCACATTTTCAGAGCTGTGACATACACAAACTTGCTTCAGCTTTTTGTCAGGGCATTCAGACACAGCAACCAATGTCCAGGAGAGACAGCAGCGAGCCCAGCAGCAGCAGCACTGCCGCTGTAACTCAGTCGAGGGCCTCCTGTTTCTGCCCTGCTCCATCCTGTGGAGCAGCACCTAAGGATGTAGGGGGAGTGGAAACAACCCACTGAGACAAGGGCCACACCACAGAAGCAAAACAAATTTCTTCCCCACCCAAAGGAAAAATAAAAAATTGCAAATTTGGCCCTCAATCATTGCTTGCTTCCAGATTGCAAAATGTTCTCTGGGTCTGGCAGTGAAAATCTAAAGTAGCCTTCAAACACCAGTTCTTGAGAGCTTTCCAGTCCCACTGCTCAGGGTTAGGATAAGCATCCAAATGTCTAAATCATGCTCTGAAACAAACACTTGTGCCACAGCAGTTGCAACACACCTGCAAATGTGTCTCTTCCACTGTGAAGGGCATCACTTCCATTTCTATGAAGTGTCCAAAATTTCTGTGCCACAAGCCCCATGTTTGCAGCAGCTGCACAACTGGACTCATCAGTGATTCACAGGCTACTGTTCTTTCAGCAGAGCCCTCTCTGGGCTTTCATGTGAGACAGATAGTTAAATTTGACTTTATTTGCATCATACTTGCCAAGACCTGTGATTTGGGAATTAATAGCTCCCACTGCTCCCACATTGCAGCCAATTTTACTGCATTCACTCCAGCACATATCAATGCACAGAGGTCAGATGCAATTTTAATGAGAACCTCTACTGTTCTATTTATTTTAATACCTTTATTGCACCATCAAATTTATAATAATTAAGCATATTATAATTACAGTGAATTAAACAGTCTTCTTAAATGTATCCCCCATTATTTTATAATCAATTAAAATTAATAAAATTGATTGTAAAATCTCATGTCTGGTGGTATACTAATGTCCTCATCATTACACAAAGTTCTACTTCAGTAGCAGCCAACTACAAAGATTTCTGTACTATCAGAAGGTCTATAGTAATCCATTTTCTTTACTGATCCTCTGGTACCTCCAACCCTTCCACAGAGTACCATTAATGCCTTGGCTTGGCAGGCTTCTCGCAGAGCCAGCAGCAGGCCTGGCTGCAGAGGGCTGTAAGGGAGCCGACATGGCACCAGGTACGTGCAAATTGTCCCCAGCCCATGTGACAGCAGCTCCCAGCTATGGACAAGCCCCGCTGTTCCTGCTGGGCAGCACATGGGGAGAGGTGGGATCCTGGCAGCACAGCGGCCTGCTTCCCTTGCCAGCCCAGATTCCCACTCACTAGCAGACAGAACTCCCAGCACAGCAGCCCTTCCCCAACTACATCATACTCAGGGTGTCCTGCACTCTCTAATTTCCTCCCTTCCCATCACCTCCAGCCTTTGTGCTTTCACAGCCATCTCCACTCAGGCCCTGGCAGCTCGGCTGCCTTGCAGCTGGGTGTTTCCTTGGCAATTATATCTCTTCAGTTGCTGAAAGCATCAGAAAATGACCCCAAAAGACCTCCTTTCTCTGTAAGAGCAGAAGGGAGCTGGTGGAATCACAGAGGTAATACAATTTTCAGTGTAAGTACATTAGCTCATGGAACTTCTTGCCACAGAGTCATCCCAGGGCAAACAGTTTGACAACCACTCGGTGTCTGTTCTGCACAGCTCAGTACCAGCAGCAGAGAAAGGAACAGGAACAAATGTCACCCACTGGACGAGTCTTGCCTTTTCTTCTCCTATTTTGGGGTTATTCTGAGAAAGAAGTATCTAGAAAATGAACTGCCCAGAAAAGTGACGCTGTGATCTCTGGGAAACCAGTGTTACAAGGTGAGGACTCCTTTCTCTTGACTGCCCAAGCAGAATGTTCTTGCAAAGGGAGTTCTCACTGCAGAGCCAATGCATCAAGGTCTTCAACAAAATGAAGAAGCACTCTATAAAACATCACCCAAGCCCCAGAATTTCTGCAAAGCTTCAAGATGGAGCTAACAAGAACTCTCCTCCCATTGAACTTCCCCGGGAGCAACTAAGGGTATTAATTATTAATTATATAAATCAAAGCTGACTTGCTAATCTTTGTGACCAAGAGAACACAGAACTGGGCAGTACTCACTGCATTTTGCTTTTGCCACCCTGGATGTGCAGTTTGGTTTCTCTATCCATCTGTATCTCATCCCTCTGTCTCCTTCTTTCACTGCTTGTATGTTTGAGGGGTGGTGGATGTATTTTGGCTGGGGAATTCCCCTGGCCAAGCAGAGGACAATCCTTTTGGTCCGTGTTTCTGCAGCACTTGACACGGCAGCTCCCCAGACCCTGAAGTAACCAGCTCAGGTGTAACTTCTGCATGCAAAGCACAATGTGACTAGGGGCTCCTTGAAACCACCCGATTTTCCTAAGCATCTCAGGGCACCGGAGCAAAAGGCTGGATGTGCCTGGTATCACTTCCTAATGTGCCTCGCCAGCTAATGGCAGCCACTTTAATGATGACACAATGCAGATTGCAGGCCCTTTTAGCACTTGTCAGGCTGCCTTGCTCCCAGCCTCCGCCTGCCTCTCTCTTCCTGACACGGCTCTGCCCTGAAATGTTCTTTTCTCTGTCAGCTTTGGGGCGTGATTGGAGCTGTTACCCATCGCAGTCACGGAGTGTGATCTCCCTTGTGCCACAGTGCCTGGGCGTGGGAGGTGGCACTTGTCACACTGTCAGCTCCGCGGCACAGCCCGGCTCGGGCGCGCTGCCCGAGACACCCTGCCCTGAGGGGCTGCTCTGCCCGAGGCGGGCACCCTGCCCTGAGGGGCTGCTCCGGCCGAGGCGGGCACCCTGCCCTGAGGGGCCGCTCCGCCCGAGGCGGGCACCCTGCCCTGAGGGGCTGCTCTGCCCGAGGCACCCTGCCCTGAGGGGCCGCTCAGTCCGAGGCGGGCACCCTGCCCCGAGGGGCCGCTCCGGCTGAGGCGGGCACCCTGCCCTGATGGGGTGCTCGG